>CM053766.1:38462649-38536348 GCA_028658305.1 Pachyuromys duprasi | reverse complement strand
ATCCTGTCTCCTCAGGGCTGGCTGCAATGTCCTCCCCTGGGATCTAGCCAGTCTGTCACTCCCCAGCTTGTATGGGGGAGGGTCAAAGAGTCAGCCATCAAGTTCATGACTGAAACAGTCCCTGTTTCCCTCACTAGGGTCTTCAGTCCTACACCGAGCTATCATGGGCCCCATCTGCGCGGGGGTTCCAGGCCACATCCACACATGGTCCTTGATTGTAGAAACCGTCTCATACAAGACCCCTGTGCCCTGCTCAGTTTGGTCTTTGTGGAGCTCTTGTTCTCAAGGGGTGATTTAAATCTATATAGTTTATCCATACAGTAAAATATTATGCTGCTATTAAAAAGGGAAGAAAAGCTCTTCTTGACCTGATACCTTATCCCAAGATGGAATAACAATCCACAGCAAATGTGTTTGAACTGCAGACAGCATCATCTCACACTGTGTACAGCCTCAAGCAGGTGTCTGCAGATATGTGATTCAGAAACCAAGTGATTCATGCTTTCTAACTACATAGTGGAGAAAATAAAACCCAGGATAGGAACAATACTAAAACAAATAGAAAGCTATTTAAATGATTCATTGGTCAGAGAAGCCATTATGTAGAAGATGTGAAAATGCCATGTGAAGATCAGTAGGTTCAGTGAGTGTTGCACAGTAGCTAACACAATTAGCTGAATTAAGCCTTCCACTGGAAAAAGGAAGAACTCCAAATTAGCCCCAGGAAAAAGATGAACATTAAAGCAGAAATTAACACATGGAAAACAATAGAAATGACTGAACCAGCAGTGAAGTCTTTGGAAGGCAAAAACCCAAAACATGCTCTTCTGTGTATTTTAGAATGTGCTCCTTCCAACATGGCCTTCTTCCTAAACTGGATGTGTGGCATCACCTTCACATGGCCCATGTGACTTCGCAGATGTGGCTGAGGATCTTGAGACAGTCCTGGACTTCCTAAGTAGACCTGCTGTAATCACAGGGTCTGAGGAGGTGTGAAGAAGCACAGCTGGCTTTAGGCTTGAAGGAAGGGCTGCAAGTCAAGGATAGCAGAGCTCTGGAAACAGTGAGAAAGTTCTAGAGCCTCCAGAATGACTTACTAGCCAGTCAGTTAATCATGACTCCACTTAATGACCCATTTCAGACCCTGTGAGTTGGCAATCCATTTGTGTTGCCTTAGTCCACTGAGGTGTCAATACATAATAGCAGAGACAGGAAACAATACAGCTTCCAGCTGGATCTTTAAAAGATGACGAATAGATAAAATTAGAAGAAAAAGGAACCACAGTGAAAAGAAAATGTAAAATTAGGAAGCTGTATAGGTCCGGGCTAGAATGTGAAAACAAACACATCCAGCAATATGAACCTGCAACTGCAACACAAAGGTCTGCTTGCAACACCCACTTCATCAGGTGTTTGGAGACCTCGTGGATGCAGTCAACAAGGCTTGTCATGTGATACGCCTCTAAACCTGACTGTCAGCTCCAACAAAATAAGGTCACGTTCTGGTTCATGCACAATTCATGTCTTCTTGGCAAGTCATTCTGGTGTCAGTGACACCACCAGCCCTCCACTGCCTGCTCCCCACATTCTTTCCTGTCACCCCTTCTCCGCCTCACTCTGCCCTTGCTCTCCAGGTGGCCACTGAGTTGCAAGGGACCTTACTTCTAACTCCCTAAGGGCATCCCCTAAAGCCAGAAAACCTCACTCTCAAAGACAGCAACTACAGAGAAACAACATCAATATTATCCATGTTGGCTATACATCAGTTCTTATCCATCTGTACAGCTGTGTGCCTCCAAGTCCCTGCCACTCTGCTGCAAGAACCAGTCTGCTCTTCCTTGGGACTCCCGAGCCCATTGTGCCCTCCACTATGAGGGCACTTCACTAAAATGTTTTCATTGTAGAGGAGCTGTGCTTTTTTTTTTTTTTTAACTAAGAGTTAATAGTTTTGTGTTTGTGCCTATGTAGTGCAAGCACACTTGTGCCATAGTGGGCATGTAGAGGTCAGACAACAACTTTCTAGAGGGTTCTGGTTTTTCCTTTCTCAGGAGGTCCCCATAATTGTTAGGCATGTGCAGCAAAGCCTTTTACCAGCTGAGCCATCTTGCTGGCTCTGTACTAAGTTTTTTCAACCAACTACCCTTGCCTCCAAAAGAGTTTTTTCTCTATCATGAAAAAAGGGTCAATGGCATCAATACATTTCACATGACCAAGATTCCAGAAACACATTTCCACCTTAGAAGAGCCTGTTAGTGTTGAGAACAGGAGGCAGCAATTGCTCTGGTCGGGCAGAGACCCCCGAAAGAACGCTTCCCAAAATGTCCTTGCTGGAACCTGGGAATGCCAGAGGAGTCTTTCTGGTTCCGGCTTCTTTGTTGGTATTAATGAGCACCTTGTCTACCGTTGTTCTTAGGCTGGGCTCTCTTTTGGTCTGGGCAAATGGGAGGCCTGTGCATCTCTCTTCTCACACTTCCTGGTCTGTCAGTGGAGCAGCGGGGGGGGGGGGGGGGGCACTGCACACCCTGCACCTCAGCCTTCTTGACAGTGCAGTTCACACTTCTCTTTTGTTTCCTTTTACTCTGGCTTCTTCCTTCCCCGTGTACTTAACCAGGCAGCCCAGTAGTGAGGATGAATTCCATTTGGAAACACACTGGGGAAGAAGGCAAAAGAATTTTGGCAAAATCACAAAATGGAACTAATAATACAGAGATGGGAATGGAACACTCACCCATCTCACCCTGGTGCTGGGAGAATTAATTAACGTTTGTAAAGGCCTTTGAGTTCCTTGGGGGACATGCCACCAGACAGCCAGCTTTATTGTGGAGGGATTATGTGCACAAATACAATACCAGGAGCCAGGATATTACTAAAAATAAAGCAGACTTTTCTGTGGGGACCGCAAGGAAGGAAATGCCTTGGTGGAAAAAGCTTAACTGTCCTTTAATACCATCACTTGGGCTGCTGGGGATAGAACAGCAAAGCTGAGATTCCATTGTAAGGAGAGGATTATGTTTTCTGAGCATTGTCAAGGTGCTGGGGAACAAAAGCAAATCACTGCTTTGCCAAAAGAAGGTTATAGTCTTTGGAAAGGAGATTAAGGAACTGTTTGGCTAGTGCACTTCATAGCCTGTCCACGGGGGAAAAGGCAACAGGGAAGCAAATGTTTGTTTGCATTTGAGGGGAAAGAGATTTTTACAGAACGGGAAGAAAGGCTGCCTCAAATGAAAGCCACCATCAGCAGTCCTCAGTAAATCTCACAGAATTCTCCATGCTTTTTTCTGTCTGCTTGTCTCTCCAGCAGACACTTCCAAATCCTAGTTTTTAAGTCAAGGAAGAAGAAACCTTTCCTTTACAAAGAAAGATCATGTTAACTTTGGGGAAAGAACAAACAAGCAAAGTTCTTTGTCCATCTCATAAACAGGGAGGCCAGGTCAGCGTGGTTCCTATGGTGTTTGAGAGGTCTGGCCTCCTTAGGTTAACAAAACTGCCTGCCCAACAGCTCAAAATCCAGTCCTCTTCCTAGCCCCTCCTTCCAGCCCCTTCTCCTTCTGCCCCTTATTTTGTAACAAGGCCTCTGGGGCCTGAAGCAGATTAGCAAACAAATAAATCCTTTAATGTCCTGGAATACTTTCCCAGTATAAATGCGATTAATCTGACAACCTAGCAAATTCGGCACATCAAAAAATACCCCAGCAATAGAAAGCCATTTCTCTGGCCCCTAATTTATGGCAGAAAGGTCGTGTTATTTTGATGTTTGTATTGGTTAGATTTTCTATCTTTGAAAATGCACTTTACGCAACCTTAGAAAACATCAAAGCCTCCAACAACACCCAGTGGCACACAGAGGAAGAACAGCCTTCCCCAAAGCCTCCTGGGGGCAGGGTGTGAGGGTGGGTACCACAGGGGGTGCTCACCCACCCTAATCACGGGAATCTGTCCTGCCTCACTGGCTCACTTTAAGAACTGGAAGGGGTACGGGTTTGAGGTGAGCAGAATGGCAGGTCATGTGGTCTCTGACTCTAGCCTTAGAATTTCAGGCTCTCTGAACACAAGTCACCTCATGATTTACCCAAGGTCATACAGTCGGGTGGGTGGTTTCCGGGCCACCAGGCCATCCTATCCATACCTGCTGTTCCCGCCAGCACACCTCCCTGCAGAAAGCATGGAGAAAAAGATTATTTTGAGATATTTACATGAAACCTTCGTGTAAGCTCTGATTCGCATTGACACTTCCTTCTCTCCCCTTCACAAGTCAGACAACATGGGTCATTTGACATTTTGGTTAAGAACTAGGTCATCTGGTTGTGGTTGATAAAACTGGGAAGCCCTCAGCTGTGAGCCATAAATGTCCCCGCGGCGTGAAAACCAGAGGTCGGGGCCCTGACCACACAGGGTTGCCAGCGGGCCTCTGCACTAAAGCGCTGAGAGCGATGGTGCGGGAGCTCAGGTCCGCTGCTGTGGAACCGTGGGAGTTCTGGGTGGCAAAACAGCCAGGCAGAAGTATAGCAGCGGCGAGTCCCGACGACTGCGCCCTCACGCTCTTCGTATATTCTAAAGCAACTACACGCCTCAACGGTGTACGCACCTGAGGAAGCAGGAAACAGTGAGGATTCAAACATAAGGAGGGGCGTAACATGCAACAGTGTCCCATCAAATGCAGGTTCTTCGGTGGTCCCATCTGGGGGAAAGATCACACAGGTGTGCTGGCTGTCAGGACATACTCCCTTAATCCCAGCACCTGGGAGGCAGACACAGGCAGAGCCCTGTGAAGTCCAGGCCAACCTGGTCTACACAGTAAGTTCCAGGAGAGCCAATGACACACAGACCTTGTAACTAAATAAAAACTGAACACTGCCCGCTCAGTAATGACAATGGATGAATCAACTGTGCATAGGATGACTGACCACGACACACTGCATATTAAAGACACAAATGACAATTATGTAAGCAGGGACCATGGAGCAAGTGACAAGAGCAACAGGAAGGACGCACCTGACACAAGTGTGGAGGATTCCCAGGACTCCCATGCTCTCTGTTGTCTGTGTCCACATCCCCTCCTTTTAGAAGGTAATAGACACACCAGTGTGGGGTTAAAGCCTGAATGGCCTCTGTAAAGACCTTTTCTCTAAGTAAAGCCACAGTCTGAGCTACCCATGTCCAGGACTTTAGCGCATCTCTTTCTGGGAGGATGGAAAAGTTCAGTCCTTATCAGTGCCATGAGTACTTAACTTTTACAGCCCATAACAACAGAAAGAGAAGAGGCAGATATTTTTCTCCTGCACTCTGCAATACAGTTTTTGGCCTGGTTTTCGTTAGTTTGGTTTTGTTATTGCCTCCTTAAATGTTTTAATGGAAAAAAACCACAAAAAAAAATTGGAAAACTTGGAGGGGTGAGAGATCTAATCCTTTGAAAGTCTTTTTCCTTTCTAAAAAATATTTGTATTAATTATTTGAGAATTCCATACAATGTATTTTGATCAGATTCACTTCCTATTCCTCCTCCAACTTCTCCCAACTCCACCTCCACCTCTCTATTACCCCCTCAAATCTGTGTCCTTTAAAAAAAATTAATTGGACTCCAGTTTTACTGCCCATATACTGCTCGGGGAGGGGCCATTCATGGATGTGCAGCTGAATGTGAAGCCACATTCTTAAAAGCATCTCCCCACCACCACCACCAAGAAGCTATTAACTGTCCATAGATCTTCAGTTAAGAGTGGGAGCTCACGAACCCCTTCCTACTCATGCTCGAATGTCGACTGGCTTGATCTTATAGAGATCTTGTACAGGCAACCACAGCTGCTGGGAGTTTCTGAAGACAGCAGTCCATCAAATTCAGAACCCACTGCACTCCTTTTCTCCCCATGCCCTGGATTTTAGAATCTTTTCTATCCTTCCTCTGTGATGGCCTCTGGGCTTTGGGGAGGACTGTGATGCAGATGTCCCCTTTGTGGCTGAGCATACTGTGCTTGGCCTCTGCACTTTGAGTGGCTGTGAGTTTCTGTATCGAGTGTTGTCCACTGCACATGGTACCTTCTCTGATAAGGTCTGAGAAGTGCATTAACCTAAGTCACAGAGATTAATATAGAGAGCAGTTAATACCTTTTGCTTAGTAAAGTAATAATAGTAGGTTTACCCCTGGGGTCTTTGAACTCCCTGGTCATGGGTTCTTGGCCATATTATAGTACAAGGCATGTGTTTTCTCCCGTGGGGCAGACCTAAAATCCAGCCAGAAAGTGATTTCTTACCCCATAACATATGCTAGTATGGCTATGGCACCCACGAGCAAACTGGTCACATCAGTCATTATTACAGTTCAGAGGGTTCACAACAGGTTTGTAAGACTTCTCTCTGCAGCAGCTTGCAGAGCACCTGAGGGAGTAGAAGCTTGGCCTGTGACCAATGTGTTTGCTGTCTAAAGCAATAGGGTCATGACCATCAAGTTCTGGTGGGCAAGCAAGAGCAAATGACAAAGAGCCTGCATTGTTTTAAAGGTTTGTGGAGCACCTCTGACCACCAGGTATGGAAACACCCAGCACTGGACTTTTTACTTAGTAACCTATGGCTCCTGGAGTGTGCATAACCCCAGTGTAGGGAACTACAATTGAGCTCTCTATATGAACATGTACTTACATACCAAAGACAATCAGACTGAGAAAGAAATCAGGTTACTCTTGGAATAAATCTAACCAAGGGAGTGAAAAACCTACACAATTTTTAAACACGGAAGAAAACGCCAGGTGATAGAGAAGCCTCCTGTGCACATGTATTGATAGGATTAATATTGTGAAAGTGGACACCCTGCCAAAAGCAATTTATAGATTCACTGTGAACCTCATCAAAATTTCAACCCCCAAAAATAATATTAAACTTTATAGAAAACCATATATACATATCTAGAAATATATATATATCCCAGATAGTCAACCTCAAAAACACTCTGTAGGTATCCCCATGCCTGGTTTCTAGCTATAGTGGTAAAATAGCATGGAATACACAAAAACAGGCACACAGATTAATGGAATAGAATCAAGTGTAAGCCCCTCCAGGTACAGGCCCCACCCTTGAGGACCTCCGGCTGTAATGGCTGGACCCAGCCTTTTCAGACACAGGCAGCCAAGCTCTGAGCTTGAAAACCTGCCAGTCCCCATCCTGGAAAGCTCTGCCCCAGAAAGCTCCATTGCGCAAGAAATGCTATATAAACTGTCCTCTGCCCAGTCCTCTGTTGCTTCTTCCTATAGAGGCAGCCACCCTCCTGTGGTCTTCCCTCCCAATAAAGCTCTCGTATGAGGTTTGCTGTGTGCTGTGACTTTGCAGTATTCCTTGGCTCCCAAATGCCAGGATACCTTTCCCATCTGAGCTATAGCATTTACATCCAGGACCCAGAGGAAAGCCCATGGCCCCACTGCCACCTGATTTTTGACAGAGGCCAAAAAAATGCGCAGAAGAAAAGGCAGTATCTTTAACAATGGTGCTGCAGAAACTGAATCTCTACTGTAGATGAGTAAAACTAGCGCCTTCCCTCTCACCTTGAACATAAGTCCAAACAGATCAAGCATCTCAATATTAGTGCTAAAACTCTGAAACTTCTAGAAGAAAGAATAGGAGTTACTTCAGAATGTGGGTTCAGGTAAGGACTTTCTGATCAGGGTGCTGGTCATCCAGGGAACTTTAATTGATTGTGCATATTGTTTACGGGTCTTTAAGCCAATCTTGATTCTCCTCTTCCAGATAACAACCATTCTGTCCTGGCTGTCTTTCTGTTGTGACTCTCAACACTTAAAATGTACTGAATTCAGGTCCTGGGAGATGGCTCAGTGGGTTAAAGTGTTTGCCATTCGAGTGTGAGGCCTGGAGTTCAGATCCCCGGAACCCATGCAAATGCTAGGTGAGCATGGAGGCCCACCTAGAATTCCAGCTTGAGAAGGCAGAAAAGGGGGTTTTCTGGTCAGCAAGATGGCCACAACAGTAAGCTCTGGGTTTGATTGAAAGACCCTGCCTGCATGAATGAGGAAGAATCAATGGAAGCTTATTCTGGACATCATCTTCAGACCTCCACATGCATGTGTACACACCCATGTTAACATACCTATATATGCATACCACATACACACATATATAAACAGAAAGAGGAAAAAAAATGTGCCCAGTCATGGTGCTGCTCTTCCTGGAACTTAGCTCAGGAATACATTTTTTTAAGTAAACAAGGCTGCAGATAGTACTGCTCAGTGAGGATGGAACAATACTGCTTCCTAGGAGTATACCCAGAAGCAAGTGGTTAAGTTATGATATGTCCAATGCTGTGCAAGCATTTTTGGAGTAATGTAGCATTAAATGAAAGCCACATTTACTAAGGGAACTAACATAAGTTTTACCATTTATTTTAAGCAACATGGATTGTAATGTTAGACAAGCGAAGGAAAGTGGGATTTGGGAGACTTGAGAGGGGAAGTGATTTGCCAAAGAATACACCACTGGTGAAGCAGTCGGAATAGGAGTCAAACCAAAAGCATAAGAGCTAGGAAGACTTCTGGACACTGAATCCAGATGTGCACAGCAGCAGGAATGTGGGTGATTCTGAAAGAAAGGACAGGGGTGAGCCCAGAATGGAAGGAATGGGAAAAAGGAAGGAAAGGGAAGGGGAAAGATGGGGAAATGAAAGGGAAAGAAAATTGCTGTCTCCCTGTACATCCTTTCCCTCCTTTTTGCCCCCCCCCCCGCTACTTCCACTTAAATCCAGTTTTACTTCTGTTAAAAAGTAAAAACAAACAAACAAACAAAAAAATTAACTACCTGAAGGTATTCATGACTTTTCGGTTCTATGATAAAACACTGTGCCCAAAGGCAACTTCCAAAAGGAAGTTTGCGTTGGCTTAGGGTTTCCAAGGTAAAGGAGTTTGTAATGGCAGGGAAGGCATGGCAGTAGACAGCCAGATCAGGAAGCTGAGAGCTCAGTCGTCAACCGCACAAAGAAAGCAGAGAGTGGCCAAAGCCTTGAGCTCTCAAAGCCCACCCCCACTGACACACTTCCTCCAGCAAGGCTCCACTCCCTGAAGGTTTCATAACTGTACCAAATAGCTCCACCAACTAGGGACCAAGTGTTCAAATGCCTGAGCCTATGGGAAGGCTGACCTGAGCCAGGGTGGGCTTACAAGGTGACCTCTTTCAGTGCAAACATTATGGTAGACAGGAGCAGTCCTGGGTAGAAGGAGCAGATGGCTGAAGTTAGCAGCCCAAATTCCTGTTGCCTTTGGTAACCCTGATGTCACCTACAGCTGATCCTCTTTTTCTTTCCCAAGAAACATACTGCTTGCCTGCTCCCCAAGACCCCAACATCAAACCTTCCTATCCCCGAATTGACCCTTCCCTGTGACCAAGGCCCAGAACCTGCTGCCAGTCTCCGGCAGCCTACACAGGGGCTACCCGCATCCCCTGCTGTGAAGTTGCCTAGGATCTTGGACTTGATTTGACCCAGAAGTTGGTGCTATTTATACCTCGTGCATCCTTTCCTTACATGGGCTTATCTCCTGCTTTCATACCCATTTGGGGATTCACAGCAGAGAATCGCTGAAGTCTCAAACAATGCATATCTCATTCCCTTTTTCAGCATTTGAACCAGATCCCCTGAGGTCCCAGTGGCCCATGGCCGGCTGCAGTTAGACTTCAGAAGAAAGAGACCAAAAGATTTTCAAGATTGAAAAAGAGATTACTGGAGAGCCTTGGAGGCAAACGAGAAACCTTCCCAGCGCAGTTAAGACAGCTATCAGATGGGCGAGGCTGGGTGGAGGGGTCCTGTGCACTCTGTGAGGCAGCCTTGCCCATCATCTGAAAGGGATCCGGGTGGAGGTTGAGAGCTGGCAGCTGGTGGGTCCTTTACAGAGCATCTCATCTAGTCCCTCAGTAAGTGTCCAGGCTGCACAGCATACAAGCTCCGAGTTACCGTGGGTCTGGGGGCATGGTGCAGTGCAGGAAGCGGTGCCCAGAAGGAGTGTGGCCTCCAGCCTGTGCTCTCTGGTGTTGGCACTTTCTGCCTACTTAGCCGAAGACATGGAGGTTTTGATGTCTGGGACATGGTCTCTGACCTTCTCTGACCCAGCAAGTTAATAAGGTACAAAGAGAACAGCTACCCAAGTCATAAAAGCAGCGGTCTACCAGCATCCAAAGCACACACGACCTCAGCTCCAGAACCTCAGGGTCAAGGTCACCCTGCTGAGTGGTAGGGACCTCACAGATGACTCTGAATTTGAATCTTGCCCTACTGATGCTTTGTGTGGTCCCCAGGAAATTATAGAAGTGCTCAACACATATTTTTTTTACTCCCAAATGTGTGTGTATGTGTGTGTGTGTGTCTGTGTGTGTGTACACCTATGTGGAAGCCAGAGGTCAGTTGCCATCTTCTCTATTTGTTGTTTGAGGAAGGGTCTTTGATTGGCCTGGAGCTCCATGACTTGCCTGGTCTGGCTGGCCAGAGTCCTAGCATCCTACTGTACCTACAGTCTTTGCTTCTCCAGCATGGTGATGCCAAGCATGTGCCGCCACGCCAGACGTTGCTCTGTTCTGCTTTGGTAACCGGATCACGTCCTCATGAGCACAGAGCAAGCACTTTACTGTATGTACGTGTCATATGCATGTGAGTACAGATGCCGTGGAGGCCAGAGGCACCAGACACACCCCCTCCCTATAACTGAAGTCACCCACAGTCGTGAGCCACCTGACATGTGTGCTGCTGGGAACTGAAGACAGGTCCTCCGCAAAAGCATTCAGCATCAAATCATGCCTCTAGCCCCACTGAAGTGAAGTGTAGTGTCTGTGTGCCCAAGCCTCACCTTTGAGGCTAGCTCACAGGCTGCTCTCCTGCAGATGTCCAGCCCAGGGTGCCCGTCTTTTATCCCCTTACAAGTAGACTTTGCCCTCAGAACACATGGGAGCCTGTCTGTTGTCACTGTCTCCCATCCCTTTTCATGCAAATTATTTTATGAATGTACACAGGTTTCTTTGGTTTTGTTTGTTTTTGTTTTGCTTTGGGTTTTGTTTTGGGTTTTTTTTTTTTTTTTTTTTTTGCTCTATTCTGTTTTGCGTCAGAGTTTCCCTCTGTTGTGAACTGTATTCCAGGCAGAGGGGCCCAAGCACTCATTTCTCTGAAACTTCTGAAGCTCATCCAGACTCAGGTCAACTTGGCCAGAGTCATCTTCGTCAGCAGACCCACGGTGACCTGCTCATTTCTCTTCCAAGTTCCTGGAAGTTGCGCCGGGACCCATGAATTTCTTTTTCACCAGAACTAAGTCAAGAATAGAAGTTCCTGTTGTTTGCTTTGCCGCCTTGGTGACGAGAGCATCATGAAGCTGGCAAGAGCTTGCATTTCCTTTACACAAGGCCGGTGAATTCTGGACCTTTGAAGCTGGGCCCCTCACACCTGGCTTGCTTGTTTGTATCTAGTGCTGGTGAAGCATTTCCTGAGTTCCCTCAGGATCAGAAAACAGCTCTGCCCACACTGGCCCCGCATTTGCCAGAGGGCATTGACTGCCAAAACCCTTCCTTTTCCATAGTCCATGTTCAGTGTTACAACCCCACGGGGCAATGGACTTATAAGCTCCCACTTTACAGCTAGGGAAACCTGAGCACTCAGAGATTGTGTGACAGGCAGAAAACAGCATGGGCTGCTGGTACGGGAAGCCAGGGTCCTGTCCCCAGGGCCCAGCTCCAAACCACTGCTCACGTCATCCTTCTCACCTGGGAAAGCTGCGGCATGTCTGACCTAGGCTCCCCTCTGTAAAGACAGAGATAATGGCAGCCCCGTCCAAGGGGGTGTCATGGAGACCGTGGGACCGCATGAACCCTCCAGTGGCGCCACTCAGCTGTCCGAAGCGTCCATCACCCTGTCACTGCGGTCAGCACAGCTTGGCTTTTCAGCCATCCCGGTCCACTTCAGCATTGCTGGAACCAGAGTCTATCTCCCGGTCCATGCGCTTGGTGAGGTTCAGCTCTCTGCGCCCCTGCCACATCCTCTGCTGGAAGACCCGCCTTTGTGTAACAGCTCTGGAATCTGGAAAATGCGGCATTCCCACCCATCTCTGTGTTCTCTAGTCCACTCAGCTTGTTTGTAACCTGAGGACAGGGCCATTCCGTGGCTGCTTCAGAGTTTACCCAACACTCACCCTAGTCCCCCAGTTTCTCAGGACTGGAATGACCTCAGAGAGCCATGGGTAGCAAGCGTCCAGAGCTGTGCTCAGTAAATGATGCATTTTCCTTCATCGGGGCTTTGGGTAGGCCAGAGCTGGCAGGCAGCCATGACGATGGGTGGCGTGTTTTCCTCTCCTTGGGAAGACAAGGGTGGAGGAAGCAGGCAACCCCCGCCCCCTCCCTCACTTTGCTCCTCTCCACTGCTCCCATCCCTGGAGGGAAAGGAAACATTCACTTGTCTGGGCCATTGAGCTGCACTCCTGCTGAGGCGTCCACCTGGGGAGAAGAGAAAAACCAGTTTGGACCTGTTCTCTAGATTCCTCTTCCCTGGTTTGGGGGTGAGCATGTGTGAGCGTGCACACTTCCACACCTGGCTAGCCACTGGAACGTGCCAATGTGCATATCTTGGTGGCACTTTATAAGACAGCTGATGCACCCAGCAAGCTTGTCTCCTGAGGGGTCAAACTTGGGCAGAGATTCCTCTAATCAAGAGCAGAGATGAAGGCTTTGGCCTTCATCTACATCAGCACTTTTCCTGGCCAGCCTCTCCATCAGAAAAGAAGCAAACACGTAAGAAACAGCTGGCCTAAAAGTCAGCACGCCAAACAGCCTTTTTTGAAATGAGGAGTTTCTATATGACTGACCTATAAACAAGTGTGGCAGGGTTTTAGCTAGGAGACACTTTTACTTGGATTCTGAATTTCACCTTTCCTGAAGTGATTCCTCTCTCCTGAGTGCTCCACCTGACCATGGGACATGTGAAGAGATGGGAAGCCACTGGCCCAGGCCATGCACATTTACTTTCCTGTTAAGTTTCAAACCTGGCATATATCTGTGGTACCCATTTAACATATCAAAGCAGACCAGCATCCCTCAGTCCCTACCTGTTACAGGGCTTAGCTGACATACCTCACTCCCCACCCTGAACTCTCAAGCCCAGGGTCAGGGCTGCCCTTTCCCCAGAGGCTCTTCACTACATAATCCAGGCATTTTGGTTACCTGCCCCTTTGGTACCTTTGGCATCCTGGATGCTGCACCCTTCTCCCTTCCCCTCCTCCTCTCCCCACATGGCCCAGATCAGTGTCATGACCACTCTCTCTCTCGAGGTGTCTGCCTCTGGCTGTGCTCTCCCACATACTGACGATAATCTTTCTCCTCTGACGTACCTAGGGAAAGTCGTATTGTTTCCTTTCCTTTTTATTTGATTTTATTTATTTTTTCACCTGTGTCTTTGCCCAGTTGCTTTCACTTCCTGGGTTAATTCACAGAAACGTGTCTAAATTCCTTTGAATATAAGGTAGTAGTTTGTCCTATGAAGGCCTTGGAAGCAGTTGGGGATTCTGGTGCCTATTTCAGGATTCTGCTGAACTTGCTAATTCAGATGGCCTCTAATTTTACAGTGATTTAACTATCTCTCAACCTCTCCATGGCTGGACAGGTAGGGAGAAGGGCACTATGAATTTCGATCTCTTCCCAGGTGAGCAACATACATTGTGCAAATGGCTTTTCCATCCCTGGAGAAACGAGTTGAGGCTCGTGATTTGAAAGTTTTCCGTGTGTGGTCACGCGGCTATGGTGCTGCTCAGCTGTGGTGAGGCAGAGCAGCGTGGCTCAAGGGTGTGAGGGGTGGAGATGTTCAGTTCATGGCATCCAGGAAGGATCTGAGGGGACAGGGCAGGGGGGTGTGAGGGGACAGAGAGAGCCTGGGCCTAGGGACAAGGTAGCTATTACCGGCACATTCCCAGTGTCCACTTCTTCCGACCAGGCTCTACTTCCTAAGTCTCTACACCTCAAAATCAGCATGGCCAGGTGGGGACCAAGCCTTAAACACATGTGTCTGTGGGAGAGCACAGGTTTCCTGTTTAAACCCAATATGCTACTATCTCATGTTGCTAGGCAACAGAACCCTGAGCTATGGTTCCTAGTCCACCAGATGATCACAGGGTACCATGCTGCCAGAGTTCACTTAGGCACAAATACTTGATGAATTACAAGATACTTGGGAGTTTATGATAACATAGACCATAGGAAGTGTTTTTTTTTTCCCCAAGTCACAGGCTAATGTGGACATTTTTGTATTCATTTAGGGCAGGCTGGGCTACATTTATAAGCTGTGTGCCGCCAATTCTAACCACCCTGTCAAAAGACATGTGTTCAACATGCTCACACTTAACAGACCCACAGAATGGTTCTCTGTAGAAAAAAATGATGGGTTTTTTTTGAGGGGGTTGGGGAGATGGTAGCTTGTGGAGGTGATGCTGGCTTGGGACTCGCTATGTAGATGAGACAAACCTCAAGCTCAGAGATCTGTCTGCCTCTGCTTCCTGAGTGCTGGAATAAAAGCTGTGTGTCACCACTCCTGATAACAAATAGGTCTTGAAGTGGAGTGTGGTGGCACACGCCTGTAACCCCAGCACTCTGGGAGGCAGAGGCAGGTGGATCGCTGTGAGTTCGAGGCCAGCCTGGTCTACAAAGCAAGTCCAGAACAGCCAAGGCTACACAAGGTAAGCCCTGTCTCAAAAAAAAAAAAAAAACCGAACAAAAAAACAAAACAAACAAAACAAATCGGTCTTGATCCACACCAGTCAAGTGGGGACAGTAAGCACTTGCCTTGACTTAGCTTGAGGACCGAACAAATTTGATAGGACAGAGAGGAGCAAGAATGGGTTGTTGTCGGTAACAGACATCAGATCAGGATGACATTATTCTGTACAAACGTTTATTTAAATCATTTTTGAGATTATAACGTAATTACATTATTTCCCCTATCTCTCTCGGAGTAAAGAGGGAGTCTAAGCCCTCCAACATACCTCTCTCTGCCCTCTTTCAAATTCGAATCACGAATTATTGTTAGATACATACACACAGACTCCTAAATACATAACTGCAACCCAGTCTGTACCATGTTGCTTGTATGGATGTTCTCATGGCTGACCACTTGGTACTAGATGACCAACTGGTGTGCTCTTCCCAGCTCAGCATCCTTTAATTACTGTAGTTTTTTTAGTGTAGGGTCAAGGCCTCCTGGGATCCCCTGTTCACGTTGTTGTCCTTGTTCAGCTCATGTTTAGGCAGTCATGTTGGTGAGACTTTATGGGTTCGTCTTTTGAAACTCCTGTCCTGAACGGTGCAAACAGAGCATTGTGCTGGTCTCCTGCCGGTTTCCGGACTCTCCCTCATCCCCCGGTGCTTACTGGACCATTACCCTCCTCAAGTCTACTTCACTTACTACATAGTTAGGCTCATGGTGGTGCTGATTTAAAGCATGTGAGAGTATACGAGCATGAGCTTGCACATACAGCTTTCCGTTTCACATAGATTCATGAGTGTTGTTAGATTTTTGGTTTTCACGCAGGGCCTGGAACCAATCCTCTGCAGGCACCAGCGGATGGCTGTATTCTTCATATGCCGTGACGCCCCTCCCTTTCCCTATATGTTATTAACCTTAAAGTTTCACGACAACATTCCATGTGGGAGTGACCCAGAACAGGCGTCGCGCCTTCTCTCTTGGTGCTGAGGCCCAGTGGTTAGCTGGCTTTTGTTAGAGATGCATGAGTGAACTAACAAGTTGCTTCCCCTGCATAGATGTCTTGAATTTTGCCTGGACGGCTGCTGGGTGTTGAGCGGGTTAGCGCTTCACAACCAGTCTCTTCATGTCCAGGCACCATGACCACTCATGTGTATCATCCTCATAGTGTACATCTCCAGGCTGAGGTCAAGCTGCCTCGGGGAGTCTCTGCTCAGGGTCTTAGGGAGAGCTACACCCATCTCAGAGCCAGCTGCCTCACACCACCTGCCTCCTCCAAGTGGGCCTCACATCGTACCCAGGTGCCAGAAACCTATGGTACTTCCCTCATGCCAATGCTGACCTTCCCATTAAAACCAGAGCTCTGCAACCCAGATGGGGAGGGGAAGAAGGAAACTGGCCCGTGGGTCCATGGACACAAGCCTGTCTTCACAGCTTTTCCAAAGCTCATGTGCCTCATTCAAGTCACTTATTTTCTTCGTTGAACCCAAATTAGTGGACCAAGGGAAGCAGGTCTTTGTTACTGGTTTTAGTTCTTTTTTTTTTTTTTTTTTTTTTTTTACTACATTCATTTCTCTTCTCCCCAGGACTCTTTGGTGACAATCTGGGGCCTCATGCGCGGGGCTGTGATGTCATTTGACTGGCAGGTTTATGGTGGTAGTTTGTTTTTAGCATGCCCTTCAAAGATGTGGTGTGTCTTACTGAATCATTGATTTGGGTCTGCAATAAGGCTGTTTGCTGTTTGGACAAAGGTTCAGTTAAACCTGGCAAGAGGGCATGTCCTTACCATGTTACATATCACACCTGACCCTCTTGAGGGACACTCTCCAGCACATGCTCAGTGTCCACCATGCTAGTCTGGACACAACCTTACAGGGATTGCTGTTGTAGAAGGCAGGGTAGGGAAGTGCCAAGATACGTGCAAGCTGAGCTTAATCACAAGGCTGACCCGTTCTAAGGAAGATAAAGGAAGAACCTCTGTTACTGAAATCCACCACATCTGTTCCTAGGGGAAGGGAGACAAGGACAGGTTACAGATGGCTGGAATCCATGCTGTACATGATTTTTCTTTTTCCTGAACAGAATTTATGCTATGAGTGCTGTTTCTGTGTGATAAGCATTTAATTGAAGTACTACATGCAGAGAAAAGTTCCTAAAGTCCAAGTAGTTGGAGGGGCACAGTGCCCAGCGATGGTCCCCAGAAGGTACCCAAATCTAGAGATAGACAATGGTGGAAGGTTCTCTTCTGGCTCCGGCAGGACCTCCTGTTTGTCCCCAAGTTGGCTTTCACACCTCCATAAGGACTTGTGTCCTTACTTGTCCAGTTCTAAACAAAGTTCTGACCCCCCCCCACTTATCTACATGTTTAAGTTATTTGTGCTTTTTGTTTAGTTGCTGGTGACTGAACCCAGGATGTCGCACCTATGAGGCAAGTCCAGCTCCAACCTTGTTCACATTTTGAAATAAAGACTGACAAATGTGAAACGCATGCGCACCTCAGGACATTCCTGAGTCAGACACTGACATCTGTGTGGCCGCATGCCTGTATATGTAAACAGTTCAGCTAAACATAGTAGTATGAGAAGCTCGTGGTGTCCCCTACAGTGACATCAGAGAGTTTTGTCATGGTGGCTAGAGGTGGAGGACTTCCGTGCTGGCATATTGTCTTGTCGGAACACCTGCAGACGCTGGCATCCCGGCATCGTCTCTTTTTCTCCAGGCCCAGGAAGTATTTCTTCCTGTTCATTATTGTCAAATGTTCCACTTTTGGCTAATTCTACATTTCCAACAGCAAGAAAAGGGAGGGCTGTGTTATTTATAACCCACCATGAGCCTGCTGAATCATGAGACAATGGGACTGTTTCTATGTGTCCCTAATGGCCTGTGACTAACTCACTTGTGATATCAAGTCACACAGTGTGCCCTCCATGAACACCGGCTTCCACACAGCACGAAGCTGAAGGTAGTCAGCCGCCCACAAGGGACAGAATCCCACCAGCACCTGCAGTGGCTTCAGTCTCCAGAGGACACTTGGGTACACCCACAGGGCAGAGCCTCAGGTCCTTTTGAGAGAGCTTTCTGCCATGGATTTGTCAAGATTTTCCCTCTATGTCTCTCTGGGAGGAGATAGCATTAATTGGCTCTCACTCCACGCCATCACGGCATGCCCACAGCCTGTCTGCATTTCCTGGTGCATGCCCTGCCCTTCTGGAAGCTGATACTGGAGGCTCCCAGCAGAGTGAGACACAGGAGGTAATCAGCATCACTCACCTGCCTGCTTGCAGACCCCAGAGGACGGGTGGCCACACAAACCCTAACAAGAGTGTACATACAAGACCTTAAAGGATCCCACAGACAAGTAGCGAGAAGGCTTCAGTAGGAACGAAGAGGCTATGCCATCAGGTACCAGGCTATGGAGCGTGAAGGGCATGTCCACCCAGTGTCGTGGGAGTTGGCTCCCAGCTGCTGCCATTGAGCCAGCAGCTCAGCATGTGAGGCACCACAACACAGCACGGTCCTCCCACCAAGAGCAAAACAGTCTCTCCGTGTCCGTGGGAACACAGCCTAGACGGTGAGCAGGAGCAGAAATCCACCATGTGCACACACATGAGCCTTCTGACCAGGGCTCAGTGTCGAGCCGCTCATTTCCTGCTTCCCTCGGCAGCTGTAGATGGTGAGGGAGAATGCCTGTAGCTCGGGTATTCTTAAAACAAGGTTGTGATAGGACAGACCATGCAGGGTACTTCAGTTAGCAGCAGTCATTGAAATTCCTCAACATATAACAGGAATGTTTTGTTTTGTTTTGTTTGTTTAACAGGCCTGTCCTTAATTTTCTGAGTCGAGGGAGAGCAAGCTACCCACCTACTGTCAACCACATACTCGCCAACATTCCCCTTCTAATGCCAGTGCTGTCAAAGCTTTTCCACCTGTGCTCTATGTGCCTTGGACCCGTGACTTTGGAGTGTATCAGGGGTTACTGTGTTTGAGCTGATAATGGTCTGGAGGTTCCTGGCTTCTTTCCCACTGAGACACCTCTGCCCAGGATGGAGGTAGGGTGGGGAATTCTTTCCAAGAACAGGCTGGAGGAAGCATGGGAGAAGGCTCTATTAAAACATCTACAATGTACTGGTCCCCTTATTGGGGCCGGAGAGGTGGCTTAGTGAGTAAAGCTGCTACACAAGCATAAAGACCAAGGTCACACCCCAGCACTGAAGCAAAAGCCTGGCATGGCAGTCTGAATGTGTAACTGTAGTCTGGGGAAGTGGAGACAGATGGACTCCAGGGACTTGCTGTCCAAACATTCTAGGCCAATCTGTAATCTCTCTCTTCAGTGAGAGACCCTGTCTTAAAAACCAAGATAGATCATTGAGGAAGACACTTGACATCAATCTCTGGCCTTCACAGGGAAGTTCTCACCGTACACACACACACACACGCACCCACACGCGCGCGCGCGCGCGCCCCTGTGGCCTTGATAGAGGGCCGTGTCAACAGCAGCACCTCTAACTGATGTGACCTCTACAGTATGGCTGCTGTGCGTGCAGCAGTCCTCATCTAGATTCTCAATTTCCCAAAAAAAAAAAGTTCCACAAGAGAGTCCAAATCTAGCCAAGAGCCAGGTACGGTGAGTAACCAGCATTTCCTTATCCAGGGTCAGGGGTCATTTATAAACAACCTGTCTCGACGTGTGAATTTCTTTGGAAAAAAAAAAAAACGAACAGATCTTAAAAGTTCCAGCTGTCTGAACATTTTCTACTTAAAAAACAAACAAACAAAAAAATGAATTGGACAGGAACGTCGTGGTACATGACTCACGATAAACAAACGCCAAACACATGTTATCATAATTACACCGTACAAGTCAGGAAACGTGTGGATCTGAAAAAGAATTGTCCAGAAAGGACCAAACGAAGGCTGTCAGAACACAACTGGGGAGGCTCATCTTACACGTATCATTTGTAGAACTTCATCAGCCACGTGAGCTGGGATCCGTCTCACAGATCTAAGACTGTTGAGCGGGGTTGAGCCTGGCTGTCAGCCCGACTGGACGGAGAAACACTGAGAAGATCAGGAAAGCTCAGCTCTGGGCCTGTCCAGGTGGGAGTTTCCACTCACGTTAGATGGAGTGAAGGACTGAAAATGGAATAGACTGTTGGGACAGGTGGGGCTGGGGAAAGCAGAAGCTGGTTGGAGTCCCTGGTCGCCCTGGCGCTGGGCTGGGCGCTTCCTTCACCATGATGCTTTACCTCCCATAAGGCCAGAATGGATGGAGACAAGGACTTTGGAACAAAATCCCCAAAAGTGTGAGTGAAAGTAAATCCTCTTAGGACCTTGTCCCTCACTTGTTTGTCACACAAATGTGAATAGAACAGACACAAAATCCTTCAAGTTCACATCAGTTACATTCTACCAGGAGTTGGTTAATGAAGGTGGCCTAACCATGGTTCACTTTTCTTTTCAGAAAAGTTAGACTCCGCCTCAGCAATCATCCTGAATGACCATGATCACAACCCAGCCCTCTGATAGGAGACAGCTTCGGAAACCCCACCAGTACTATCCAGTATGCGTCCATCTAGTCCAGTGTAGCGTGCCAAACATCCTGTTGGTAACGTTCTAGCCGAGCCGAAGCCCTGGGTTGGGTAAAGACGTTTCAGCTGATGCTAGACCACCAATCACGGTGGCCTCAGACACCATGCGGGAGCTAAAGCATATCTGTTGTATAATGAGGGACATCCTGACCTTCATGATGTCACAGCACAGCTCAACGCTTGCATGTCTGTGGCGTAGACATAAACGAGCCTGTGTGTCCCGTCACGGGATTGTGCAGCACGTGTGGTTACATACAGTGCACAGCATGTGTGCTGAGACTACATGGCTTCTGGTTACGAATCTTTGGCACTGTGCTTCTGACAGCTGTTTAGAGCGCACGCGTGCTCTGAAATGGTGGGCACAACAGCTGCATGTGCCTCCTGCTCAGCTTCTCTCCCAACTGCATCAGAGTGACCGACCCCAGCACATGCTAGGATGGTTGTACAGTGATGAAATTACCCAGCAGAGTGTATGTCTTCAGCACTGCGCGCAACTGTAAGGGGGTGTTCTGTGTGTCGTGACTCATTTGACGTATCAGCTGGACTCAGGGTGACCAGATAGCTGCTAGAACATTTTTTCCAGGTGTGCCAGTGACAGTGTATCAGGAAGAGATACGCGCTTGAAGCAATGGACAGAGTAACCAGTACCTGTCCTCACATTCGGGCGAGCATTACTGAGGGCTTGCTCATAACAAAGGTATGGAGTGAGGACACATTTACTGCGTTTTAATGGGACATCCATCTCCCGTGTCTGTGGTTCTGTCCAGCATAGCTCTGGGGCTCTTGGGTTTGGATCAACTTCCAGGACCAGATTTTTGAGGCTCACAGCTTGCAGGTAAATGGCAAGATCGTGGCAATCTCATGAGAAGTCTCTTTCTACATGTCTGCATCTCCCACTGGCTCCCACTGGGGAATCTTGACAAATCCCGCGAGCAAATATTCTGTTTCATGAAGCTGCCGGAAGACAGTTTGAAATAGATGGGGAATTCCTTTATATAGGCTGTTTTCTGAATGACAATGGACCGTGACAGGCTCATATATTTGCTTGGTCCCCAGTTGGTGGAACTGTTTGGGAAGGCTTGGGCAGTGTGGCCTTGTTGGAGGAGGCGTGTCATTGGGAGTAGGCTTTGAGGTTTCAAAAGCTCATGCCCTTCCCAGTGTGCTCTCTGCTTCCTGCTGATAGAGAAGAGTGTCAGCTCTCAGCCACTGATTCAATGCCGTATCTGCCTGCTTCTCCACCGTGATGCCGTGGACTCACTGTCTTGGATTGCAAGCCCCACATTAAATGTTTTTTTGTTAATATATACGTTGCCTTGGTCATGGCGTTTTGTCACAGTGACAAAAGAGTAACGGAGACACAAGGTAACCTGAGCATTGTCTCTAAGACAGAAATCCATGGTGGCATCACTAAAAGCTAATAAAACACAGGGTCTGGGAGGCGGCTCAGTGATCAACAGCACTTGCTGCTTTTCCTTGGCACTACAATTGGATCTGGCAGCTCACACATGCCTGGAACTCCAGCTCCTGGAGATCCAACGTCTTCTGGCCTCCCGTCTTCCATCCTGTCTCTCACACACACTGTTCCCTCTGCCTTTCTTTAGAAGGACGGCCCTGTCTATGTGTGATACTTCCCATCACACAGGCCTCAGGCGTGGCAGAGAAACTTGTTGAAGTGCGAGGGAAAGGACAGTGCCACTTACGAACAAAAGCTGCCAAGAGCCACCCTGTGCTTGTGGCATCTCTTTTCCTCTGCCCTGGATAAGCTGTAGTCCCAAGAGAAGTTCTCAAATAGAGAAACCTCAGCGCAAATACACAGTCAACCCACAGGCCAGCTTCAGCAGCTGAAACAGGTGGAGAGAAAAGCCAGAAAGAGTTGGGGTGATTTCCCCATAATGTAACATTCTATGCACAGTGATCTATGTGTGTTTGGTGGGAGGGGCAGTGAGAGTGAGGAGTTGTTTGTAGTTAAAGCCTCGGCATTCCGGCTGGCTCCGAGCAGCAAAAGAGTGGGTCTGTACAGAGCCTATGTGAGCAGGAAGCAATCTGTGCAGAGTGACTTGGATCCTGAGCTGTTGGTAGCACATAGTAGGTTCTGCCTGCCAACACAGACTCTTTCCTGTCATGGCATGCCTCAAAGGGAAGGGACCTGGGACTTGCTGCTGAGCAGTTAACAGAGAAACCCCACAGTCCTGAATGCCTATTGTTAATCAGCAAAAATGAATGGACACAAGTGCAATATCTTGTGTACAACGTACAAGAAAGGAATATATAGTTTCAATTAAGTTTTTAGAAGGCAAAGCAGAAAAATAGCAAATATATAATGTGTACAAGAACTTGTAGAAAAATACAACAAAATGAACTGTCAGTTAAGCCAAAAGGAAATGTTTATGACCTGCAATACAAAAGGATATCCAACCCTTCTCCTACCAATGGAAAAATGTAAATTTAAAAGCACAGGTGATTGGTAAAGGTTCAAAACCTTGACTGTGTGCTGCAAGTTGAGGTGAGGGAATTGCACTCTCTCTCTCTCTGACAATTCTAATGAGGATGAATGGTTGTCATGGCTATGAGTGGTCATCCACAAAGATCTAGAAAAAATGTCAACTTTGTAAGTATTTGTGTATCCACTGCCAGGCCCTTCCTCTCTCTATTCCCGATACTGTGTGGTCTTCATGCCGAGGATTTTACAGTCATTCGTTTGCAGTAAATAGAGGTTGGATATTGCCGAATAATTCTCTCTACATCAGCTGATAGGATGGTGTGCCATCTCTTCTTTAATCAAGGTTATAGTGATTGAATACTCTTCAAAAAGTTTGAGCCAATCTTATAAGTCTGGAACAAATTCCGCTTGGTCCTGGTATATAACTTCTTTTGCTTGTTGCCAGTCTCTTTTGATGATTTCTCCATCAGTTTTTATGACAGATGTTGGGCTGTGATTTTTTTTTTCTCCCTCCTGTTCTATGTCAGGTCTTGCTGTGAGAGTAACACATGCCTCATAAAACGAGTAGGGAAAGTTTTTTTTTGTTTGTTTGTTTGTTTTTTATGTCTGGAAGAAGCAGTGTAACGTGGTAAGAATTCTTATTTAAGCATCAGGGTACAGCAAAGGTTTCTTTTTTGTGGGGCTTTTAAATGGTAAGGTTGGTTTTAAGGACACAAGATAGTGTAGGAATCTATTTCATTCTGGTTGGGTTTCATTAGTTTTGCTTTTGGAAGTGGCATGGCTCTCCCAAGTTCTCTAGCCCATAAGCACGAAGCTGCTAATGGTCTTCCTTGTTTTTCATTTAAAGGTGTAGGAACTAGGTAGTGCCTCTTGCTTAGTGACAGTATAGGTGACTTGTGTCTGTTAATTCTTCTGCTTTCAGAGCCTTTGAAAAACATTTTCCCCCCTTGGTGCTAGAGACGTGGCTCAGCAATAAAGAGCACTTTCTGCCTTTATAGCAGGCCCAAGCTTGGTTCTCAGCGCCCACCCGGGCTGTTCACAACCACCTGTAATTCCAGCTCCAGGGGATCCTCTAGCCTCTTCAGGCTCCTGCATGCACATGGTGCACATCAAGCCGTGTTGGTGCACACACATATACATAAATTAAAAAAATGAAATAAAAATCTAAAAATATTCTTATCTATAAAGTAAGATGATAGTATTATTTCCCAATTGCAGCCATGACAAATTAATAAAAATCCAGTGGCTGGAAACAGCACAGGTTTATTACCTAACAAGGTGGAGGTCAGAAGTTCAAAACGAGGCTTGCCAGCTGAAGTCAAGGCGCCAACGGGCTGTGCTCCTAGCTAGAGGCTCCAGGAAGAATCCGTTTCTAGCCTGTCCTGGCTTCTGAAGCTGCCGTGGATTGTGTGGGCTGACGGCATAGTCTTCAAAGCCAGTGGCAACTGCTTGAAGCTTGTAACACTCTCCCTGTTGACCCCTCTGCTTCTCAAGTACACACCTAAGCGTGCTATGATTGCCCGCCCCCCCAGATGAGCCCAGGCAGCCTCCTTGCACACCGGCAGCTGAAAACCAGCCTCAGTGTCACCTGTCACCCTACCTTCTCCTAGCCAGGTCTTATACCCCATTTAGAGGCTCAGGATTAGGACATGAACTTTTGGTCGGTCTCAATTCTGTACCTCAGTGCTGTAATGGACTGACTCCCTTTGTTCAGGCTTCTCTGTCCTTTTCATTGCCCTCTGCCTCCGGATTCTATGCAAATTTTCAGCCATCTGTTTGGCAGGCAAGTCCTGACTATCCACATCCGTGTTATTGCTCTCTCAAGTCTTTTGTGTCTCTCAGGAGGATCTTTGTTCTTACAGAATTCATCGCAGAACTCAAACTTACCGTGTGCAAATATTTTTTATGGTCTTGCCAAATAAGCCCCATTTAAAACTCAGAATATTAATATATATATTAAAGTCTAAGCTAAAAATTTTAGCACTACCTTCACCTACTATTAGCTCTAGCCTACCATAGTTCTCTTTTAGATCCAGACCACCATCTAGTCCAGTCAATTCCTCGCCTCAATGCCCAGGCCCCTCTCTTAATTTTCTCTGGCATGCCACGCCTTCATCACCTGGTGCATAGATTCTTTAACAGCCTCCAGAGAGCTTCCTATTAATCCAGCCTATGATCATAAATCACCAACACCCCTAGCCTGCACACTGGCTGAGATGTGGATACAGGCTCGACGCCCTCTCTGAAGTTAGCACTCACACTGGCCTGAGGTTCACCTTTCTGACGACAAGCTCTACCCAAGCTTTCTGATACAAGTTTGAGGGGTGCAAGAAGCACCCACACACACACACACACACACTTTGGTCCAGCTGGCTTTGAATCCTGGTATCCATATGTTTATGACCATGCTTTCCTCCTGGCACAAAACTGAAGGAAGAGATGTGTAGAGATCTGTGTGTATCCTGAGTGGCACAGGGTCCCCGTGGACGTCAGGGTGTGGTTGTCCATTATAGAGCTATGTATTCTGGAAGCTCCAGGCTTTGGAGTTTCTGCTGAGGCTTCAAGTCTCATGACTGACAGCCATGTGGCTCCTCCCTTGTTCTCCAGCCCTTGGTCCTTCTGGGTCTAGCCAGGCTCCTGATATCTGCCTGATATTATGATGTACTGGCCCTGCCCTCCATCTGTCAGATGAAGGATGACGTGTCCATGTGAGCTATCTGGTCACCACAAAGCATGGAGTGTGGTCCCAAGGGCCTCAGAAATGCACGACACCCCATCAGTCAGAAACTCTGAGGCTGCTCCCCAAAGGCTGACCACAAAGGCCAGCCAGATTTATCACATACCTGGTTTGGCTCCCTTGCTTTAGAATAAAAAATGTCAACTACTCAGTAGGGATGCCAGGGTCTTCAGGAGAAGCAGCCAGCCTGTTGAAAGCTGGCCTTTCTGAAGAAGGCAAGACTTAATCTCTATCTGACACAGGAGACACCAGTGAGCTCCTGTTTAATCAGCTCTTGGCTGGTTGGTGGAAGGATATAAAACAAATGAGAGAGGCTGGGGAGTCAGCCAAGCCATGATTGTCCGGCAGGCGTGAGGGTCTACACCCTTCAGAACCCGCTTCAAAGGCAGGCATGGCGGGATGTGACTCTAACCCCAGTGCTAGGGGCAGGAAGATTCCTGCTGCTTCCTGGCCAGCCAGGCTAGCTAGAGTGGTGAGTTCTGAGTTCAGAAAAAGAGGTGGGAAGCAATGGAGGAAAACAGTGAAAGTCAACCTGTGCCCTCCGGATGAGCCTGAGCACGCATGCACACACGCATTGAAAAATTAAGAAAACATAGGTCTATCTATCTCTTGAAAATTAAACATTTCAATCAAGAGTTTCTTGTTCTGGATTCTATATTTAACTTAGACTATAAAGGGGTGTTTGTTTTGATTTGGAGACAATGTCTTACTATGTAGCCCAGGCTAGTCTCAAACTTGCAACAATTTGCCTACCCTAGCCTAGTGAGTGGCTGGGTAATAGTCCTGCAGTCATCGATGAAGGTAACATAGTCAGTGTTAAGATTGTTCAGACGACTCATGAAAGGAACATCACCTAGGTGCTCAGGCTTCACGGATAACTAAGCTACTGTTTCACTTTCTTCTTTCTGTTTCCTCAGTCATGGGAACAGGCTGCCTTACACAGTTATTCTAGGCCCCTGTATAGAATAGCAGCATCGCTATGGACCCGGTAGGATGTAAAGGATGGCAAGTGTCCCTTTATGTGACTTCAGAATTACAGAAAGCTAGGTTGGGAGGAGCAGAGCAGTGGCAGAGCCTTCTTTTGGGAAGAACTCGAGATATTGAGTCACAATGGGAGGTCTGTCACCCAGGGCAATGTCGAAGTACACACCATTAATGGCTCCTGCCTTAAGGTTGTTTTGTTGTTGTTCTTAAAGCAAATATTTGATCCTGAATGATTAATAGTTCAAAGAAAGTAATCGTACTTTTTAACAAAGAATTGAAGAGACTTCCTTACAATAAAGAGCCAATGAGGTCACTCACTGGTATAGAACACAGAGAGTTACGATATCGCGCACACACACAAGCGGCACTGCCTTGTGGGTGGACAGCAGTGTATGACACAGGACAGGAGCTCCTCACCTCCACTGCCACCTCAGCCCGTGTGTGTCCTTTCGAGAGAGGGAGAGAGAGGAACTCAATGCCAGGATATCAAAAAGGGAACTGATTTGTGCAAACGATTGCAACTACTTTATAATTAAACATCTAGGGACTTGTATATGTGAAACCAGTATCTATGTACAGAACAGGGGTTTAATTACATCCTGGATTAAAATAAATTTTGACCCGAGATTGAAAACAGATGTTCCGTTACTTTACGTCCCAATGGTCGCTTTGTGAGCCTGTGGCGTTGGAGTCTCTGCCTGCAAGACATCTCCTTTACCACATTGTTTTTGCCAAATACTCATTAAAGAAGTACAAAGGGCCCCACTGTGGGTTTTCTGAATCTAGCAATCAATGGGATTAGCAACGTTTGATTGGAAATGTTTCTCGGGATTTTTCTCCTGTGATGTCTCTGCTCAGAAAGGAAACTGCTGGTGTAAATCACTGAGTTAAGTCTAGGTTCTTCCTGTTTGTGCAAATCCAGAACCCAGACTCAAGCCTGTGGTTTGCCTCATTCTGCCTCTTTGTTTTCTCTTTATTTACTTATTTGTTATTACTTTCAATTATATATTTTTTATTTGTTGCTCGCACATGAGCAGACCAGAGTGTGAACTAAAGTGCTTTGGACTTCTCCTTTATCTCCGTCGGGAACATGAGCCCACACTAAAAAGTAAGACACAAAAACATCCTTGAATGGAAAAGCAATCCTTACTTTGAGTGTGTTGAGTTGATTACTACAAAAGATAAGTAATTTGAATTTTCCCACCTTGGTGATGCTTAGCTTTTTCCTCCGAGAGGGTAGGAGGGACACAGAGTTAGCCCGTCTCTGTTTACTGCCCTGCTCTGGTGATGGCCCAACTGTGGACATTAACAGAAGCACTGTGGAGCCCTAGACCAGAAAGCAAAGTGAATCTCAAACAAATTATTTCAAATAAGCAATTACAATTGTGTATATATAAAAAAGTACACTGATTGAAAAGAAATCATGTAATTGAGGAAGAAATGATGCATGGACCTTCAGAGGTTACAGAAACCTCCGTAGTGACTTCCAGGTGGCTACAGGAGTCAGGACACAGCCGGAGAGAAGAGCAGAAGCCAGTTCTGAGATCGCAGAGGTGTTCAGGGCTGTGCACGGTGGGGCACAGCTGAAGAATGCTCAGATTTAAAAACAACGAGCAGATGTGAGTTTGGGACAAGCCAGTCCACTGTGCTGGGCAGTTTCGTCACCTTGACACAGCCTGGGGACAGTCTCAGGTTAGCTTGCAGTTGCGCCTGTGAGTGATTTTTTTTTTTTTTTTAGTAGTGTCTCATTGCGTAGCCCTGGCTGGCCGGGAACTCACAAAGATCTGCCTCTTGAGTGCTGGGATTAAAGGCACCAGCCGTTGTGGTGGCACAGGCCTGTGATCCCAGCACCCTGGATGCAGAGGCAGGCAGATGTCTGTGAGTTCCAGGCCAGCCTGATCTACAAAGCGAGTCCAGGACAGCCAAGGCTACACAGAGAAATCCTGTCTAGAAAAACAAAGCAAAACAAAACAAACGGTTGCAGCACTATGCTCAAAGCCTGTTGTGATTTTTGTTCTTGTTGTTTTTTGTTTTTTTTTTATTATGAGGTTGGGAGACCCGCTTTGAATGTGGGGGGCAACACGCCTCTCAGAAATGAGGTCTCCAGGAGGGTGAAGGATGGGGCTCAAGAGAAGCAGGGGAAACAGGGCCGTTGGAGTTGATGGGGTGAGGGAGAAGACTGGAGGCATCCCGTGCTCTCTCTCCTGTAGTTACTGTCCATCCTGCTCAGGCAGAGCAGTGCTCGCCGGATGGGCCTGATGCCCAGGAGCGGAAGTGCAGGGGACCAGCACGGTCCACTCTCACAGTGAAGAGAGAAGCCACATGAGTTATGGGATCACTTAGAGACGGAGTGGGGATGAGAAAGGACAGTTGGCTAGTGGACATATGGACTGTATATCGGGCCAAAGCAGAGCCACGTGAGCATTTAAAGCTTGAACAAAGCAGATCCTGAAAGAGCCAAAAGCAAGGTGGTGAGCCAGCCGGCATGCTGAAGGTAGCAGAGATGGCTCCCGCACAAGGTTTGGCTTGTGGACCTTCACAGCACTGTCTTGGGTTCCAGAAAAGATAAAGAATGAGCATGGCAGTGGGAATCTCAGGGGAGACAGTAAAGAAGAACAAACATTAGCTCAGAAGTTCAGCAGTTAGCAGTGTGTGTGTGTGTGTGTGTGTGTGTGTGTGTTTGCATGAGCAGAGGGACATGGATTGCGGAGACAGAACAGGACTGGATAGGCTGGTTCCAGAGCCAGATAACTGTTACTGAAAAAAAAAGAAAAAGCACACAGAGAGTCAGTACTTCAAACAAGATGATCTCACTTGGCCTAAGCATGTTAACATCATCCTGAGCCTGCTGGGATTAAGTTGTGTACCACCATGCCTGCCTTGTATGTTTATTTGTAATTACACTCACTTATTTGGGGGAAAGCAAGTGAACAATAGTCTCTATGTGTGTGTAAATGTTTTTATTTCTTCAGATGAGGGGATGACATAAGAGCCATTCCCAAGCTTTTCTAGCTCTTACTGAACTCTTGTTGGTTGGTTCAACTCAGTTGTTCTGTCCTAAACTCCTCTCCAAGCTGACTGATTCAAACTGGCTTCTCTTGACTTCTGACTGAATTGCTCTTCCTGGCTTCAAACTAATTCTGGCAACATGTTTCATTTTATTTTATTTACGTTGGCATTCTGTCAGATGCCCAGGAACAGTAATTACAGATAGTTGTGAATTGCCATGTGGGTGCTGGGATTTGAACCTGGGTCCTTTGAAAGAGCAGCCAGTGTTCTTAACTGCCGAGCCATCTCTCCAGCTCCTACCAATATGTTTTAATCTTCTGGCTCCTTCTCATTCTTTGGCTTTTTCTGTCTTCACCTGTGTCTAGCTTATTCTCTCTACAACCTGTAAAACTGTCCTGGTAAGAAACTCTCGGTAAAAACTCCTGTCCTCTCTCCCTTCACTGCTCTTAAGCAGCCGCTCTTTCCTGTCCTGTTCTCAGGAGAGCTGAATGTGTCCTATCTCTGATTCATTCTGTCAAATCTTTCTCTGATTCATTACCTTGCCTGCTCCTCAATTAGACGTCCCTTTCAGACATGGCTGCTTCCTTCTATGAACTAACCTTACCTTCATTATTTGGGATTAAAGGTGTGTCTGTATTCCAGCCAGATCACATAGAACTAGAAGGTCTTTGGATGTGATCCTTTGTCAGAGCAGTCAAGTTACTGGATTAAAATTCCTCTACAGTGTGTGTGTGTGTCTGTATATGCCTATATAAATGTATGTGTATGTCTCTGTGTATGTGTATATGTATCTGTGTGTGTTTCTCTGCATGCGTGTATGTGTGTGGGTGTGGGTGTGGGTAGAGATCAGAGGATGACTTTTAGGAACTGGTTCTCTCTTTCCTCCCAGTGGGATCTAGTGAGTGAACCCAACTGGTGTGGCTTGGTGGTAGGTGCCAGTGAGCACCTCACAAGCCCGCTTTCTGAAATATCACACTGGACTGTAAATCTGAACAGGTAGTGGTGATACACAACAGTTGCTTGTAAGTTCCACTCTGCTGGTGCATTAGGAAACTGCTTTGTGCTGTTTCTCTTAGGGCCTCACTGTGGATGAGTGGTACCTTTACAACAAGCCCTGCAGACAGTCCATGACATTGCCTCATGATGAACAGTTCCACACGTGCTCACATGCACCTTGGGACTGCTGCGGGGATGTGTGCCCACACTATTTACTGTTGGACTCCCGAGGTGGGGAGACCCTCCGTTCCTCGGGATAGACGCCAGACCCCAATAACTCACAAAGACAAGGCTTGTTGCAAACAGCAAGAGGTGTTTACTAGTAGCTGGCTGGCATGCCGGGGCTCTGCACACAGCTCCCACGCAAGGGGGTGGTACAGAGTGCCCAGCAACAGAATCACAGAGTTTATAAAGGCAAAAACCACAAAACAGGAGGGGGCCTAGGGGTAAGGGACTTTCCTAACGGGGCAGTCTGTGATTGGCTGTGCCCAGGTGTGGTGACTAGGGGACGGTTAGAGATTGTATCCATAACTACAGAAGGGCGTCTCTTAGAAACATTTTGTATCAGATCCAGGTTTGGTATTGTATCAGATCCTGGTTTGGTAATGATTAAAGCTCACAAGTCTCAGTTCCCATGGTTAGTTCCCATGGTTAGGGCCAAGTTAAAATTTTACATCCTTACATTTACAGTCTCCAGGACTGTGGGAGAACTCAGTTAGTAACGTTTGCAGAGTCTTACAAACACAGAGCCATAAACCGGCACATTGTCACTGAGAGTAGAACGGTGCATGAATAGAACTCCTACCCCAGGTTCAAATCCCCCATCTCACTTTTCTCACCGCTGAGCCCAAAGCCAGAGAGACTCGCACTCATGTGCACTCACAGAGACACACACTCATCACCTACACCAACAGAGACACACTCACCTGCATCTACAAAGAGACACACACTCACACCCATAGAGACACCTACTCACCCACACCCACAGAGAGATGCACACTCAGCCACACCCACAGAGAAGGTTAGTTATATAGCAGGATCCACACCATAGTAATGAGGTGCTCTGTGGAAAAATCAAGACTGAACAAGATGCAAGGGTGTTAAAAAGTGGAACCACACACTCTCACTTAACAGCCCCCTGATGCTTGCTTTACTCTGGGTTTTACTAGGCATTTGTACGTGGGAAGATAAAGCTAGGCAGCACTAAGTCTCTTAGAGACAGGGAATGCTTAGATCCAAGAATGAAAAGCATTTCAAAGGAGGTGCCTGGATTGTGCTTCTGTTGAGAACATGAAATTCAGACGCTAGGTCTCTGCTGTAGATGGTGCTTGATGTTTCCTCAGTCCCGTCTTCACACAAACACCTCTGGAGGAGGGAACACCAGAGGGGCTTTGTGCAGCGCACATTTTAGGAAGAAGCAAAAGCAGGCTTCTCTAGCATTTTAGTGCCATGTGAATTCTATTTTGAATGGCCCGTGACCCTCAGGCTAGCCTGTGTCTGCACCATGCTCTCCCAGCTCTGACCATTAATGGTGAGAGAGCAGGTGCCTTAGTTTCTTTCCTGCTGTCTTGACAAAAGTAACTGAAGGGAGAAGGGGCTTGTTTTGGCTCACAGTTCAAGGGTTCAGTCCTGCACAGCAGGGAATTTCTGGTAGCAGGAGACAACTGGTTACATTGCGCCTGTAGCTAGGAAGCAGAGAAGGGGAAGTGTGCTCAGCTCTTCCCTTTTTATACACTCCAGGACCCAAACCTAGAGAATGGCGCCACTGCCCCCCTGCTCACCCCTGGCACACACATCCTAGGTGATTCCACACCCCATCAAGCTGATAATCGAATGCACCACCACAGCAAGCCAATCAGTTGCCTATGGGAGTTTCATGCTCAGTCGTTCCCTAATGTTTGGTTTAGGTTTCCAGTTTCATCTCCTACATCTAATTCCAGTGGTTAGCATTTGCACTGCTGTAATCAAAATCCCAACAGAGACGTCTTGGGGAAAGGAAAGTTTTGTTTTAGCTCACGGTTTCCGAGGAATTTCCATCCAGCATGGCTAGGAGGATTTGTGGAGTTCAGAGCAGCAGGAGTGTGTGTTGAGGCTGTTTGCATGATAGCAGACTGGGAAGAAGAGAGAGGCTGGAACTTGGGGTTGGGCAATAGCTCTTGATGACCTGCTTCCTCTCATTAAGCTCCTCCTCCTTTTACTTATCCTTCTCTCAAACAATACATCCCAACCACAGTTTCCCCTCCTTCCACTTCCCTTCTCCCCCAGATCCACTCCTGTTCCCCTTCAGAAAAGAGCAGGCCTTTCCAGAGTAGCAACTGAACATGGGATAGCAAGATGCAATACGACTAGGCACAAACCCTCATATCAAGGCTGGTGAGGCAACCCAGTAGGAGGAAAAGGATCCCAAGAGCAGGTATAAGAGTCAAAGACACCCCACTCCCACTGGTAACACCAAGCTATGAAATCATAATATTTGTATGCAAAGGACCTGGCACAGACCCAGGCCCACTGTGATTGCAGCTTCAGTCTCTGGGAGCCCCTACGAGCCCGGGTTAGTTGATTCTAACAGCCATGCTCTCCTGGTGTCCTCAAACTCTCTCTGGCTTCTACAATTCTTCCTCCCCCCTCTTCTGCAGGGTTCCCTTGGCTCCAAGGGGAGGAACCTGGTGGAAATCTTCAGTTTGGGCTCACTCTTCTTCTAATGTTTGGCTGTGGGTCTCCGCATCAGCTTCCATCAGCTGCCGTAGGAAGCCTCTCTGATGACAATTGGGCCAGGCACCAATCTATGAGTATAGCATAGTATCATCAGGAATCAATCATTTCATTAATTTTTTCCCCTACCCTAGGTCTCTGGGCTATTCAGCCGCTGGTCCCTGGTCATCCAGGCAGTGTTGGCGTGGGCATCAAATCAGACAATTAATTGGTTGGCCACTCGCATAAGTTCTGTACCTCCGTTGCCCCAGCACATCTTCCAGGCTGGACTGATTGTAGGTCGAAGGTTTTGTGGCTGGGTTGGTGTCTCTGTTCTACCACTGGAAGTCTTGCCTGGTTCCAAAGATGACCACTTCAGGCTCCGTATCCCTAATTACAAGGAGTCCTCACTAGGGTCGCCTTCCTAGATTCCTGGGAGTTTCTGCTACTTTAGGCTTCCACCTCGTCCCCTGAGCGGCCCCGATCCCAGTCAGCTCTTCCTGAGCTCTCTCCCTCAGTCTGATCCCTCTTACTCCCATCTCCACCTGCCCCCAGTCCACTCACAAAATCATTCTAGTTCCTTTTCCCAGGGAGAGTCACACTCTTCTTAGAGCGCTTCTTCCTTAGCCTGTCTAGGTCTGTGGATTGTGGCGTGATAATCCTTTACTTAATAGTTAATATCCACTTATAAATGAGGACATGCCATGTTTGTCTTTCTCTGTCTGGGTTACTATACTCAGAATAATTTTTCCTTGTTCCATACATTTGCCTGAAAACTTCATGATAATATATATATATGTGTGTGTGTGTGTGTGTGTGTGTGTATATATATTAATCTGAGTAATACACCATTGTGTAAATGTACCAAATTTTCTTTATCCTTTGATTGAGGGACATCTGGGTTGTTTCCAGTTTCTGGCTGTTATGAATAAAGCTGCTATAAACATAGTTGAACAAGTATCTTTGTGGTAGGGTGGAGTATCTTTTGGACAGATGCCCAGGAGTAGTAGAGCTAGGTCTTGAGGTAGATCAATTCCCATTTTTCTGAGAGAGTACCAGATTTATTTCCACAGTGACAGTACAAGTTTGCACTCCTACCAGCAATGGAGGAGTATTTCCCTTGCTCCAAAGCCTCACCAGCATGTGCTCTAGCTTGAGTTTTTGATCTTAGCTATTCTGATGGGTGTAGATGGACTCTCAGAGTCATTTTGATTTGCATTTCCCTGATGACTAAGAATGTTGAACATTTCTTTAAGTGCATTTTAGCCATCAAAGATTCCTCCATTGAGAATTCTCTGTTTGGCTCTGTTCCCCATTTTTAAAATTGTGTTATTTGGTTTGTTGGTGTTTACTTTTTTGAGTTCTTTATATATTTTAGATGTCAGCCCTTTTTCAGATTGGTGGAGTTGGTGAAAATCTTTTCCTAGTCTGTAGGCTGCCATTTTGTCCTATTGACAGTGTCCTTTGCCTTACAGAAGCTTTTCAGTATCCTGAGGTCCCATTTATTGATTGTTGATCTTAGTTAGGCTCCATCTTCTAAACCTCACATAGCCTCCTAAAATGCCATCAGCAGTTGAAGACCAAGTGTTAAAGTCATGGGACTTCTCAGGACACTTCAAATTCAAGCCATAGTGCTGATGTTGGCCTGTTCTTTTGTCTTTTGTTTGTTCATTTTTCTGTCCTGGTTTTGTGGTCTTGTGTAGGCTAGGCAAGAATGCGACCACTGAGCTCCATTACAGTCCTAAAACAATCCTGTTTTTGCATTCGGCCTGGGTGTGTGGGAGGGTTGACAAGAAATCACCTTTCTATTCAGGTCTGTGGGTTCTGGTTAAAGCCTTCTGATTGTCTCTACTTTCAGAGCCCACAGAAACAGTATTGCATTTGAAGGTGAATTTGCTACCTTAAGTGTAGCATTTCAGCATGGACAGGCACACCATGAGCCCTGAGCGAGAATGGAATTTTCCAAGGTGTGATGGGCAGTGAAGAAGAAAGAGGCCCAGGGAAGTCACCAGAAGTAGCCAAGGTCCCAGGTGCAAGGTTTTGGACATGAAAAATCTGCTATTCCCAGGACACAATGGCTTCCACCATGTGTGGCCTAACAAGCAGGACCCTAAGGACAGTGGAAAATCAGGCCCATCAAATCTCGAGTCAGAAGGGAGATCCACTAACAGTGGGAATTTGTTGTTTCCCTTCTTAAGACTGGGATCGGGTGTTTATATGAATGGTGTGTTCTTTGATGTATCTCAGGCCCAAATCTGGCCCCAAGCAAAGTCGGTTTACAAAATAAAAAAAAGAAGAAGAAAGAAAGAAATTAAAAAAGAAAAAAGGAAATGAGGTAGGAATCATATGAATCCCAAACTGGATGACAGTGTGGTGTACCAGCTGGGCGGCTCTGAGCTTGGGCGGGCTCAGGCAGCTTGGCAGGGCACTGGCTGTTGGTGGCTCCTCAGGTTCACACCAGCCTTATGACCACTGTCCAACATTCAGCTTTGCCATCTCCTGTCCTTTCCACCAACATTGTTTTGTCTGCCAGTTCATACATTTATCCTGCTCCTGGATGGGTGTCTAAATCATTGTCATCTGAGGATGGACACGAGGCGCCTCTAGTCACCAAAGCTAGCGTGCTAGTCACCGCATCTTCAGCGCTGAGGTGCACACTGTCACCCTCATCACCGTCCGTATAGTAGCTGCTTGGCAGTCAGGACTGAGCAGCAAACCTGTTTTACTGTCTGCCTGAAAGTGGGCATTTACCCAGGCCGTGTGGGCAACTGCATCCCTGCTGTGTTTGACTCCAGAAACTACCCAAGGACCATATGACGGAGAGATATGAGTTCAGGATTGTACCTGAAAACCTTCTGCTGATGTTCTTTGATAACAAGACATATCTTCACATTAAAACTTAGAGGTTTGGGCTGGGCTGTGGTGGTGCACTCCTTTAATCCCGGCCCTCAAGAGGCAGAGGCAGGTGGATCTGTGAGTTCAAGGCCAGCCTGGTCTACAGAGTGAGTTCCAGGACAGCCAGAGATACACAGAGAAACCCTGTCTCAAAAACAAACAAACAAGCAAATAAATAAGCAAAAACCTTACAGGTTTGGTAATCAAACCAGAGAATGGTGAACAGTTCTCGTCAGAACTGCTGTCTGTCAGGAATTATGGCCCAGGCCTCTTGATGGATGCTACGATCCAAATCTGAACCATCCACACAGGCTCAAGCCTTGAGCCCTTGGTGCCTGACTTGTGGTTTGATTTTGAAGGCTGTGGATCCTTTAGGAGGTAGGGCCTGGCTCCCCAGGGTGGGGTTCTAAAAATATACATCTGCCCTGGTTAATCCCCAACTGAGGAAGCCTCTACCACACACTCTCAGCACCCTGCTGTCACATGCCTTTCCCCACTCTGATGGCCTAATTGCTCCTGAAACCGTGAGCCAAAGCAACCCTTCATTCCCTTCAGATGCTTTGGTCAGGTATTCCTGTCCCAGAAGAAAAAACAATGCAATAATGCAATGGCCTCATGATACCCTACCTGATGACAAACTAGATGAACTAGAATCTGTGTGCTCAGGCATGCAGGAACCCGATCAATCTGCTTTCCTCTAGTTTCCCTTGTAGGCCTGCACAGCAATGATATATGGCGGGAATCTCTCCTTAAGTCAGAATTAGGTGTTCACCTCGAGGGACCGGAGAGGGGCAGCTGAACGGTTAACGGTGCACTCTGCTCACTAAGAGAACTCAAGCTTGTTTCCCAGCAGCCACGCTGGGCAATTGCTTTCTTCTGGTCTCCATGGGCATCCACACCCATGGTGCATGCGTGCGCGTACACACACACACACACACCACACGCACACTATTTAATTAAAATATTTTAAAATATCATTAAAAAAAAAAGTATGACCAGGATAAGAGGCTATTGTGCAGTAAGAAAACATCTCCCCATAGGTTAGTCCCTGGCACCGAAAGTTTCATCGTAGATACAATGTGAATGTACACTATATAACCAAGTGACTGTTATTGCGCTTTTGTTTTAAATCTACTATGGTTTGTTTGCTCACAATATTCCCTTACTCTTGTCCCTCCTAGCATTTTTTAAATAGCACAAACACTTGTTTACTAACCAAAGGAACCACCCTTGTTAAACCAGCACTTTGAAATACTTGCACGTAAAATGTTTGTAGTGGCGATCATTGATCCCAATAATGGATATAAGCAGCAGGTGTGAAATGGTGCACGCTCACGGCTAATTCCCGCCTCACATCATGATGGGGTTGATAGTCTGCTTCCACAGCCTCGTGCACAGGTGACATTGTTCATTCATCCTCCTCCCTCAGTTTTCTAGTTACAGCTCTCGTTTCCTGCCGCACCCTCGGCACCCAGCCCGGGCGCAGCTGGCCGACTACAAGCAGGCTGCTTTCCTGCTGTTGGCTACAGGTTCCTCAGACTTGTCTCCCAGAGGACAGGAGGGGTGCCTCCCGCCCCTACTCCCGATCCCGAGGTGAAGTTTCTGCAGTGCTAAGTGGTAACAAGATCTTGTTCCCTCACACGAGTGTGTTCTCCAATACCTTGGTGGTTCATGGGCACCAAATCCCACCCAACAGTTCTGTGGTGGCAGTGGGAACACCAGGGTGAGAAGTCAGGGCAGGGCAGGAATCAGTGAAGCAGCATGGCCCCCGTCCTGGTCACTGCTTGGCAGCCTCAGACTGATACAGCAGTGGTCTGTTCTCTACTTGAGTTCCTCCCTGTTCCCCCACCTGCATCCCTTAAATCAATAGCTGTGGGGTGGGGCTGTAGGTTGTTGTTCAACTTTTTTTGTTTGTTTATTTTGTTTTCTTGTCTCTTCTTCCTTTTTGTCAGCTCCTCATCCACTTCTTATTTCCCTCCCGTAGCCCAGGCTAGCCTTGACCTCACTGTGTAGTCAAGGAGGACCTTGGCTGCATTCTGCTTTCACCTTCCGAGTCATAGGTTACAGATCTGTGCGCTTCTGTGGTACTGGGGGCTCGAACCCAGTGCAGAGCAAGCACTGTGTCAGTGGAGCTGAGCCTCCAGGCCCGCAGCTTGTTCTCACGTTTGTATCCCCAGCGCTTAGAGCACGGTGCCACACACAGAACCCAGCAGGCGAGCAGGCCCATGATGCTCCCCCGTAGTCTGACAATGAATCGTAAAAGTGTAAAAAGAAATTTAGGAGCCGGAGGCAGGGCTCAGCGGGACCTTGCCGCCAAGGCTGACGGCCTGAGATGGAGCCCCGGAATCCACATGGCGGAAGGGGTTTCTCTGACCTCCACATGCACTCTGTGTGTCTCGTGTACACCAGGGCGCGCGCCCACACACATGTAATAAAATAAACTCACCACAAGATGTGTATCAGGCTGACTTTAATTTCCTGTAAATTGTGGGGCTTGAGTTACATTATGGCTGAAGGCTTCCAACACCCTCACCTCCGGCTCAGAGAACTTGGGGTAATTATTCTGATGCCCCGATTAAGTCCAGCCAGGCATCAATGCTGCTTGACTCATGCAACACACAGCCTGATAAAGTCAACTTTGATTCCTTGGGTAGGTCAGCTACAGCTGCAGATATCAGAGGCATGTCCTTATCACCAAGCTCCCTGAAAACGTCAACTGGCTGGATGGAAGAGACAAACAGTATCTTTCTCCTTGATGGGCAAAGTCTCCTTTTCGCTCCAAAGACCCCAGTGCCGAGTCTTCTCTCTGTCTTCAGGTCAAGTCTCCTTGTGTGGCTGGTTACTTCCAGTCAGGACCCTTAGTGTGCCTGGCCAAAGGAGGTAGACTCTTTCTTTTAGGGTTTGCTATGATCAGTGAGAAAGCCTTTGGCCTTCCACCATGCCATCATTTGGGAAGTGACAGTTAAGTTAGGCATGACCCTTTCCCTCCTTTCCCATGGCCACCACCAGCCCGCTACAAAGCCTTCCCTGCAACCCACTTGGCTCAGTACCATATCTCCAAGCCAGCTCCGGGACAGCAGCCTCTCTTGGTGCAATCGTGTGGTCAGATGAATGTTCTGGGAAGAGACCCTTGCGCAGGCTAACTCCCTTGTACTATCCTGAAATTTCATTGACTTTGGGATGGAGCCCAAATCCTCACTGTGGCTTTGAAATTCTGATGTAACTTGTCCTTAGCTAACTTAACCAATTTTGACAATTACAGCCTTACAAAAGGAGATTTCCGGTGCCCTGGCACTGCTCTGGCAGAATGGCTGCAATCCTAAAGTGACTACAGCCTGCTAATGAGTTGTCCCTTCTTTTCCTGTCCCATAAGTCCTATTTTTTTTTTTCTGTAACAAGACTCAAAACCTTCTTTGTACAAGAATGCCTTCTATCCTGAAGTAATAAGTAACTTGTACTCTGTTCTATTTTAGAAATGTTTATCAGATCTAGAACTGGAATCATGGGTAGTCGTGAGTCACCATGTAGGTGCTGAGCCATCTCAAAATGAACGAATGAAGGGGTGAATTTTAGGGGATGGAGACGTGGCTCAGCAGTTAAGAGCACACTTGCTGCTCTCACAGAAGACCCAGGTTTTGGAATCATGGGTCACTGTGAGCCATGATGCAGGTACTGGGAACTGAACCTGAGGCCTTTGGAAGAGCAGCCAGTGTTCTCAACTGCTCATCCATCTCAGAATGAATGAATGAGCACCCACATAATAGCTTACAATCACCTGTAGTCGCAATGCCTACTGTTCTCCGTGGGTACCAAGCAAACACGTGGTACAGAGACATGCATCCATACACATAACACATCAGATATGTAAATTAATTAATTTTGTAATATGTATATGTACACGGGGCACATGCATGCATGTGTGCATAGGGGTTCTTCCTCAGGAGCTGTCCTATGTTTTTAGAGACAGGATCTCTCGCCTGCCTGGTGTTTGCCGAGTACCCTATGCTGGCTGGTCAGTAAGCCCCAGGGATGTGCCTGTCCCTGCTTCTTCAGTGCTGGGATTATAATTGCACACAATGCCCAGCATTTAAAAGAGAACAAAACTATGGATTCTGATTCTTTAACTTGGGTTATATCGCTTGAAAAGTGAGAACTTTACTGAACTATTTCTCTAGCCCAAAAAGTGTGAAATATGTCACTAGGGTCCCTTTGGTATTCAAGGAGGGAGCTTTGAAAAAGTAACTCAGCCATGAAAAGGAAATCTGAAAGAGAGGCTGGCCACTCTCAGCTCCTTTGTTTCCCTACTCACCACTGTTCTCTCCTGTAGGGGGAAAATCCTTAAAGAAAATGGACACATCCCAGCTCCTTTCCTGCCCTTCAAGGTGCAGCATGCTTACTTCAGGACACTGCCATTCTCTCTCTCCTCCCTTCTCTCCCTCTCACTCCTACTCTTTGTGTGTGTGTGTGGGGGGGGGGGTCAGAGGACAACTTATGAGACTTGGTTCTACCTTCTTTTATTCCTTTGAGAGATCATAATACTTTTGGTCCTGGGGATTGAACTCAGATCCTCAGGTTTGGTGGAAAGTGCTTTTACCCACTGAGCTTTCTCACCATCCCACAGAAAGCATTTTGGAACCCTGGGTCTCAAAAGCGCCTTCACTTGACTTTGTGTAACCAAAATAACAATCTGGATCTTGTTATTTTTCCGTTGACATGTTCCCAAAGTGTTCATTGGCCCAAGAGCCTTGAACTCAGTCTATTTCATGTTATTGGATCTGCTAACAGAACCCCAACCCAGCCTCACAAAGGAGATGTACTTCCAAAACTGAAATTGTTCAGTCCATACAATACCCATATAGGAAGTGTTAGATGTCTTAAGACTGTGATGTCAGCCCAATGATGGTAAAGAGAACATTTGTCTCAGGTTTCTATCGCTGTGATAAAACGTCATGACCAAAACCAACTTGAGGAAAAACAGATTTTATTTCATCTTACAATTTGTAGTTCATTACCCAGGGAGGTCAGGGCAGGAGCTCGAGGCAGGAACCTGGAGGCAGAAGCTGAGGCAGAGGTCATAGAGCGGCGCTGCTTACCGGCTTGCTCTCCGTGGCTTGCTCAGCCTGCGTTGTTATATAGTCCAGGACCATCTTTCAAATGATCTGGACCTGCCCATGTCAATCATTAATCAAGGAAATTCCTTACAAGTTCTGCCTACCGGCAACTTGATGGAGGCATTTTCTCAATTGAGGGTCCCTCCTCCTCCTCCGTAGGGCTAGGTTTGGGTCAAGCTGACAATACTCAACCAGGGAAGCTTTGTATAATTAGGTCACTGTTGGGGAAGGTGCATTCTGGGAAGCCCTCTTCTTGACTATATTGGCTGTCCTGTGCTAGTTAAAAGCCACATGCTATTTTAGTTTTATACCTTTCTTTCAATACAGTGTCTCACATAGATTCCTCAAAAAGCCATTGGTGTATACAGATTGAAATTTTGTGACTTCACTGAAGACTAACACCCGAAGTCATATGATGAGCGCTAACAAAAGAAAAGAAAAGAAATACTATAAAACTGAATTTTGTCAAAACCAAAGCCCTATCTCTCAGCTCTTTCCATTTTCACTAAAACCCGAAATGACTTGTTTCCAACAATAGGTGGCGCTTCAAGGACCGGTTGTCCGTTGAAAAGCACTGCCCACTGATCTTTGCTGTCAGTTTCCAAAATCAACACAAAAAAATTCATGATTCTAAAATACCTCGGTAATTGATTGACTCTATCTATTCCTAGCCCTTATATTTGTTATGGAGGACCAAAATTAATATTCTAAGAGATTAGAAAAGTGCACCACAAACTATGAAAACAAGTAGAAGCATCTTCAGGCTTAAAAAAATTATATATATATATTCTTTTAAAGTTATTTAACTTATTTTTTAAATATTTATTTGATTTTTAAAAACTCTCAGTAATATGAGAGTTTAAGAAGTTTATAGTAAGGATTTAAAATGTTCTGGCTTTATTTTAAATCATATGTGTAAATATGTTTCTCTGTGTGGGTTTGTGTGCGTTAGCGCTGGTTCCCAGAGAGGCCAAGGCTTCGGTGCTCCTAGAGGTGGAGTGACAGGTGGCTGAGAACCTAACATGGGTGCTGGGACTTGAACCCGGGTCCTATACAAGAAGAGCAAGTGCACATAACCACTTCAGCCCCTGTGAGCACTTTCTTTTTTTAAATTTTTTAATTTTTTTCCTTTCAGTGGGGTCAGTTTTTTAATGTTTCATATTAATTACAATTTATTCACTTTGTATCCCAGCTGTAGCCTCTTCCCTTATTCCCTCCCAATCCCATCCTCCCTCCCTCATCTCCTCCCATGTCCCTCTCCAAGTCCACTGGTAGAGGAGGTCCTCTTCCCCTTCCATCTGACCTGTGAGCACTTTCTAATGTTTACAATGTTCTTTACCTTAACTGGAAGTTAAAGCTAATCACGAAAAGCCTCCCGGTAAATGTTAAAGTTGCATGTCTTAACCTGAATTTAGTGGACAACTGTTATAAAACTCAGTCACGATACACATGAACACATGGGTTCATACATACATGTTCATAGCAAAGCCATCAGTCAAATCTAAGAGTTTGTCTTAGAACAAAAATGAAACCCAACCGACCTGAAAATGGTTATAAGGTAGCTGGGTGGTGGTATATGCCTTTAATTCCAACATGTGGGAGGAAATGGCAGGCAGATCTCTGTGAGTTTGAGACCAGCCTGGTCTATAAAGTGGGTTCCAGGTCAGCCAGGGCTACACAGAAAAACAAACAAGCACACAAAAGTTATAATGCAAATTAAGTTTATTATTTAGGCATAAAACTCCAGGAAAGAGGGCTCCTCACATTTCTTCTTTATACAGTATGTTGGATACAATACCAACCAATTATTTACATAAATTTTCCCAGCTCACAAAGCACTTGTATGTACTTGACTTCATTTGGGGCATCAGAAGGCTACAGTATTGCTATTAGCTCCAGTAGAAACCAAAGGCCACTTAGCTACCTGTGGCAGCATTGGAACTTCTTTTGGTGGGTCTTCCATCAGGCTTGCTTCAGGACACTGTGTTCTTCCTCCTTATAATACTGAACAGAGGACCTATGGGTAAACAGGGCACATTAGAGATGTGATGCAGAAAGAAGATAACAGTCAAAACTCAGACCCTAGATGCTTGTAGGTGATCTGTTATTGTAGAGCATCTGGACTGGTTTGTTGTTGTTAATGGGATTACTTTAAAGGCCCGGACAATTACACAGTAAGGAAACTAGGAATACATTATTAAACTTCTTGTGACTTGTGTTTCCTGTTTTTAGTGCTGGGCACTCTTAAATGGCATGCCTATAGTTACCTATAATATCCTACTTTTTCCTAAAGAAAGGACAAACTGTAATTTCTGACAGTTATTTTATTAGGAAACAAACATTAAAGTAGGCAGGGCCCTAAGAGATGTCTCAGTCTTATTTTGTTTTAATAAAAACATAATTTGGTTTTCTTGCTGTTTTGTTTTGAAGGGGATACAGTTTCAGTTTTAAGCCAGATGGGGTTCTTATGCACATCTGTAATGATGAAGAGGGTAGAGAGGGTTCTGATTAGGAATTGTTGTTGACAGGATTAAAGAAAGAAGTTCATACTTTAAGGGAACTCTTGTTTCTCATTTCAAAAGTCAGATGACTTTTGCATTGTTTTGAAAATGAAGAACAAGCCAGGCCGAGGGGGACAGGGTTTAGTGTGCTGTTGGACAGGAAAGAAATGCCCATTTGGTACTGAGGCAGAGATACTTCCTCATATGCACTTATGGCTCTTGGGAGTGGACAGCCTGAGGCAGTTGGTGTGAACCCTTGTCATCAGTCACCTGCATGTAAGGAGAGAGGCTCCCACTCAGAACGACCAGATCGATGGAGAGCAAGCACTCAGTGGGGGTGAGAGTCTGGAACGCATTCAGAGTCGTTTATTCAGCACTTCATCACTCCCACTTGCAGGATCTAAAACTACACAGAATATTAGAGGATGAACACTATGCTTCTGAAGATGAGGAGTGCATATGGAAGTCTTAACAGAATAGGTTAGTCTATTTCTGTCTCCTACAAAGACCGCTCACAAAAGGAAACTGAAAATAACATGGCCCATTCTTACAGCTTTTCTGAGGATGTTCAGGAATACAGTGATTATTGCCCTAAAAAGAAAGGAGAGAAGCTGATTCCTGTCACTGGCCCCTTATCAATGGATTCGAATCCACTAACTCATCAGCTTCTGTGATGTTTCCATTTCAAATCTGTTTCTCAACACCATGCAAGATGTAATATAGTTAATTTCACAGTTAATAATGTAACTTATCACGGCATAACAGAAATACTAGGCGATCTAGAAAGTATTGCTTGTCAGCCTGGAAGCAGACACACAGTGGCTCTGATGCTTTTATTTGAACAAATAAATAAGTCAACAAGTCTTTGAGTACTTTATTATTTTTTCTTAAAGTCACACGTACTTCTGAAGCATTTGCCAGACAAGTTTTTCACTTTATTCTCTTTCAACAGAAGAGATGGATAATTGTGTTTTCTCACGAGACTCAAGAATGGCTTGGGCCTCTCTTCCCACCCTACTCTTTTTGACAGATCTTATACAAGGAACTAGAAATTACTGACATTTCCCCACTGACCCTCACATCCTCTTTTTCAAAAATGTTTCCTATTCCAGTTATTTATTCCTAGACTAGACTCACTGCAATTGAAGTTACTAAATAAAACACAGGGTCTGTTTTAAGCTAAAATTTTATAATTTCTCTCAAGTCTTATGACTGCGGGCAATAAAAGAAAGGTGAAGCAGATGTCATTAAATGTTGTGCAGATTCAAAGTGACAAGTCTATTCTGATCCTAACTAGTAATGTGACATTTCAAGAAACACACAATGGAGGCACGTAAGCAGAACTAAATTTTCTATTTATATTCTATTTTGAAATAGAAAGTGACCCATGATGATAGCATTTTGATAAAATTTCATGGGTTTTTATTATTACTATAATTTTTAAAAATTAGGAAATTTGTTTAGCACATCTCTGGCTGAAACACTCTGAAACGTAAATAGGAATCTTTGAAATTATATTTTTATAAGTGTTGTATAACAAAAACTGTCCATTACTCCCTCTCCTTGTTTTATCACATTGGTGATCTGACCTCTGGCCCCAAATTTGTGCAGAAAGCTGGGAAGACCCAAACCAAATACTCTGGTGTGATACTGTATTTTTGATTTGACCCTTCCAGTCCAGTCAACAAAAAACAGATGCACCGCTGTCAAACCTCATGGCACTGCTACATCTGTGAAGAACAGACAAGATACAAAAGCTCTACTAACCTTACACTTGAAAATATGACTATAACACATTTCCATGAAGGCGGAGCAGACAGCTTCTTGGCTTTTAGGACCTTCTATTATCTTCTAGTGGACTTTCTTATTGCTGATATTCTTTGCAGGGAGTGTTCTGGGTTCCGTGCATGTAATTCCACACATAACTGAATTCTAAAAGCATCTAAATGATCGGAAATGCAGTCTGCCAACAACAACAATAACAGCTTTTAAAAATCCACTGCAATTGTTAAGACTTTAAAAATTACTTTGAACCCAAAATATCAAGATTCGCATCCACAGATGATTTAGATCATGGAGTTCTGTTGTTTATCAAATACTATTTCTGAGACAGTTCCCTGGGAAAAGATATTTTCTTTTAACAATTTTTGGCGTCTCAGGTTACTTTTAAAACTCTATGGAATTTTTAATTCCACATACGGGCTCTCTTCACCGCATCCTGAGCTACAGCGTTCCAATAATAAATGTCCAAAACTCTATAGTTGGTAAAGAAGCAGAAAGCATTCCCTCGTTACTGAAGCCCTCCCACCCCATGACAGACACGAGATTAAAACTAAAACTTTGATGAGTTATGCTTTTTTTACTTGGCTTTTAGTTGATTAAAAAATATATTGGTGTTTTTGACAAAATTATACAAACATTACAAGACAGGAAGGACTTGGGTTTTTTTTTTTTTCCATGTGATTTTTTGGATCATATTATGAACCCAAACCTAGCAAATCACTAAAACCCCACAGCAGGAAATCCCACTCTGTGGTGTGCGATTCTGTTACATTTGCAAAAACGACTGTCATTTCTGGGACTTCCATAGTCCACACGCTCTAAACCTCGGTGTCTTTCTGTATCAGAACACATTTTCCCTCTACCCGGGGGCACTGTGGCGTGGTATACAAGTTGTCTTTTTTTTTGTTGTTTTTTCGAGACACCGTTTCTCGAAAACGGTGTGTGGTTTTGGCTGTCTTGCAGTAGCTTTTTAGACCAGGCTGGCCTCGAACTCACAGTGTTTGCTTGCCTTTGCCTCCCAGAGTGGTTTGCCTATTTGTTTATGTTTCTCGCAACTCTTCTCTAAGTCACCTCTACGGGGGAATCCACTGGGCCCCTTAAATCGAAGGGTGACAGTTCCCGACTGACAGGGGCCTTCGGAACGGGAGCCGGGCTCGCAGGCCTTCTGCAGGCGAGCGCCTTTTTTTTTTTTTTTTTTGAGCGTTCTCGAGTCCACATCCACGATCGCTGCAATCCCGCTCCGGGTTTTCGCGCAGGCCGCGTGATTGACACATGATATCACCGGGGGCGGGTCCCGGCGTGGAGGTGGAGGTGGCGGCGACGCTGAAATGCTGCGGAGCCCGCGCGCGAGCGCTCAGCACGCAGGGGTTGGCGGCGGCCCCGCAGCCGGAGCTCTGCGGGCCGAGGAGCTGCTGCGGGCGGCGCGCGCGTCCCGGGAGGGCGGGCCGCAGGCTCCGCGCTAGGCGAGCGCCCTCCCCTCCCGCCGAGGACCTGGGGAGATCAGGTGAGGATGGTGCTCTTTTTTTTTTTTTTTTTGTAATTTTCAAAGGAGCTGGACGTTTTCTGAGCTGGCTCCAGCCCGGTGCCCGGCGCTCTGCGGCCGGCCCTGCAGCAGGAGAGCTCGCTCCTTTCGCTTCCCCGTAGCCGGGCGGCGAGCTCCGCGTGTGCGGTGACGCGAGCTGGCACCGCCGCGCACCCGCGCGTCCGTGCGCATTGTTGGCAGCCGAGCCGCCGGGCGCTCGTGCCAGCCCTTCCCGTCCGTGCGTGCGGGCTCGCCTGGCGCGGACGCGTCGCTCGGACGCGCTGTTGACCGCGGGGGGCGAAGCGTGCCGGCCCGCGTGCGCCCGGGGGCTCGCGGCTCTGCGTCCATCGCGGCGAGCGGGACGGCGTCCCGGGCTGGCGAGGGACTCACGTGTTTCTGTCTCTGCTCGTCTGCAGCCGGCGTGGCGACTGCGGGGACGCGGACCTGCGGGGACCCGAGCGCCCGGAACGACGCCGGGCCGCGCGCCTGACGACCGGGACGGGACGGTGCTGCGGAGCGGGCGCCGCGCGCACCCGGCGGATGTCCCCGAGCCGCCCTCGGCCGCCGCCGACCGCGGAGAAGCGCCCCTGCCCGGGGGCCGCCGAGGCCGCGGCGCGGGCCATGCGCGCCCGGCCGCCCCGCCGCGCTTGATGCGGCGCGCGCTCCGCCCGCTCGGCGCCCCCGGCCGGCGCCGCGGAGGCCGAGGTGAGTGCGGGCGGCAGGTGCGGGCCGGGGCGGGCCGGGCGGTCGTCGCGCAGCCCGTGCCGAGCGCGCGGCACCCGATGGCGCTGGGGGGACCCGGCGGCCGCCTGTGCCCCGGGCGCAGTGCCGCGCGATGCGGGGAGAGGGCGCTGCCTCCTCCCGCCCGCGAGCCGCTTTCATTCATAACTTCCCCCCCACCTCCTCCCCGCCGGACCTGTCGCGGCTCGGTGCCCCTGAGGCCTCGGCGTGGGGCCCAGGCGCCCGGCGGTGCTGCCCGCGGTGCTGCCCGCCCGCTCGGGCTTCGGTCTGGGGCGGCTCCGGGGCGCCTCGGTGCTCCGCCCGAGCGAACTTGCTTGGGAATGCCTGTAAAAATGCGAATTAAAAGCCGTGCCCGGGGGTTTCATTACTCAAGCCGTTCCCACGTCTTCCTTTCTTGTGGATGAGACTTGGCACGTTTAAAGTCTTCGTTTTGGAGTTTTAAGTTAAAAAAAAAAAAGAAAATAGATATGGCGCAGAAGTTACGATTGGCAGTTTTCCAGTATCGTTTAGGGCTTCGGTGCTAAAACGTGCTGTTATGGATGTGCTCTTCATGTGCAGAAAAGGTAGAATAAACTAGAGGGGCCTCCAGGAAGCTAACATATAGGGACATTAGTTAGCATCCTTAGCAAACTGCCTTATTCCTTAAGACTTCCTCCCTCCACCGCCCCCCTCCCCCTTTTGGCGCCATGAAAGTGCAGAGAGTGATGTCTTGAATTAAGGTGCATCTGTGGGATTGGAAGGCATTTGTGGGAAAAATATCCTAGATGCCTACTGCCCGGAAACGGAAACGTCTGCGTTTGGTCTGTTTTAGGAAGAATACGTTATAAAAAATGGAAGTTATTTCTTCTTGACGTGGAAACGTGTTAGTGATAATCGGGATATTTACTTTATTACAACCAGCAGGTCGATTCAGGGCTCGTGTAGATAAATGAAAGGAAATATAGATAATACAAAAGAGACCAGGGTTCCTGTCCTTGCTTGACACTGCACAAAAGTTATTCTTGTAGTGTTGGTGAGTCTTGTTTAAGTTTTAAAGAAAGTTAAATGCAGACGGTACTTAGAGTTGTGTGTGTGCTACAGCCGCAGCCCATCTTCGTAGCTTCCTTTGCTCATCTCTCAGATCTGTGATGAGCTAGCTTTCCTAAAGCTAGCTGAAAACAGCCTTTGGAGAGTCCACGTGAGCTCTGAGTAGCCAGTGTTTTGGAAATTGCCTTGATTAATTTTCTCATTAATCTGAAGCTCCTAACAGCATACAAATGGCCAAGAGGCCACAGCACTAAAGCCATTCTTAATCTTTAAAAAGTAGCTGACATTTTCCTTACGTGAACTGCCAGTGAACTGATAGTGAACTCTGAGAACGGTTCCAGGGCGCACACGGAATGCTCCCTCTGAAGGCATATTTCATTTTAATTATTTGTTAGGTTTGCAAACAGGAAGACATGACTTCCTCTGCTTTTTAGAAGCTGGAGAGCAACTTCCAATTTTTACGCCATGAAGTCTTTTGCCTTCTTCCTGTGATGTGGTCCACTACAATCTTTTTGAGAGTTGGACTCCGGCCAGGATTCTGCATCATTGAAATCAGTCGAGGAGGGAGGTCATTACCAAGTGGCTTGGGAAATTTGCTTGAAAGGAGCCCCTCTCCCCAAAATGCTTTCTCTGGCTTATTTTCTCTCTCACTCTTCTTTAGGATTTCCGATGCATGCCAGGTTTCCGCTGACTGCCAGAACTGGAGACCACCCCACATGGATTCCCCAAGTCAGCATGGCAGCCACACTTCCCTAGTGGTGGTTCAGCCACCGGCCCTGGAAGGCCGGCAGAGGTTAGACTGTGACAGGGACACTCAGCCTGCTACCATTCTGTCCCTAGACCAGATCAAGGCCATCCGAGGCAGCAATGAATACACAGAGGGGCCTTCGGTAGTGAGAAGGCCGCCGCCCCGCACTGCCCCGAGACCCGAAAAGCAGGAAAGGACTCACGAAGTCATACCAGCCAATGTGAATAGCAGCTACGAGCACCGACCTGCGGGCCACTCCGGCAGCGCCAGAGGCTCGGTGCTGAGCCGGTCCACCAGCACCGGAAGCGCAGCCAGCTCAGGGAGCAGCAGCAGTGCGTCTTCCGAGCAGGGCCTATTAGGAAGGTCTCCGCCCACCAGGCCCATCCCGGGTCATAGGTCAGATAGGGTCATCCGGACCCAACCCAAGCAGCTGCTGGTGGATGACTTGAAGGGCTCCTTGAAAGAGGACCCCACCCAGCACAAGTTCATCTGCGAACAGTGTGGCAAGTGCAAGTGCGGAGAGTGCACGGCCCCCCGGGCCCTGCCCTCCTGTCTGGCCTGCGACCGGCAGTGCCTCTGCTCTGCGGAGAGCATGGTGGAGTACGGGACCTGCATGTGCCTGGTGAAGGGCATCTTCTACCACTGCTCCAACGACGACGACGGAGGCTCCTACCCGGATAACCCGTGCTCCTGCTCCCAGTCCCACTGCTGCTCCAGATACCTGTGCATGGGAGCGCTGACCTTGTGCCTGCCCTGTCTGCTCTGCTATCCCCCCGCCAAGGGCTGCCTGAAGCTGTGCAGGAGCTGTTACGACTGGACCCACCGCCCCGGCTGCAGGTGTCGAAACTCCAACACTGTCTACTGTAAGCTGGAGAGCTGCCCCTCCAGGGCTCAGGGCAAGCTGTCATGACTTCCGGAGGCCAGTGGAGCTCCTGAAAGTCGCCTAGCTTCGGGACGGTGGCTGTTGAGAGATGTGGTATGAGAGGCAGATTTTTCTCCTCTGTCTTGGATGACCCTCAGTAGGAGTGGACCGAGAAACTGTGCCCAGCTTGCTCCCTCACCCCCACCTCGAGGGTTCTGGGAGCCAGGAGCGCCTGTGGAGCCTCTTTGTGCTGCGTCAGCGTTCCAGCTGTGTCTGTGAAGATGCACGCATGCCCAGACTTGGCGGAGAGCTGTTTGGGGTCGGGTACTGTGGGATCATGGACTTGGTTTGGTTTATAAAAAAGTAACCATGTAAGTGCTTAAATAAGCTATATATTAATCTGCCTCTGATGAGAGCTATCTTAGCGTCCTACTCCCAGTCGAATGAGAGGATCTCTCTAGGGGACGCAGTCTTCTCTGCACCCACTGGCCGCCCTCCCCTTCCGGCCCTCGGCATTCTCCTCGAGGTGCGCTGTGGAGATGCCAGAGGGTCCTCCCCACCCCACCCGTTTGGCATAGTTCTGGATTCACTGTGCAGTGGTGGTGTTCACATCAGAGGTGTTACTGGCTAAACCTCCTTGTTCCTCCTCTAGCACCCCGTATCTATGAGGGGCTTCCCTTCACACCCCCACTTCACTGAGGGCACTTGGTAACTGTAGTTGAAATTCCTGTCTCCCTGAAGCGGTGCCCTTGGCTCCTGACCGGCCTTTTTGACTTTTAACAGTTGAGTAGCTCCGGCCCTTGCTGTGCTGTCATTGCCTTAACCACAGATTGTGGCGCTTTTTTTGTATATTTTATGTATAAATCACAAAGTTGAATCCTGGCTATTTTTAAGACAAAAGTCTGTTAAACTTTTTTATTGTAAAGAATATTTATTATGCGAATCTCTATTATTTTATGATATTTATTGCAAAAGACTGTTGAAATGTACTCATGTCTGAATATAACATATCACTACTTCATGAAAAACAAGGTGACGCAAAGAAAGTCCATAAAGTACATATATGTTAACTACAATGCAGAAAATATATTAATTAATGAAACTGGCTCTTTGACTTCATCTTTTTTTTTTTGTTTTGCCTGTTCCACTGTAGAATTGTTACTTGATTTAGCATTGCAGGCTTTAAGTGACAAAGTGCAGGCACAGGTGACCTCAAGTTTTAAACAGAATGTTTCTTGGAAGGTACTTTAGTCAAAATTTTATGGGCTGGATTGTCTCATCAGATACCCGAGTGGGTTACTTTGTAAATCAAAGCTGTTTTTATATAAGTGTTCCCATTTTGTAAGTATGAGTTTTATGCGTGTCATAGGTTTCTTGAAATGAGGCAGAACTGTGTTTTTAAAAGCATTTATCTTAACTCTGTGGTTGTCCAGAGGTTAGTTGTGAACAGTGGGACTTAAAATGATTTAGTAAGGTGAACATGCTGGGAGCTTTGGAACTGCCACCTTAACAAACGTTTTCATAATTAGGATGTGCCAAAGAAAGAGCTCGTGTGCCAGAGAACTGTTCCAGGAACCTTCTTGGGGAAGGCAGCCTTGCCCCTTCCCTGATGGGCATTGCCCAGCTACATTCAGTGTCCTGTAGGCCAGAAGCTTCATGTGGGAGAACTCTCGATATTTTGATGCCTTATGATTGGGGCTGGTCAGATGGCTACGGACCTAGAATCATGAGGTCTGGAAGACATTTGCATCTTGTGCTTTGTTTGTGACCTCAGCAGTTCATCTTAGGAGCTGTGCTGTTGGGGAGGTGTCTGCTCACTGGGCCCATCTGGAGGCCCATCCTGGCTCACGGTCAGCATTAGGGACAAGGATGGTGGTAATTCGAACCCAGGGCACCGGAAGCCACCCATCTTCCTGTCAGGTGGTTTGTGTGTGTTCATATCAAAGCTGTGCTCTTCACATCAGTCAAGGTGTAATGAGAAACTTGTAACAGTTTTCTGTTAGGCTGCTAAAGCTGCTGGTTGGCATCATGGTATTTTGTAGTTTTAAATATTTTCTCAGCTCGGGCCCCCAGGGGAAATTTTAAATGAATGTTTGTGTTCAAAGTCTACTTTGAAATCCATAGTATTTCAAAATATGAACTTGAGTGCTCATTTCACTGGTGTCCTACTATTTAGTAATTTCCTGAGAGCCGGCACTTCAGTGAAGTATCTTAAGCAGCCGGCTGCTTAAAGCTCTGGCCTTTTCAGTCGCCATCAGACTGTAGTTAAGAGCTGGTGTGATTCCATCTAGAGCTGTCGTACCCAGACGAAGGAACATTGGCTTAGTCTAAAAGCAGTGAGACTTTTTAGGAGGAAATGCGCAGTAGGGTTTTAGCGCCAGCTGTGTGCTGGCGGAGTTTGTTGCCTGTCTGGTGTTAGGATGGCACCTGTTCCTTCTCTGGTAGGTCAGTCTGCCCAGAAGTGGCATAGGTTAGCAGCTGGGCCCCCTGACGAGGCTGTCGGAGTGTGGACGGGACACCTCGTTCAGAGAGCCTAGGCTTCTGAACTCTGCTGTCCCTGACCACTGCCATGCACTTAACAAACAACAAACAAACAGGCAGCTCAGCCCTGAGGGTGCTGGGGTCGCAGGTGTGCCAGCCACTCACGGTGCTGGCTCAGATTTGAGAGATGGTTCGTTTTTGGTGTATTAATGCCAATTTTTAATTTTAAAGACTTACTACTTACTTAGGTGATTTAATGTGAGTAGTAGAAGCCATGTGGGATTTCTGAATTCTGTGAGTGGTTTCCTGTACCAAAGCTTGTAAGACAACCCAGCAGGAAGGGAAAATGGCCAGAGTGGACAAGTTCTGTTTCATTAGGGCCTAAGGTAAATCTTTATAGTGTGCACCATAGAACGTTCTAGTTGTTTCTTTATAATAGTGTTCTTTAATGGAAATGGAGATGAATTAAAAGCTAATCACCTTTTGTTTATTTTGTTTTTTAACCTGATTTGAAGTTAAGCACCAATACTCAAATGGAATAATTCTGCTTTTTGAGCCTAGAAGGGAAAAAAATTTATCGGGAAACATTAAAACAAGAGGCTTTATTTATTTTGAAAGTATGTTTTCCTAAGTCTTTCTTTAGAAAAAAATAAAGTGGTAAAGTTTGTGGCAGATTTTATGTAAAACTATAGAAAAACAAACTCCTTTTGGAACATGCCAGTTGCTGAATCAACCACAGGCATCTAGCTGAGTCTTCAGCTACCCAGGACCTCACTGCTTTCTTGGTTGTTTTTAGGCGCTTGAGGGTTTTTAAGCATCTTATAAATGTACATTCTTCTTTTGGCTAAATAATGGTTGAAATTTGTTCCCCACTATCACTGATTTCACTGACTGCAATACAATTAGGATGTCCGTATATATGTACCTGGCATTTGATTGAATAGGCTTTGATTGCCAAGTCGTCTCGCTTAATGAACAGCAGAATGTTAGAGCTACCTACAGATCCCAGTGTATACCTCTTGGGAAAGTATTTTTACTTTACTCTGTTGGTAGGGGCAGGGGGGCGGTACACAGGGCGGAAAGCCCAACTCCTTAGAGTCATTCTCTTTCTACTACATCGGTTCCAGATTGAGCTCTGGTCATGAAGCCTGGAGGCAGGTGCTGTTAACTGCTAGGCGGTCTCACAGCCTCCCCCTCTCGGCAGGTACATTTTAATGTTTCTCTGTCTGATATGAAGACAGGTTGCTTGCTGGGTGTTGGTGGCTCATGCCTCTAATCCCAGCACTCAGGAGGCTGAGTCAGGTGGATCTCTGTGAGTTTGAGGCCAGCCTGGTCTACAAAGAGAGTTCAGGACAGCCAGGGCTACAAAGAAATCCTGTCTCAAAAAAATAAAATAACAAAAAAAAAAAAAAAAAAGAGAGAGAGAGAGAAGAAAGAAAATAGGTTGCTGGTTAAACATTTTGAAGTCCATAGGTGTATGTTGTATGTCAGGCCTTTTTCCTCAGGGAAAACTCCAGGGGAGGGACCTGACCTTCAAAAGCCTTCTTGGGTGAGTTTATCAGGTAGTCTTGGAACTGACTCTGTAGCTTGCTGTCTTCATTTTGAGCCGAGCAAAGCCCTGGGTTCAGCAGGTAGACAGCTTGTGATGGCTGCGGACTGGCCAGGACTCTTTCATGTGGGGTAGAATTCTGCCTTCATTTTGCAGCCAACTCTGCCTTCCAGCTCGCATGTTGCCTCTAGTGTCTCGTTCTTTTCATTAGTCTTGGCTTCATAATTAATATGCTTGACTGAGTTAAGAAATGGACCCGTCTTCTCCACGTGTTTGCTCAGGTGTCCGGAACAAGTAGCAAATGGCTTCGTTGCCGTGGTTATTTTTCATGTGTTAACATTAAAATTAGCTTCGAGCTGAGCCTTCTGTTTGTCCCATTCACATCTCCTGTGGTGATAATGATCAGGCAGGTTCTTATGTCAGCAAGAGGCAACAGCAGCTGGTGTGTAGGCTTGTGAACTTGAGGGGTGATGGTTCTTGTCATTTTTCTGACTGTGTTGGCCAACAGTGATTAGAAAGCTATGTTAGGGGTCCTTTTCTGCATCCTTAAAGGGACTGATGTTATGCTAATAATTCTAACTGCAAAAGCCAGTGGAGAGGACTGCTTTGAACTGGTTATTTAGCAAAATGTCCTGGATGCATCACTTACTGGAAATCTGAGAACTATTAAAAAAAAAAATCACAGAATCATAATTTTCATGTGGAAAGAATGAACAGCTGTCTGAGCCAGTCTATCTTAGGAGCAAGAAGCTCCTGCTGCCAGAGAGATCATTTGTCAATAGTCACGACCTGGGAGGCAAAATAAAACTTCATTGGGTTACAGTCACTTTCGAGGATGGACATATGACCAGCCAGTTAATTTATAGTAAAATTGAGCAGTTTTCTTAAAATAGTGGATGAATTGGGAGTTTGAGAAGGTCAAAACACCGGAAGCTAGGCACAAAGGATGGGAGAAAAGCCAAGCCCAGGTTTGCCAGCCCACGATGCTAGTGTGACAGTCACCTCTGAGGACACACCACCAGCCATACCACTGCTGTGCAAAACCCTTCAACCCAGACTCTGAGAGGGACCTTGAATTTGACTCAGAAACACCCCAAATCATCCCAACGCTCAGACTACTAATGCTTCAGAGTACCTTGCAGGCGAGTGTCTCTAGAAACTGAACGTGGGATCAGGTGAGGAGAGCAGGCCAGAGGCGATCCCAAAGTATCCATGGAACCGGAACCGGAAATGCAAGACTACGAAGAACGGAAAGGAGCCGTTGTGAGACTCTTCATCTGTGGGTTTGTGATGGAGACAACTGGGATACAGACCTTGGGGGCCCTGGGGCAAGTGGGAGAATGGTTGTGATTCACTGCGGGTGGTCATCCTCATGGCAGCGGGGGTGGGGGTGAGAGGCCAGCTGAGGGGTGTTGTGATCCGACCATGGGTGATCTTGAACGCCTCGCCTCATCCTCCTGCCTCCGCAGAGTCCTGGAAGCACAAGTGTGCTGTTGCCACTGCTCTCTGCTTATGCAGTGCTGAGGACTGAGCCCAGAGCTCCCCCCCAACCTCCCCCACCCCCGCATGTGAGACCAGCACCCTCCTGACTGAGCTACAGCCTTAGCCCCAAGAGTCTGGGGAACTACCTACGGTTCAGATGTCCCAGGGCACAAAGCCAACAGGGAAAAAGGTGGTGGTAAGTAGTGTAGCCACTGAGGATCTGAGGTAGACTTTCAGATGGAAACTGGCAATACGTGTCAAAAGCGTGGTGGTGACCAATAGAGTTAATCATAAACAGTAGTAGTATAATTAAAAAACAAAACTAAACTAAAAAAGAGTATCTTGACAAGACGAAAGAAAGGAGAAAGAACAAGTGGAGGAGAGGGAGGCTGTAGAAAAGGTAGAACACGGACCTGTTGATAGGTGCTTTCAGGACTGGCCAGAGTTTCGGAGGAGCAGAACCTCAGCTCCATGGAGCAGGAGTGTCTGAGGGGCGAAGGCCTTGGGATGTTACTGAGGCGGTGTGGGGGATGGCAGTCGGAGGTGCTAAATCTCTAAGGTGTTTGCTGAGATAACTGGCCAGAAGCCTGTGTGGATCCCGCGAGCGTGAGCGTGGCACAGGTGTAGGAGGAAGGAGCTGGAAAGACAGCTGTGGACAGAACGGCTCTGAGTCAGGATCCTGGCAGGTGGCCGAGGCGGTGAGCCTCTGAGGAGGAGGAAGAGCGAGGGCAAGGGGAATCTGAGGACCTGGCGGAGTGTGTAGGGAAGAAAGTGCCGGAAGTAGAGGTGGGGAGAATCTGGTGCTCCTGGTGCTTAGGAAACACGGCTTTTTAAATTTTTTATTTACTTTTTTAGATTGGTTTTATGTATATGAGTGCTCTGCCTGTGTGTATGTGTGTTCAATATCTCTGCTCCTATTTCCCTTCAGAGGTCAGAAGAAAGCATCAGATGTCCTAGAACCCGAGTTAATGACGGCTGTGATGGGTGCTGGAAACCAAACTCAGGTCCTCTACAAGACCAAGTGTTCCTAACCAGGGAACCACCTCTCCAGCCTGCTGTAACTTGACTTTAAGCTTGTGATTACGTTAAGTAGTTTGGATGTGAAGGATCTGCCGTGGTCTGGGGTGCTCGAACCTCCATCCCCAGCTGTTGGTGGTGTTTGGGGAAGGTTTAGGTGGCGTGGTTTTGCTAGAGGAAATCTGTCACTGGGGGAATCTCTTCACCCACCTGCTATGTGTTTGCACTTGGCTCTGAGCTTCCTCCTCACGTGTGCCCCTAACTACTGAGCTTCCCTGCCGTGATGGATTCTTACTCTTCTGGAACTGTAAAACCCTTCCATGAGTTGCCTCGGTTATGGGGTTTTGTCATAGCAACAGAAAAGTAACTAAAACGATGAACTAAGATGGGATAAAATGTACGATTGTTTTAGAGGGAGTCTCATGTAGTCCAGGGTGGCTAGAGCTCAACGTATATTTGCACTTCCGATCCTCTTAGTGCTACCTTCCAAACACAGGGGCTACAGGCAAATGATGATTACATCTAGGTCTTTGCAGTACTAGGAATGGAACCCAGGGCCTCATCCATGCCAGGCAAACATACTGACTGAGCTTCATCTCCAGCCCATATGTGATATCTTAAAGGACAGTCTTCCAGGGAGAATTTGTGGCAAGTCGGGTGTGCCTTATTTATAGCAATGGTCTTCATATAAAACCCTCACTGAATAGAGAAAAATACCTTCGTGAAAACCGATGGGACAGCCCGTTCGCTTGAATAATAGGCAGAAAAAGAATTCGTGTGCAGGCAGAAGGTGGCAAAGGGGAGCAGATAGGGTGGCACCTACATCTGAGTCCTGTCCACCCAGCTGGGTTTGTGTGCAGCAGTCAGTCTGATTCCCTAAGAGAGGAGCTGCTAGCGCTTCGGGGATGCTGGGACCTGGCTGTGCCCCAGACCCTTCACCATGACGGCAGACTGCTCTCCAGAGCTCAGGTGTTTCGGCTGGTTTCCTCATGGTTTCTAAACCTGCTTGAAATTGCCTGTTTCTTAATCTTTGTTATTCGCCTCCAGTCAGTCTGTATTTATTTATTTAGTTAGTTAGTTAGTTTTGGCTTTGCATTTTTGGTGCCGGAAATATAATTCAATAGGAGATAAAAAAACAATAAAAATGATATTAAAAAACTGCAGCGAGACTCCCAGGCTCGGGAGCAGTACTTGTTCTTTCTGTAGGAGAGCTGGCCTGGGACGTGGCTTGCCTGTCAAGCGCATGCTGCAGGAAACATAACATCCGAGCATAATCCCAGGACCCATGTAGGAAACAGCATGATGGGTGTGCACCATTGACGTGGGGCAGACAAATGATGTTCACCTCTGGTGAATACATACACAGACACATGTGTACCCACACATGTGAGCACAGCTGCTGTGTGTTCATGTGTGCATGCACACACACACAAACAAATCAGGAAATATTTATTGTCTCAGTGACTTTCAGACTCATTTCTAAAAGCTTCAGCATACGGAAACAAGCCAAGACTGATGGCCAAATTGAATCTGTTCCTAATGTGGACAACATTAGCAGCTTGCAGAAGAATAGGACTGGCTTGGCTTTGCGCACAGTGTGTTCGTTTATCCAGAGACCACAGACATATGCTCAGGATCCCAGCCTCTAAGCAGTGATTCAGGTTTTGGTATCACCGTTGGTGCTGTGGCAATAGGAAAATGGGGTCCTGTGAAGGAAATGGCCCCAGGAGAGGGGACAGATCGGATTTTGCTAAGCTGAGCTGAAGAGGCTTCTCCGAGAAGACATGAGAGGTATAGAGTGAGCTGTAGGGCATACCAGGGTACCGGAGAAGGCAAGCTGCAGAGAAGTACAAGGTGCCCTGAGGAGAGGACCTTAGCTTGCTGGGAAAATCACAAGCAATTTGTATGTTTGGATTGTAAGTTGCCTGTAAACAACGTGGGAAGGAAATGGCTCATTTCAGCTTCTAACTTTCGGGTCACAGGGTCACACTCCATCATTGATGGTAGCCAGGGAAGGAACTCAAGTCGGGAACCTGGAATCAGGATCTGAAGCAGAGAGCATGGAAGAGTGCTGCTTACTGGCTTGTTCCTCAGGGCTTGCTTAGCCTGCTTTCTTACCCAGCCTAGGACCGCCTCCCTAAGTGATGGCACACACCTTTCATCCCAGCGCTTGGGAGGCAGAGGCAAGCAGATCTTTGAGTTAGAGGACAGCCTGATCCACAGAGTAAGTTCCAGGACAGCCAGGGCTACACAGAGAAACCCTGTCTTGACAAACCACCCTCTCCCACCCCCCACCCCCCAGACAAAACAAAACCAATACCAAACCAGGACACTTGAGAAAGACTCTAGGCTTTGGTAACAGCAAGTTCAGAAAGTGAGCTCTGTCCTGTGGGAATTCAGAGTCACAATCAGGAGAACAATGGGACCAGACTAGAGTTTCCGGGTGGTTCCTCAGGCCGTGTTGGAGAAGCCTGAGAGAAAGCTGCGGGACTTGATGTGGAGGGAGTGATCCAATGGATGGATGGCTAATAAACAGTGAGGTGTGGGCTCTGCTGAGAGGAGGGTGGAGGAGGAGGAAGTTGGCGGAGCTGCTCCCTGTAAGCTGGAGTGCATTTCTGTAGAGGAATGAAGATCAGGGAAGGCCAACCATTTTCTCCTCACTGTTTTACTGAACCGCACTAGGCTCTCCTAGAACTGTTAATAAGTAACCCAGTGGGAGAGAGCAGCCAACACCAAACAGAAACAAAATTATCAATCCGTTCTTCCGCCCCAGCTCTCCAGAGTTCTCTGTCTTATACTGGGAAAGGTGTGTGAATCCTGCTGTCAGAACTAAATCCTGGAACTTTCACATTCCAAGTCAACCACACCCTCCCAGTTTCCTAAAACCACTCCTTCCCTCACAGCCCAGCCCCACAGGCTTCCCCCAGCCCCTGCTTTTCACACCTTAATCATAAAAACCATTATTTCAGCCCCCCCCCCAGTTGGTTTTCTTTCTTCTGCTGTGTTTTTCTGCTTGTTAGTGGGGTGAGGGAGGGCAGTGCTGCATGCAGTAGAGGTCTCCAAGGTCATGGAATGTTTAGGATGCTAAGACATGTGAAGTCATTCAAATTTAAAATGGGGGTATGGGGAGGGCTTTAAAATCAACTTGGTTTCTTGCTTCAGTGTTCACGCAGTTGGTAGAAAGTGACTAGGGGGTGCAGTGAAAAAAGCCTGTTCAGGGGCCTGGGCTGGGCTGGGCTGGGAGCCGGCCCAGTGCGTCTGCTGGGTGGGTAAGCACGAGAATTTGAATGTGTACCCATGTAAAAGCCAGGTGGTGGTGTGTAGACGTAACCCAGCACTGAGTGGAGTGTGCTGGCAGGCAATCTAGCCGAACTGGTGAGTTCCAAGTTCAGTATGAGACCCTGTCCCCCAAAACAACGTGGAGAGCTGCACAGGAAGAGGTCCTGTGTTGACCTCTGGCTTCCACATGTGCCTGTAGGCTCCACCTCGGGCTGTGCTGATTGCACAGGCCTGCCTATATTTGGAATCAGGGACAGTTCCTGAGTGGGGTACACTATGGCAGAGTAAGTGGGTGCAGGAGAGTCCATTGTGTGTGTGTGCTCTGCAGAGGAAGGTTTCGCACTGCTCCCTGTTTCTTTGAGTTGAAATACTTACAGGTGCTGTGCTGGAGCTGGGATGAAGGAGGGAGGCCCACGTAGAGAGTTGGAAAGCCCCATTTGGAAGGTGATCATTAGCTAGCCGGGTGTTGGACCTCGAAGTGTGAGGTCAGTGCTCTCCTGGCTGGCCCACAGCGTGTACAGCTCCTTTTTCCTCCGGAGCGGGTGGCAAGGATTCAGGTGAACGTTTTAATGGGGCAGGGAGCCTCTTCAGGGAAGATGTCCTTTGTGTGGACTGTAAAAGAAGGCAAATTTTGGAAAGAAGAAAAGCTGGCAGAGCTCTTGAAAAAAAAAAAAAGTCTGTTCCAACTTGCCTGTCTTGAAAAAAGAAAACCCGACATTCCTTTGAGAAGCAGTTTTTTCAAAGTATTTGCCCTGGAGCCCTCCTTCCTACTCACCCAAGCTTATCTTTCAAAACAAACATCTATTCCTTTCTACCACAGTGCGTGAGGAAGTTCCCCTGAGCTAGTGCCCTACAAAGAGATCCCAGAGGCGACTGTCACCCCCACCTCAGGGCAGGACAAATGACTAATGCAGCCACAGGCCTGGGGAGCCCCGGCAGAGATTCTGTGACGGGCAGGCGAGCCTTCAGATATTACTGGGATGGAAACAGACACAGGCAACCTACTTCTGTGTGCAAATAAATCCTCGGGTCCTTTTGACCCTATGGAAAATGTGTGCCCCGATGGAAAGAGATGAGTGACGCTTGGAAAGCTCGTGTCATTTATCCTAAGATGTTCCGGGCACAAGGCATGACTGCAAGACAAATAACCATATTAAAGTCAGTCTTTTCCAGCTCATCACAGCAGCAGCTGTTTTCCCTGCCTCCCGCCCTGCCCTGTGTTGGCGGCTGGGCTTGCAGGCTCCGAGGTCTGTCCCTTCTGTTTTCTCTCCCACTTCTCTGACACATAAATCTATTGGAATTGTTTTACTCCCAAACCCTATAACACACCTTCCAATCCACCCTCAGAGGCCACCTGTTTCTCTTTAATCTTATTAGTTAAGTCTAGGCCTGGCTCTGATTGGATCATGAGAAAGCAATTCTCTCTGAAATTCTCCATTAGAATTTTATTTTTTTGAAACTGTTCATTACAGTGTTTGCTTGTGTGTTCCAGAGTGGCATGTGTGCCCCAGTGTGTGCGGGCATCTGTGAGCTTGCAGAGGCTGGAGAAAGTATCCTGTTCTAGAACTCCCTGCCTTATGTCTTTGAGGTAGACTCTCCAAGCACTGGACTTACTCCTGGGACCACACCCAGCTTTTCTGGTGGGTGGTGGGGTCCCAGCTTATACTGTGATTCTCCTGCGTGCAGAACAATTGTCCTTACCCCTGGAACCACCTCTTCAGCCCCTTCATCCTCAGCCCTGCATTTGGGAGAGTCCATGCCTAGGGTTACAGGACTGATCCTCCTGTACCCTCAGATGATTGGTTTGTAGGAGGCGGCCAACCCATATTCATCGATAGTTTTCTTACATTTTACATTTGAGTCATAAAAGGCAAATATGATTCCTGGCCCCCCCCCCCGTCAGAAGGCTGTTTGCTACATTAATAAGTCCATATTCTGATATGCTATATATCCAACCTAAAGTCATCTTGATCTTACGGACATGCACAGAATCCTGACATGATCTAATTTATGCTGTAGAGAATTTTGGTCATGTCGTTGGTTGCATCGAATGTTTCCAGAGGGGAATAATTAAGGACTGTGGCCATAAGGTTTCCGAACACCTTACCTCACCTGCCTGCAGAGGCCTGGCCTGGAGCTACCTGAAACTACCTACTACTTCCTTTTCCTGGGCTGAGTTATTAGTGAAGCAAATGGCGTGGTCTTTCTTGCTAAGGGTCTAGGTATCTTTGGGTGATGACTAGAGTTGAAGTGTCATCTGGGAACTGAGGAATCTTGTTGGAGCCTTCTGAGCAGTTCCCCTGCTGGTTTCCTGAGGTTCACGTTTCTGAGCAGGGAGCAGAGCTCCCTAGACCCATTTTATGCAGTGAACTAGTGCTATCGACGCTTTGGTTTTTCGATAGGCTACACTACACCTTCAAGTGTCTGTGGTGGTCCCTCCCTATGTGCCAGGCAGGTCACCCCTGTGGTCTAGGGCGGGATTGGTCAGCTAAGAATAAGAGTGGCTATTGCACCGAACATAATATTTCCCCTAAGTTTTAGCATTTCAACATGCTTGTAAGTTAATGAGGGGCCACAGGTTGACATAGTATGACAGGAATAGAAATGTTCTCCTCTTGACTGAGAACCCTGGGACTAGACTGGCCCTCCTGGTGCTGGCAGATTGCTCACTGTGGAGGTGACGGTGGAGCTGAGTGCTGTGAGGGAACAGTCTGCGGGGAAAACAACTCCTTGGGCTCAGAAGAGGGCTCAGTGGGTACCCGGGATTGCTCAGCAAGCGTGAGTACTGGGTTCATCCCCAGAATCCATGTGTGACGGTGTGCCCTTGGCCTTGCAGTTCACATCAGGGAGGCAGGTGGATTCCTGGGGTAAAGCTGGCTGCTTTACTTGGTGAGCTGGAGGCCAGTGAGAGAGCTTGTCTCAAAAAATAAAAATAAAAATGGCTGCCTAAACATCTGCCTAAAACATCAGAGGCTGCCCTCTGACCTTCATTTACATGCACATCTGCACACACACAGTTCCTATACTCGAATTTCTAAGTGTGAAAAAAATATGGACATTTTTTATATCACGTTCCACTACTATGGCTTATAGTCATTGTTACTATAGGGAGTGTATATAGCCTAAATATACAAAGATAAGTTTAAATTGCATTAGATTTTGTATTATTATTATTATTATTTTAGTTTATTGTAACTCAGTTATCTTCAGTGAACAGCTGACATCTTGCTAAACTGTCCCCTACTGCCCTATCCTGGCCCAAATTCCTAAGCAGGAAGAGTCTAATTATATAGTCTTATCATGGGGGAAATTGGGAAGTCCAGGAAGAAGTCTAAATGGCATGTGTCCTGCTCAGAGCAGGAAGGGGTTGAGTCGACCTCTCTAAGGCTGAACTTGCGTTCCACAGCTTTGTCCTGTGGCTAGTCCAGCGCAGGTCGGCGGTGTTCAGCAGGGCTTTTTCTGCAGGAATGTGGGCTTTGTTTCTTTGAATAGTTGAGTGCAGATTAGTGCTAGACCAATTTCCTGTGGCTTTCACAGCTGCAATTTGAGCCTGGTTTGCTCCTGGCCCTTGCACCAAGGAAAACAATGGGCGGCTTCTTTTGGGTTTCACTTCAGGGCTCTTAGGAGCAGGGGAGGGCCACGGCCCGACTTTACAGGTAATTAACAATAGATAATGTTTGCTCTGCATTTTTTTTTTAAATGGCTGATAAAAGGTAGAAAGTATCAACCTCCCTGTGTAGCCACTGCGGTGGTTTTTATGTAAAAGTGCTGTCTTTGTCTTAGCAAGGTGACATCGACGGATCGTCTGGGTCACATATATGACAGAGTGTCCAAAAAAATGGAAAAAAATATGTGGTAAATATTACTTAAAAGGCAACTAAGGAAGCTTGTTAGACGTGCCAGAAAGGTAGCTAAGAAGTGTCCCTTAAGCCATGTGTTTTGAGCCAAGGTACCTTGAACACCTTTGCGTGTGTTTTGGAAGGGGAACGGTTGTCTAACCTATTGACATTTATTCACGGTAATAATAAAAAAAAAACCTGTGTTTTATGAATGTTTGATCGTGGCAGCTTTGGTTTTAATTTGCTATTTCATTTAACTGTCCAGCCACAGGTGGTGGTGTTTATGAAGTAGTCGCAAATACCTAACGCGGAAACAAACATATTGTCACCCTTTTGTGTCTTTGTGGTAATTGGATAGCAATGTCCTGAGTAAATAATATTTTGTGGACAGTCTCCCCCAATATAACAAACCGTTCTTGCTTCCTGACAAGGTGGGTATAGTGTGGCCGCGCTGGTGGTCCAATACATTCAAGCCTTCAGCACCACTGGGCGCCTGTTCTGCGAGGCATCTGCATAGATGGCCTCACCATTGGGGAGGGGGACATGAGAGAGACCGAGAGACAGAGTCTGGGCCTTAGGGCGAATACAGCTCTTCACTGCAGAAAATAGTCACCTTTGAAATCTAACCCCCATTTGAAATGTGTAGGTGACATTCTTGGTAAAATGTCAAGACTGGGTCATGTCTGGCATCCCTCCATAATTTGTGTTTGGAGTAAACAGCAGCCCTCCTGTTCCGGCCACTTCTAACTGGCCTTACCCGGGAGCTCTCGAGAGAAGATGAGCTCATGCAGGTGCTTCAGCAGAGGATTTATAGGTTGTTTAGAGCCGGAGCGGCTCCTTCCAAGTGTGTTTGGACACCATGGAGAGCAGTATTTTAAGAGCAGGGTGGAAGGAGGCAAAGGGCTCACATCAATTCCTCCGCCATCCGCACTGAGCCCCCAGAGCCTCACAGTCCACGAAAGTGGACTTCTGTCCTCTCTGCTCAGAAAAGTCACTGGCTGTTGATTCTAATATTATTTTGGGGGGAAAACACAGAAAACACAAGGATGAAAGTAAACCGTCACAGGGCGTGACTACGCGTTTCTTTTCACGAGGCTCTGGCAGGTCTTTCAGGTATATGCTTCACCAGTCTTCTGGGGTCTTTACAACCAAACATGAGAACAGACAAGCACTCTTTTTTTTTTTTTTTAATCTTTATGTTCCTTTTATTGGAGCAAGATTCCTGACACACTGATGTATTCACTAAACAGAATCCTGTGCAGAAATTACACACTATTCATCCAGACAGATTTTGGTTACACTTTGCTTGTCCTTTCCTCCCCTGCAGCCCACGGAACTTTCCAGAACAGAAGCCTGCTCCCTGATAGGTCCCAGGCCCTCCGTTACTGTGCCCCCTTACATACACTCCCCAAATATGGTGCAGAGCAGGGTGGACTTTTGGAGAGCAGCCACTTTGGAAAGACAAGTTGGTGTTTATTTCTTCACATTCCCCCCCTCCCCGCCCCATGGTCTTATTGAATCAGTTAAGAAAGTAGAAGCTCAGCTTGTATCCCTTTCCAGTTCTCACTCAGCTAATCACAGGTATTGGTGGAAAAAAATATAGGGATGATAAATAACTCAGATTAATGTGGATTGGTAGGTAGTGTGTAAGATCTCAGTGGCAAGAATACACTTTTTTTTTTCTGGCCCCTAGGATGGGCTCTCATGTGTCCCAAGCTGGCCTTGAACTTGCTGTGTAGCCAAGGATTACCTTGAGTGTCTCCTCATCCCTCTGCCCCTGAGTGCTGGGATTGCAGACTTAAGCCACTCGGGGTTTGTTCAGTGTGCGGGACCCCAGGGTTTCTAGTTGTCCTTGAGTGTTGTCGTTGGCCAGCTGAGCTACAGGCCCAGTCACCAGATATAGTTTGTACTTAGAAACCATAACTATGTGCTGTTCACGTTGATCACCACACTGTGGAGAGCCTAGGGGCTATTCCCTCCTGCCTCCCACCTTATGTTAACCACGTTAATAATCTTCCTTAGGAAACACTGTCCCTGAAGACCAATGCTCACCGCTTTACCCGGGGCAACTGGCTTGGAATTATGTAACTAACTTCAGCATCACTGTCATTAAAATCACCACAGAGCCCATTCCAGTTGCACAGGAAGCAATTGCAAAAATAAATAGGACTTTGTGTTTAGATAGTGAACGTGTGTTTATCATGTGAAAGCCTCAAGAGATAGGTTGTATGCCCTAATTGCTCAGACTGGTTTTATGGTCACAGGAACACCAAGTTATCAGTTTCAAAATGGTGTTCTCTCCTCCCATGATGCTTTGAGATCCAGTTCTGTTGCTGCTGTTCACACATGAAGGGAATTTTTAGCTGTAAGCCAAGTGACCTTTCCATGTTCAATCAGGCACTTTTCCTCTTTTCCAATATGGGGCAGGGGTAGGGTGGTGAGGATACCGCGCACCTATTTGCTAAATCCACAGAATCCTGCTGGAGACAGGGACAGCCTCGTTTGGCTTTATTTAATGAGCTTTTACTGCTGGGTAGACAGGGTTTTTGTCCTGTTAGAAATGAATGTATTTCAAAGTGGTGATGAGCTCACTCAGTTTCTGTTTTAAACAGAAAGCCTCTGAGGGTTTTGCACAGAGGACATCACTTTCCTGTTTCGTATTCAGAGTAAGCAGGTTGGAGAAAACCTGGGAGCTTCAAACCATGGTGGGCTTTTGAGGTTGTAAAAGAGAATTAAAGACACAGTGTATCTTTGGTGAGGAAAGAAAGGTACACCTCCCTTCTCCTCCCTCCCCCCAAGAAGGAGAAGAGCTGCACCAAGTGATGGACGGATGGAAAGAATGATGTAAGCCTGTCACTCAGAAAAGCTTTGGGCCTTTTAAAGACCTTCCTTCCTAATTGCAACTAACACAGCCTTTTATGTCTTAGGTAAACTGTGGTTCATATTCTTCATAGAAGGGAGGCTTACAGCTCCCTCGGCTCTACAGCTGGTGAGTTAGTGTCTAGTGGTGCTTTTGGCCATGGATCTACTGTGTTTAATAGTGTGGTTGGTAAATATGGGTGTGTGTGTGGGGGTACTGACTCTCTTCTTCAATATGTGGGGAGTTTTAAAAATGAACATTACACATCACATTTATGTGTGCGTGTACCCTTGTGCCACAGTGTGCATGTACAAACCAGAAGGCAAGCGTGGGGCCTCAGGTCTTCCTTCCTTGCTGAGGGCATCTGCAGCAGCCCTGTGTACTCCAGGGTAGCTGGCCCTCAGCTTTCGTCTCCAGCTCCCATCACCGTAAGAATGTTAACAGCTGCACACCACTGGGTCCAACTTCCGTCACTGGGCTTGTGTGGCTAGTGTTTTCACCGGCTACGCTGTCCCCCAACAACATGCAACTCTTGTACATTAAAGCAACAACAAGACAAAATTTACAAGCAACCGAACAACTCACTCCTCTACAGAAGCCCTCTTTGAAACCTGTGTAATTAGATCTGATCAGCTGAGAGTCACAGAGAGAGGAAGCACTAAGACACGAAACTTTAAAAGGTGTAAGTGGCAATCATTTGGTTTTGGTGTGTGTGTCTATACATGCATACGTGTTTGTGTGTGTTCAGTGAGAGACTAAAGGTATGCTTCCTTAGGGGGCTATCCAGCTTGTTTTTAAAAATTAATGAATTTTACATTTGTTCATTTATTTTGTTAATGTATGAGGGCATGCGTATGCCATGGAGGTGAGAGGGCACCCTAGAGGGGTTGCGGTTCTCCTCTGCTGTTTGGGTTCTGAGGACCATACCTTGGTTATCAGCCTTGCTAGCCAGCGCCTACCTTATCAGCTCCATGTCGTGCCTTTGAGAGACGAGGCCTCTCACGGTTTTGGAACTCAGCACCTCAGGAACGACATGATTTCACCTCCTCAACCCTGGAATTACGCATGAGCCGGCATGCCTGGCTTTTATTATGTGGGTTGTAGGGGCTCAAACTCAGGTCCTCATCCTTGCAAGGCAAGTGCCTACCAACTTGACTACCCACCCCTTTGCCCTTCAAGTCTGTTTCATTGATACAAGTGACTAATGTCCTGATGTTATCGATACTAGACAATATAATCTTTTTTTCTCTTGTTATATCAGATGCACAGCCTCGTGCATGCTAGGTAGCACTCCACCACTGAGCTATGTTCCCCTCCCCCCATGATCTTTAATGGCGATTAGAACCTGAGAAATTGTACTTGGTAGCAATGAAGGATTAGCCAGGCAATGTCTGGTCTTTCCTGTGATAACCAAGAAAGGGCTTGTGCTGGTTCCTGGTTTAAATTTGTGCTGCAGTGGTTCTTTGGCCTGTGGATGGGTCTCCTAGCTCTGACTGTATGCCAGTGTCTCCAATCAGACCATATACATTTTTGCGTGTATAGGCATTTATCTATCTATATAAAATACACATTTGTATTAAATCACCACATTAATCCTGGCACTGGCCACTCTAAACTGAAAAGGAATGAACAACGCTCCTTAAAAGTTAGCAAGGTAGGTGCTGAACTGAGTCATAGAACTTGGACCTGGGTTTCTGGGTGACTAGGGTGAGGGGGCTGCAATGAGGGGCCTTTCTCTTCACTGCATCTAGGTTTGAGTCTCTCCTTTGGATTCACTGGGGAGACCCTGCTCAAAAAGACTCAGGAGAGCTGCGGCCCTCTTTCTTCACTGGTTCTTCACTGGTGCTCACGGGTGTGTCTAGCCAAACACACCTGATTTTTCCTTTGTAAGGATTATTTAAACTTCATCATAAAGAACTTGCAAATAACAACATCATGTAATAAAATTAACCCAGGTCTGTACAACTCAGTGAAGAGGGTAGCTGGTTTTTCTCGGAGTTAGGCGATTCTGCTAATTGACCCTTCCCTGCCTTCCAGCATGCATCTGGAGTTACTCAGGGGGTCCAGTCCTCTGACCCAAGGCCATACTTCTCTAGCCTCCATTCCCCAGTGCCTGCCTCCTACAGTGCAGGGCAGAGGACTGTGGGCCAGCTCAGTGACAGGCACCACCTGTCGCTTCCTAGCAACTAGTGAACTAAGGTGCAGGTTCGCTTTCGAATCCCTGGGTGACCTGAAAGTTCACTGGCACACAATGGCTCCAACTGTCCACTTATTATGATGACATTTTATGTTTTCTATGCCACAGCGTCTTCTGTTTTGCAGTGGGCTTTGCTGCCTTCCAAGCTTTATTGCCAAGTTAATTTTATACCTTTCGGCTGTGGAGTTCGGTCTTATAGTCTCCACGTTTGGCCACAAGATTTGGATCCAGAACTGCAAACATGGCTGGTCTGAAGAGATGTCTGGTCGGCATGGATGTCACTTCCTTCCTGTGGGTCAGGAGATTAAGCCCTACTGTGACTTTGCAATGGGGCAATAGTGACTGAACGGCACTCAGTCACTGAACAGAAAAGCAAAGACTGCCTTAAAAAGAAGTTTTGTTTCCATATTTGCTATGGGGTTGTCTCTTCAGGGGTGACTCTCTTTTCTGTTTTATAGTATCAGTTCACAGAGCTAAATGACTGCTGTATGACATTTAAATATCTGGTTTAATCTTGTGAAAGATGTCTGTGTAGGGTTCACTTTGATTTGCTTAATCACTGTCTTACAGAAGATGTTTCTGAGCAACTGAAGACCTTGACAGCAGAGGTTATTAAGGAAAAAGGGCCTGAAGGCCAGCACACACACCTCTGAAGAGATCATGCATCAGCTGCATTGCACTTCCCATGTAATTCAAAATTTCTGCCAGGCTAAAAGAAAAAGTAAAAATATTTAAGAATTTCAATCAGAAAATATTCAGACTTAAAACCAAATTGCATGAAATTTGGCAAAATTTAGCCTAACTCAAGAATTCCAGAAAGAAAAAAAAAATCTACTGACTAGATGGATTCTTGCCCTTTAGACACTACTTTGGGACTGTCTGGTGTGGCCCTTGGGACACAAGAGCTCTTTGGCTCCCTTATAGGTTTTGATACCAGGTCTTGGAGGCACTTCAGTCTATCCTCAAGTTCACAATCTTTTTGCCTCCACCTTCTGAGTGGGCACTGCAACATCTTGTAGCATTTCTAATATATATATAATTTATTTTAGGGCTAGAGAAATGGTCAGGGTTTAAAAGCATGCACTAGTCTTACAGAGGATATAAGTTCAATTCTCAGCCCCCATGTCATGTGGCTTACAACCTCCTGGACTCGAGCCCTAGAGGATCTGACGTCCTTTTCTGCTTCCAGGGGCACCTGCATCATAGCCATCATAGCCATATATCCCCTACACACACACACAAATAATAAAGCAAACCTTAGTTATTGTATTCATATTTGTGTGTGTAGATGTTGTCTCCTCTGGAGCTGGAGTAACCTGGCAGAGTCTGAGCCTGTGCTCTCTACTGTTCCTTGAGCATTTAGAAGCACCCAGCATTGGGCTTATCTGACCTGCTTCTGCCTGCTGCCCAAGTGCGGACAAACTCCTTGAATGACATGGACCCATCCGTGGCAAGCCCACTGCACCTGTGGTCCACCTGCTACTGAGCGGCAGCATTTACTGTTTGTTCAGAAAACGTACTGAAGACGCACAAAGCACTTCACCTTTCTTCTCTCACATAAAAGCCAGAAAGAAAGTTACGCTCTTTGCGCTTCTGTTTCCTACACAAATGAAGCTTGTTCCATCCAGCCTTCTCTCGGTGTGTTCTGTGGGGACAAAGGCACAGTTTTCCCCAGAGTAATCGTTGAGTGCTGCTTCATTCCTAGCAAGGCTGCTATCCCCCCTCCCCGTTTCTTCAAAAGATGCTTATATCTAGTACCTCCCTGGTGTCCCACCAGCTAGTGTGCTAATGTGACAGGGCAGGGAAGTGCAGAGGTTCTTCCATCTTGTATTCTTGCTGAGAATACAAGTATTTTAGGTTGAACTAGAGTTTGATCTCCTGATGGAGAATCCCATGGAAATTACCCAACTCTATTCTAGGAACCTGAGGTCAGGAGGCCACTGTTAACTTATCTTAGCTTCTGTTTGTCATTCACCGTTCAGTGGGGGGCCTGGAGCTCAGCTTCTGGAGGTGTACAGGGGTTCAATTTCTCTCAGGGGCAGCTAGAGTGCTTTAGGGTGAGGTCTGAGTGCACTAAGCTGGGCTATGGAAAAGGTTTCCCACAAAGTGTTACAGTTTAAGTCTTGTAGCATGAGATCGTTAATGGCAATGGAAGCAGGTTTGTTCCAAAGCCTATGGTGATACCAACGTGTTACAGCTCTTGGTCAAGCTGCTGTGCTGAGCATGGCAGAGCCAATTCCTGGTTGGCTTACACCTAAGACACAGGCCCAGAGAGGCCCAGGCCTAGCAGGTCAGAGGGCGGGCCCTGTGAAACGTGCCTTGCAGAGGATATATGACGAATCTCAGATGGTCCTTAAGTGAGAAAGCACCAACCAGTGTACCTGTATTCATGCGAAATCAGGGGCAATATAAACTTTGGGCAGACAGAGGGATTTCGAGGGTGAATGTGTTTGATTTGTTGGAGTCAGGGATACTCAGTGGTCCTCTCACAAGAAGGAAAATACAGTATTTTATTATCCCATGAGGAGAGGGGGAATCTCCAAGTACAATAAAAGGTCGCTGCTGGACTAAGATCCTTAGCAGGGTGGGTTTTTGGAAGAAATTCCTAGATGTTTGCTAGAACTTGTTCCTTATCAGGGAAGGGTCTTGCCTGTAATCTGCCCTGAGGGCCATGTAACACTCTTTACAAGACCTGATGTCACCCAGATTAGGGGAGAATTTCAGAACCCCACTGAGAAAAGGGAGCCTACCATCATAGACAGAGTGCAAATAAATGACTGCTTATGCTAACCTATCCCACCCCTACCCACCTTTGCCAGCTAAGCACTTATCTTAGCTTCTGTTAAACTGCTTGCTTGTACAAAGCAGCAGCTGCAGACTGAGATGGTAGGGCATGGTTTCTACCTTCAAAAGTCCTGTACAGTGGGCACTGAGGACTACCCCTGCCCCCAAATAAAGAAAGGAAACAGAAAACCCAGGATAACCAGTCTCCCTGTCCAGTGGATTCAGGGTTACTGTAACTAGGATCTTCTGTTTACAGCTCCAAGGTAGGCATGGTCTCATCCTGAGCTCTTGTCATTGCAGTTGGTAGTTACTCTACAGGAACAACAAGCCCCACAGCCTGGAGAAGTGAGGATAGAGTTACATGAGAACAACTCATATGAGGACACATAGGAAGGAGAGATGAAGAGAACAGGACATGCTGGCTGCAGTTCCATCTTTCCCTAGACCAAAGCACCTACTGTAGCTGATGTATAAGAGCATTTTACTTCCTCCATCTTCCCAGGAGTCCAACATGATTTATATACCAAGTGAGAAGACTCTAGACTGGCAATGGAGATGGGGGTTCCAGGGGAGATGAATGAGCACTCTCTGTGGGACCTGGGAGGATGTCAACACAGTGTTATTTAAAAAGAAAACAATATCCTGAAAAACTGTGCATGTGCACAGATGTGCATGCCTGTGTACTGGCTGAGGGTCAACTTCAAATGACAACTATCAGCAATGGCAGCTTCCTCCTCAAAATCTTATTTACTGATCTGAGCCCCAAATAGCAGCACATTCTCTCATTAGCTTTTGCTAAGTGCCCCCACACCCCTGCCGACACCCCATTTTTCTTTGCCTGGGAAAGCTGGTTTTGTGTTATTCAAGTTTGAATCCAACAGCCCGGAGTCACTGGCCCCTTAAAGGAGGTTTTCTCTCTTGTTTTCAGCACAGGTCTGGAGGGAGGCAGATGGTTCCCGTCTGCTGCCCAGAGTCAATGCGCTTCCTCCAACAGACTGGCCCCTTTCCCCCTCCTCTCTCCCTTCCTCCACTCCACCCCCACCACTGGGCCTCTCTGTTTTGTCGCTGGAAATAATCTTTTATTGCCCAGTTGTTCGGAAGTGACCTTCTGCCCTTGATTAGATAGGGCCAGGCTGTGTCCCGACTGCTCTGCGGCTGGTGGTTGCCTCTTTGTGTGGGATGCCGTGATAGGGAGAACAATGCAGGCTGAGGGGAGCTGCCGGGGTGGGGGTGAGCAGGCCGTAAGAGCAAATGACATATTTACAAATGTGCTTGTCCTTATTAAACTCCTCCTGTTTACTTAGCAGGCCTTTCACGACAGGAGGCTCCCACCAGGATGTCGGTCACGTTACACCGTGTACGAATAAACTATAAACTGTGCATAGCTCAGCATCCAAATATTAGTCAAAATACCAACTGTGCACAGATCTACATTGAAATATTAATCCAAAGGACGGACACATTTCCCCTGGAACAATTTTTCAAATGGTCCCTACTAGTCTAAGTAAAACATGTACAAAGACACAGAATGGGTGTGTGCTTCGTGTGGTCTGAAAGATGACTCTCATTTTTTTTTAATTATAGAAGATATCCAGGATGACTTTGCTGCCTGCTGGATACAAGGAAAACCCAGTGACTTTGTGTCTTTCAGAACAGTCCTTAGACGCCTGAGGTGTCAAACTCATGGGCATATGCGTGAGAACTGGGAGAGGGAAGAACAGGGAGGTTGGGTTTTCCAGTTCTGAACTGCACAGTGCAGGTGGGTATGCTGCTATCCCTTAATAGTCAGACCTGAGGACTGTATAGTTAATTATCACACTAGCAGCTTCCTTTTGACATTTTTAAGTCTGGGGCATACCGTCTTCTCTTCT
>CM053766.1:38423070-38462149 GCA_028658305.1 Pachyuromys duprasi | reverse complement strand
AATATGTCTGTAATAAAGCATCTAAATATGGTATTGGCAAGGTATATCCATGGTTTGAGGTGCAGTATGGTAACTGCAAAGGTGGCCAGACACTGCAGGTGTTTTTAAACCCTAACTCAATAAAGCTCTGCTCCTAAAGGCACCATCAGAAATGGGCTGAAAAGGTCCAAGGAAGGCTACAGAGTCCTCAAACAATAATATTTGTAAGGGCAAACACTCACAGGCATCATGAAAGCACCAGAAAGTGGTTGTGTGTAAGAGTAGGTGAGGTTGCAAGTTTGTACATTGTAATTTTTGTATATTCAATATAAATTGCTTCTATAACTACAAAAATGGCTGGACTTGGTAAATGAGGGAAAAGGTCTTTCCCCTGATGTAAACATCATGAGAGGGCAATCTAAACTTCTCCTGTCTTTCTCTTCTCCCCTGGTACACTTACATTTTCCCCTCAAGTCTCTACCTCCTCCCCCAGGAATCAAAAGTGTATCCCTGCAATTCTGAAGTTTTCTGTTGTAGGTGCCGATTAACATTTACTAATAACTATCTTTTAGTAATGCTTGCCGTTAATCCTAAACAGCTGTATAACCAAATCACCACACAGAGACTGGGTTTATTTAGTTACCCTAGAACACAATGCTGGGCAATAGTTACTCCCTCCTAAACCTGCAAGCCCTCATAGTTTCCTAACATTTAGGTTTTACCCATTGTACTTGCTTTTTGTGAAATCTTAGGTCTGGTTCTTTCTCCACATCGTTCCAAGATCTGTCCTCAGCTCTGCTCTCGCCGTTTGCCTCCCACTCTCTTCCTGTCCTCTGGCTCCTCCCCTCTCCTGCCTACTTCCTTTTCATTGCTCAACATTGTGGCTAGTTGCTTTATTTTGGCCTGTTTACACAAAGTTGAGACAGGATGCTTAGAATAAGTATCACAATGTAATGTGGGGATTGAAACCAGAGAGTGGGGGAGAGAAATCAGCATTTAAATGAACAAGGGTAAAGTGTACACATTCCAAAAAAACATTATACCAACAGTTTTACTTCAACTGCTTTGTATGGTACGAGCATCTAAAGCTCTTGGCTTACACTTGGGTGACATTGAGTCATCATTGAGCTTCCCACAGTCCTGGGCCACAGAGAGTCTTCGGCACACACTGGAGGGTAAAGCCAGACTTTGCCACCAAAATGTTTTAGGTGGCAGTTTGCACAAATTCTCTCTCTAGACTGCTGGATTTCAATCACTGATGAATTTTCCAAATTCAGTTTAATCCAGAGTCCACTTGGTACTGTCCAGGGTTTCCATGTATATACGCTGTTCTGTAGGTCATGTGGCTAAGTAAAAAGTCTCAGCTGTAGCTGGGACCCTGAAACTGGTCTTTCCTAAAAGCCACCTTTCAATTAGACTTGAAGCCAGAATGTGAGAAAATGTGTCTGAGTTTTATTTTGCCTGGCTTTAGCCTATGAGTGCTCTTCCAGTTAAGGGATTGATCCCCAGGTTTTAACTAAGGTGTTAATGACTATCCTTGAATTGATTGTATAATTCCAAATAATGTAACAAAACCATATGTTTTGCCACAGGCTGCTAGTTTTGTCTAATTTTTTTTCTTCTGGTTGAAACTCAAGATGATTACATAGCATATTCACAGGCAGATTTGCATGTTGTGCAGGCTAGTTTATGTCAACTTGGCTCAAACTAGAGTCAGATTGGAGAGGAGGAGTCTCAACTGAGAAAAGCTCCCGTAAGATCAGGCTATAGGCAAGCCTCTAAGGCATTTTCTTAATTTGTGACTGATGGAGGAGGGCAGTGGGTGGTGCCATCCCTGGGTTCTAGAAGAAAGCAGACTGAACAAGGTATCGAGAGCCGGCCAGTAAGCAACGCTCCTCCATGGCTTCTGCATCAGCTCTTGCCCTTAAGTTCAATGGCTCTCATCCTGTGGGTTTCAGCCCCCATGGGGTGGACTTTCACAAGGGTTGAGAATCACTGCTTTAGTTCCTGCCCTGTTTGAATTCCCATCCTGACGTCCCTCAGTGATGGACTGCAACCTGGAAGTATAAGCCCCAAGTTGCTTTGGTCATGGTGCTTCATCAAAGAAATAGTATCCGTAACTAGGATACATGTCTGTAAACAAAAGACTATAAATATGTCATTTCAACTGGACAGACGTTTCAAGAGGGGGGTTGAGACAGATGACCCCACCCCAATTCTGTGTCCCACTCTGCCAAGTAGTCGGCATTTTGCAATAAGGGAATTTTGCTTTCTCTATGGTAGAATTGATCTAACCCCCCTCCCCTTTGTCCAGGTTGGTTGGAACTCATTCTATAACTCAGATTGGCCCCAAGCTCATGATCTTTTTGCTTCCAGTCTTCCAAGTGTGGGGATAATAGGTGTGTGTGTCACCATGCCCAGCAAGACACATTTTTTCCAGTCAATGCTCAAGAACTTTAACAAATTTTTTTTTAATATAGACTATTCATATCTCATATATTCTTAATGCTTTAAAATCTGAGCCTACAAACATATTTTGCTGGAACTTTTTTCTTGTGACTGATTATTCAGGTCTCTGGACTGTCTCCTCATTTCTTCTGGAATCTGTCACATTAGAAGCAAACCTACGATGGTCTGGTGTGTGCATCGCTGACGGCTCACCTCAATCATATTAGTGAGGAGACAGACATCTGCAAATGATGGCTCATGAACACTCAGTGTAGGGCCTAAACTTCAGAGGGAACCTTCTGTTTGTGACTAATCAGGGACCCAGTGGTCCTTCCTGGTGGATTTTTGAAGCAACAGGAGAGAGTTCCTCTCCCAGGTGCTCTCAACTTGGTTTGACCCAGACCCTCCACTCAGCTGCCTTTGAACAGAAAGAGGTCGGGAGACACCGTGCCTTCATTAGTCTGTCACCTTCAGTAGAGGGGCAGATGGAAAACACATGCAGGAAGAGGCAGGGTTTGTGGTGAAGAGGACCAAGGTTTTAAAAATAAACCAATGGTGCGCATCCGACACAGAGTTTCCTTTCTATCTTCAGATCTTTGTGTCTTCCCCCACCAACCCTTCCTATGACAAGATAAGAAATAATAGCAGAAGGACTTTCTTGAGATGACTCAGGCTTGTAACTGCCAGGCTTTCTTTTCAGTAGCTGCTTTATTGAGCTTTTTAGGAAGCAGTTCACTGGAATTTATCATTTTTTCCCCCTCTTAAATCAGTGAGTGGCTCACAGTGAGAGTCCCCCAGGTTCTATCTGCGTTAGCATTTCCACTGGAAATGAGGAGTGTGGCCTTTTCTTGTTTGGGTTTCTAATCGCATTTTAAAGGCTCGTCACGCCCCCGCTGAGGGTCAGCACCCCGTGAATAGACCCTTCTGCACCTGCTCCCCTATTCTCTCTCATTCCCCTCTGAGGAGAACTAGGGGATGTCACGGATGGCAAACAATACCACGCTTCACTGGCTGCGGCGACAGAAAACCATTTCAGACCTGGGAATCTGGTAAACTTTAAAGGCCATGAGAAAATAAACACAAAAACAAGCAGGTCTGAAAAGGACTGGCAGGCTGGTGCGAAAGGGTTGCAGCTCATAGCTGCACATACCAGGGTGACCATGCTCTTGAATTTCTTAGCCGACAGGATTTGGGCATGGAAGAAAGCTGCACAGAACATAGGAGGCACCTCCGCCACAGGCCCCTCACTGAGGAGTTATTAACATGAGCTGACGGTCCTCCAAATGACTACAGTGGCTAGACATGGTTGCCCTGTTTCCCAGAGTAAGATTCCAAATTGTTCTTCTTCCTGGATCTGAATTAGCACTAAGTGGATGCAGTCAGTTTGAACCGTTAAAAGACTCCACGTCCACGCCTGTCATTTTAACTCTTGTTCTGTGGACACAGCTCTTGGCCCATGCTGTTGCCTGGTTGTAATTCCCGGTCCGAGAGTAGAGAATTTCACAGACGGATTTGAGCCTATGACTTGTCACTTAAGCCAAACTCGTGATGAAAGTGAGAAGAACATAAAGTTCAGGATCAACTGTTTTATGCCTTGTCCAGCACAAAATCCCCCAAACAGATGCCTTTACCATTTTTCCTCAAAACACTCCGATCTTCATTTTTCCTAAGAAAGCAAAGTTCTCGCAGATTGTAACACAAGTATAACGCAAGGGTACGATATCTTTCACTTTGCTTTTCATTGATTACTGTGGGGGAGGTGCGTGCCTGCCACAGCATATGAGTTGAGGTCAGAGGACAACTTCGTCCAGCCACTCTCTCCTTCTGCCTGAATGTGGGCTCTAGGGTTTGACCTCAGGTTGCCCTGGCTGGGGCAGGAAGTGTCTATCTGCCGGGCCATCTTTCCAGTCCTTATCTTTCACTTTGTGTCAGGCTCCAAAATCAGGCAAGGGTGCAGCTGTCCAGACCCTGGCTCTTCCCTCTTAATCTTAGCTCTTGATTCTGTTTCCCTGCCTGCGACTTTCACATGTTCCGCCTGCTGCCAGAGGCACCTCCTTGAGAGAGAATAGGACACTCTTCCTTTCAGTCCTTCCATACACTTGGGATGGCAGCAGTGCAGCGGGATACTGAGCCTGTCCCTGAGCGCATTGAAAATGGGAGTGACCTAGAGCCGGGAATCAGTGGGACCTAAAACAAGTCTCATGGACTTGGCCAGAACACAAGTAGCGAGGTAGCCTGTGGCAAAGCGTTATCTGGAAGCGTGGCTGCATGCTCGGCCAGCATAGCAGTTTGGTTGGAAAAAGGGTATTGGCCCAGAGGGAGAGGACTCTGACAGCTTGGTTAGGACTGGTTCTGGCTGGGCTGTGACTGTCAGCTCCAGTTCTTTGTCCTCCAGGTTTGAGGAGCCAAACGAAGCTGTTTGGGCAGGGTAGAGATATTATCCAAGGAAGACTTCCTTCCTGGAAATGCATGGGGCAGGTCGGGTGGGGTAGCTGGGTGGGGCTCCTCAGAGGGAGCAGAGAAACTGGTTAGAGCTACAATTTAGGCCTGGATTAGGGTGAAGGAACGAGAAGAGGATGGTAGCTCGGAGACACTGCAAAGCAAGGACTCACGGGATTTGGAAACCAACTGGCTAGCCACCAGACAGGATGAGCAGATCACCCCTGGTTCCAAACTCAGGAACGGTGAGATGCTAGAGTAGATGGTTTTAGATGCATGTGGAGGGCTTAGGTTCATCTTGCTGAAAATGCCCCACTGTGTGCTCAAGGGTGGGAATTCAAGTTCTAAACAAGACACATTCATTTGAAATTATAACAGTGTTGGCAAAAGCTTTGGGCATGGTAAGGCTGCAAAACGGTATGGATTTGGGTAGCTCTGGCATTTATGAGCTAGGAAAAATGAGAAGTTAAGAAGGCAGATACCAGGGATAGCTGCCTCTGAGGTTGTAGGGGGTGGTGAGGGAAAGGAGGAGGGCAGAAGCGAGGACAAAAGAAAGCATATACAATATTCATGAAGCCAACAGGGAAGGCAGGATGTGCTTGGGCCAGAGGACGGGCTTCTGAAGGCACAGGGAAAGAAGGCATATCCCAAGGGACAGGAGAAAATGAGTTTTGCAAAGGTGGAGGCAGCAGTCTAAAAATTTACCACTGTTTGTGGGTATGCGTGTGCTGGGAGCTGTGCCTGACATCATAGGCCCCTAGAGAAGACCTGAGGTGCAGTGGAGCCCTGGAGCTGGGAGGGAGCTTGGGAATGCATCATAGGGAGGGCCCGGGGGGGGGGGGGGAGGAACACCTGGGCGGAGTTGAAGGCCAGGAGGCCCAAGGCACAGCACCCCCTGCCTTCCATTCTGGCTGGGTTTTGTTCTGCAACCTCTGCAGGTACTTGCAGAGGCTGCAGCTTGTGCTGTCTGGCTCATCCTGCTGACAGCCTCTCATTCAGCTTCCAGGCACAACTGCACTGAATGTTCTTACACACAATGGGCGACTGATAAACTGGGGAGGGTGCAGAAGGGTTAGCTCTAGATAGGAAGAGAGATTACCTTTCTTGAGCCCATTACCAGATAGGAAGAGAATAGAGAAGCAGAGTCATCAAAGGAAGGTTCCACTCTGGCAAGACCGTTTCCATCACCTTGGGAATGTGGCACCGAAACACTTTCCCCCTGGCTGCGGCAGGGCCAGGGGGACACTGGTGTTTCCTGTGAGTGAGCTTGCCCACAGACACTTTAACCACACTCCCTGTAAGTACACGGTAGAACCAAGGTGCCGTTGCTATTCTGACTAAAATAGATGTAAACATAGAAGACCAGAGTAAAAATCCAGTTCTGTTGACTGCAAAACCCATCCAATCCCTGGTGCCCCACTGATGGAAGAGCTTTTGGGGTCAGAGAAAGAGGAAAATGTTAAGCAGAGTCAAGGGTCTAGCCAGGGTGAATGAACTTGAACTTGTCTGATGTCCAGGCAGTAAGCTTCCGTGACTTCTAGAAGCCCAGAGAAAGCCAAGGCTGTGGAAATCCAGGCTTTGCCTCGGCTTGGAGAGGTGAGAAGTTTAGGGAGGACAGATGCAACCAAGGAGGGTGTTAAGGACCAATTCAGTAATGTTTTAGGAGGCTAGATTTAGTATCTCAGGAGACCTTGTGGCTTTCAAGCTTTTTCTTTGCTAAAGCCTCTCAGATCATCAAGGATGAAGCCAATTCTGCAAGCTTGGCCTTTCTGTTTGATGGTACAGGCAGCTTCCTTGGATTTGTAGAGAAATGTGACTAAGGTTTTCCAAAATGGCCCACAGTGCGTCTTTCCTCGGCCTGAGATAAATCCCCTTTCACTCAACACCTGTGCTGTCAATTGTGTTTTGAAGGAAATCCTTCTTCTTACCCAAATGTGTGTGTCATGTTTATATCTCAGTGGCTTCTTGGGGAAAATGTCCAAAATTTCAACAACTGTCTTCCTGTCTTCCCATAAACACCAGAGAGTCTGAGCCAGACTGAGGATCACTGTGAAGTAACCCTTTGTGAGAAAACAATGAAGTGTGCTGCAGTTAAAGGGGAGAGTTGGCCGTGAGTATGTGTCTAAGGAAAGCGGAGGAAATGGTGCTGGGTGGCCGGCCTGTCTGTCTCAGGAGACTCACACACCACTAGCTAGATACTGTTGTCCTGAATGGCTCATTCAGAGACAACTAAGAGAAACTCAGATTCTGTTTTGAAATGAAAGTAAAGTTCAGATTCTAAAAATCTGTTCTTCCAGGCATGCCCAACTATGGGCTGCATGCTCCTCAAGATAACTATGAATCAAATAATCCACTTAACCCGATATGAAAGGTCTGCAGAGAGCTCAGCAGTCACTTGTTTAAGGATCTGACTGTGGCCCTTGAGGCCCCCATATAAGGCAGGCAAGCGAGCAAACAGCATTGTGAAGGTTTTGTGGGGATTCTTTTGCAAAATTTTGTGATTCTCAAATGTATCCTGGCAGATAGCAATATTTTGTGATATAGAAAAGTCAGATACCTGGAAGAAACGTAACTAATCAAAACTGACCCGAAAGGATACTTCTCTAGGACTTTGTAAAGTTAGAGTTTAAATTCTTGCTACTAGTTCAGCCAGCACTAAAGATTCAGTTTATTCTCATCTAAGGAATCGATTGCTCATGGTAGTGCAGAATGATTAATACACACAGCAATCTCATCTCCAATGGGAATTTGATTGCTGAGTTTCCAGAACACAACATGTCTGGCCTCTGTCAGGATTTGTTTAGCTGTTATCTAAGTAAGAATTCACGGTGTATGCACACAAATCAGTTGATCTGTCCTCTAACAGGAAAGCATCCTTCACTTTCTAAAATTTCTAGTCTTGCTTTGCTCTCCTAAGGTCCTCCCCACACCCCACCCACTGCTGGAAGAATAATCCGAGACAGCATCTTGTAACAGAGCATCTCCACATCTGTATGCCCACCCGTGCCTGTCTGTGTGCAGGTATGCCCACCCGTGCCTGTCTGTGTGCAGCCATGCTTCCACAGGGCCAGGCCGTGTGCACAAAGCATCAACTCTCAGTTTCGTCATCGTCAACACCTTCTTCTCTGCCTGGGTTGTGATGGTCTCAAAGCATGATCAGCTGCACTTGGCACTGTAACGTCCACTTTCAGCTTCAGCGTGTGATTAAAACCCTTATTCTAATGCTTGATGAATGGCTATGTGGAGGATGGGGAGTAAACACGGCCTTGCCCGGCAAGTAAGAGTCCTCACCTCAAGTTCTGAATTTTATACTAGAACGATTCTAGACATATTAGGCGATACGCTTATCAGATTTCCAAAAATGAAGTTTCTATAAAAACCACGCTGGGCCCCTCAGCTGTATTTTCTTCTATTGCTTATAGATAAATTGAAAACAAATGTTCTTAAAAAAAAAAAAAAGCCTAGTGAACTGGAAACATCTGCCAGGGTGAGCTTTTTTCCTCTAGGATTAATCCATGCAGAGGAGTGATAACCAGTCACTGCGGCCCCACCTTCCCTGATGGTGGCTCTCACAAAGTACGGAAAAACAGTGGCAGCCTGGATTTCATCCAGCGGTAGCTCAGATTAAAGCAGGAGACACATTTCATTCTGGGGTGTCCCTTCACTGTAAATATATTTTAAACACAAGAGAACTCTGGGAAAGTAATTTAAAGTGTTTTAGTGAATATGGGCTCTGGCTATTTCCCCATCAAGCCTGAAGTGAACGCTTGATCAAGAAAGAAGCTATTTGGGGGAATCAGTCAGACACAGAAAGTGAGAGCAGTTCAGAGGGTATCTGGATGTCCCTTTCTGGATGCTCCAGTGTTGTCTTCAGCAGCTGGAGAATAAGCAGCATCCAGATGCATCACAGCACCACAGTCGTCTAGACCGGTTGTGGCTGCTAACGGTGTGGTGGGGCTTCCATCTGTGGTCCGACTCTCTCTTGATCCACAGAACTCTTTCTTCAGTTCTCACCCTCAGGCCCTATGGGTCTTCTATTGTCAACAAACTGCAATACAGTCAGAATAGCCATGCTGAAGCTGTTGGACTTGACATTGGATTTTACACTTTCACTATCAATTATATTTTTATAAAGGTACTCACCACAACCTCCTCCCCCAAATCCATGACAGAGTTGAAACTGGAAAAACAATTTCATGTCATTATGACTCATGTGTCCATTACCTGTGTTCAAGCCTTCACCACCTAGTGTTTACCCTTTCTCTTCTCTCTGCTGCATGTTATACTATGTCCATGTGTTTGTGTGTGTGTATATATATATATATATACATATATATATATATATACACACACACATATATACTTACTATGGACTAGGCTCAGTGTGTGAGGGAGAACGGACAATCATTTTTATTTCTCAGATTGTGTGACTTTGTTTGATATTAGGCATTCTGAGTCCATTACTTTCCCTGCAAATTTCATTTTTCTGAAGAGTTGAATACCATTCATATATATTATATATTTACACATATACACACTGCAATACAGTCAGAATAGCCATGATCTAGGATCAATGAGAGTCGTTGCTTTGTGCCTGAAGCATCATGCTACGATGGCAGGAGGGAGGGATGGAAGAGGCTGCTCACACAAGAGCCGCCAGAAAACAGATTGACAGAGGGCTGGACCCTTGGGCAAGACGCCTTCCTACAGCATGTAACCGGTGACTTACTTCCTCCCACTATGCCCACCACCTGGTTTCTGCCGCTTCCCAGTACTGACATCAAATTCCAAATCCATCAGAGGAAAAAACCATTGACGCAACTGCCTGTCAATTATTACATTCCAAATCTAGGGACCAATCCTCTAACATATAAAGCTTCCTGGGGGGTAGGGGGAACTCTTTGTGTCCAACTCACTCATGAAGGTGATTTTATTTCTTTGAACATACCTATGAATGTTGCTTTCAAACTTTGTGCGCTAAATCTATTGTCCAGGTCACCTCCCACTGTGTTGTAAAAGCTCTGGGCTATGAGCTTCCTGCAAAGAACGGCTCCCAACTTAGCAGACAGTTCAGTTAGACCATCTCTCAAGCTCTGTCTTCCCACAGATCCTGTCTGGGCAAGTTCTCAGTGAGCTAGGGCAGGCTTGCAGCAGAACATCCTGAGACACAGACTTGAGTGTTTCCAATGAGTTACCGGGGTGATAATGGATGTTAACCATGTGCTTCTCCGTCAGGGCCTCCTCATCCACGCACAGCTTACTTGGAAACTGTTTTCACACTCTAACTCAGGATTCTCAACCCTCCTAATGCCACCATCCTCTTGTTGTGGGGGCCCCCAAACATAAAATTATTTTGTTGCTATGTCATAACTAGGGTCGTGACCCATGGGTTGAGAACCATTGTTTCTTTCTTTCTTTTTTTGAGACAGGGTTTCTCTGTGTAATGTTGGCTGTCCTGGACTCACTTTGTAGACCGGGCTGGCTTCAAAAATCTCAGAGTCTGCCTGCCTCTGTGTCCCCAAGTGCTGGGATCACAGGTGTGCACTACTGCCTGCTAGCTGTTCCTAGGTGAGCCTCGGGCTACCTTTCCACTTGCGTGCCCTGTGCTGCCACTAACCACACACAGACCAGGTCAGCCACCATTCTAGCTGTCCCAAGTTCTGACGTCAGCTTGTTCGGCATAGCCCTGATATCATGGAACTGCTTGGTTTTCCTGTTCATCTTGTGTTAGGGCTTGAATCTGAGCTACCTCCCATGAAATACCGTTTTGCATATCTGGTCCCCAGCTAGTGGTGCCATTTGGGAAGTTCAGGAAGGAGGTAATGGGGAAGAAAGAGTCTTTGAGAATGTTATCCTTGGCCGCTTGGCAACTGTCTGTTTCCTGTGTGCTGTTGTCTGAAGAGCTATCTTCAGCCCATGTGCTTCTGCCATGAGGACTCTCTGCACAAGTACATGGGGCCAAACAGCCATGGATAGAACCTTCTGGAACCAAGAGCCAGATTAGTCCTCCCCCTCTGGTTGTCTGTCAGTATTGTGGTCCTAGGGACACAGAGCTAACTAGTACACTTGTTGAGGAAATTTCCCAGGATGAGAAAGCTGGGCATCCTTGGAGCCTAGAGTTGAGTTTCTGTTCCCATGGCAACTGTAATCTTGGCTGCCTGTTCTCCATTCCTGGAAACAACTATTTTGTCCAGTTTTATAATAATTTTCAAGTAAAGAGGGATACTTTGTTCCAGTCACACCATCATGGCTGGAGACTCCTGTGTGTTTAATAGTGAGGATGAGGTATTGGTGGTGGGGAGAAAAGAGACAGGGAGAGGGAGGGGGAGGAAGGTAGAGACAGAAACAGTAGAGAAAGCACTACCTACCTTCTTGCTTACTAAAGGCTGAGTGATCTAAAAAGTGTCCCATTAGAAGTTCATCCATTACAGCTTGTATCTAATGCTTACAGTTTATTAATATTAATAATGATTACTTCCTATTATTGAACATTTGCAGTTCATTTAAGATTTGAAGTTTTCAAAACAATTATTTCATTAGGATGCTGTTTAAGTAATGTGCTCTCCAGGCTATTTTGGCTGTTGTCCCCATTAATTGGTTTAGTAATATCTTAAAAAGAAAAGTAACTATTTTTGATTAAACAGTTTGTTTCAATTTATCCATACCAAGAAAACTACTACATTTTAATGAAATTTCGCAGAATATCATTAGAGGTTAAAAAGAGTGGTTTGTACTTCACATGTGTTTCCCCCTGGAAGCTGTCAATGGTTGTGGACAGTCCGAGGCCGCCACACTTTGTTTTGTCATGAACAGTAAAGTGCTTGGGGTTGGGGAGATGGCTCCGTGGGAAAAATGCTGAGCAAGCATGCCTGACTGTGGATCCCCAGCACCTGGTCAGGCACGTCCTCCCTCCTCCCTCTCTCCACTCCTCCCCCAGACCCTCTCCATCCTCAATATAAAACCTATAGGAACTTCCAGCCATGATGGTACCATGTCAGCTCTAGGGGAGCAGGGACAGGCAAGAGCCCCAGAGCTCCTCGGCTGGCCAGCCTAGCTGAATCTCTGAATGCCAGGTTCAGTGAGAGACCCTGTCTCAAAAAATAAGGTGGAGAAGGATGGAGGAAGACAATACACATGCTCTGGCCATATGTTTGGAACTGAGCGAGCTGATGTTCTCTCATCAGATGATGTTCCCATGTCTCCTCCTCCCCTCCAGGGGGATGAAGACAGCAATGGCAACAGGACGACACAGGACCACGGCACAAGAGATGCACAGGAAACCAGCTTCCCTCCAACCCCACCTCCTTCAGTACTTTCCCTTCTTAAAGAGAACTGAAGACCTAATGTATCTTTCTGCTGTGGATCTAGTGTGAATTGCTGTTAATTGTAATAATAAGAGCAATTGCCTAACTCTGTTCTCTAACACAGTTGCTCCCAAGGCTCTTTCGAAAGCTTGCAAGGGAAAAAGACTGCTCCTCCATACATTTCCCCAAGGCAAGCCATTGCCTCAGGGCACCTAACCTCAGCTGCTAGGTAATCAGACCTGCCCCCAAGGACCAGGATGGAACATACCACCCTTGCTAATCTGGGCAGGAGGAGTTTGCCTGCGAGTTTGCACAGGTAGGAGGTGAATATAGTGTCTATTTCCATTTCCCTCACGCAGAAGACTCCCTGAAGCACTTCTGCTTCTCTGTGTAAACACAAGCCCTAGAGGGAGGAACACTATAATTCCAGAAAATTACACAGGAAAATGGTTTTGATACAGTATTGAGGAAGAAAAATAAACTTCCTATGTTGTAGTAAATTAAAAAATGATGACTGTTGGGCTATATATTATTTATTTTTTGCTCTACGATTATCATGGCAGCATTTCTAGCCCATGATCACAAATAATAAGACACAGACTCCTGTTATATTTATAATTGCCTTATTTACGTTGGGCCGGGCGGATATTTCACTTACACTGTCTCAATATCCTCACCATCCATCTCCCGTGCCTTCCATCCACCTTAATCTTCCTCAGTTGGACAGCCTTTCATCCATAATCCCATGGTACTTGCTTATATTCTTTACCTGGGCCTTTCCACACCATCATTGGAGTCCTTTCTCCAGTCCCATGTCGTTTTTCCTCTCCAGGCTAACCCATGGTGGTACTCCTTTCTTCCCATCAGTCCGTCTGTCTCCCACGATGCTCTCTGTCCTCCAAAGCCCTGGGAACCTTAGCCACGCCCACCCCATTCTGCCCTGCCCAGGTATAGGTCGTTTAACCAACCAATCAGATATACAGATCTACAGAACAAAGCTAGGTGTAACCAAATCTTAAAAGGCCAGTAAACACACATCAGACCAACCTCCAACATCCCCAAAATACACAGTTAGAATTAGAACTTTGAGAACCACCAGGATGGTTCCGCAGGTGAAGGTGCTTACCCCCAAACCTGAAAACCTGAGTTCAGAGACCCGTGTCTCTGAACATCCCTTATCTGAGATACTCGGCCGAGCAGCGTTTTGAATTTTAGGTTCACTCTGCCCCGGGCTTAGGTATGTTTGCATGTGCATCATGAGGTGTGGGGATGGATCCAAGCCTATACGATTCTTCATGTTCTCCATTCACCTCGCAGTGCAGCCCGGACACACTTTGAAGGAATAAACTCAGGGGCAAGAGTCTGCCACAAAGACAGCTGGGGAACCTGACCCCATGTGACCTCATGCAGGTGCTCAGGAAATTTCTGATTTGGGAGCTCTTAGGACTTTAGTTTCAGATCTGGAGCGTGTAATTTTCATTATCATTCCCACTTAGACCATAAGGAAACCAGCGCTTCAGAAGATGAAGTGATCTTTCTAAATGCCCAGGAAGCCTGGGATTCTCATGCCGGATGAGCCTTAAAGACAAAACTTGTGATTTCAAATGCTTCTGCAGCATCAAGTGGAGCTTCAGTGGGAGAACTCTGTCTGTCTGTCAATCTCTTTCCCCACTTTCATAAAGTGCTGCCTTGGGCCATAACTGGCCACTGGTCAAGAAAACCACTCTTTAGCCTGAGCTAGATGTGAACAGAAATGAATGACAACTGTTCATGACAGCAGTTCAGAAAAAGAAAGAAATAGATTCCGGGGTAAACACCCCCAGAAATACGGTGTCTGTGTTAACTTACAGAGAAAGGCAGTTTGAAGCCTGTGGCTCCTTTCGGGAGCTGAAACTTGTGAGTGACAGCCACAGGTGCCAGCCAGAGGGGAAACCTGACTGTGTCACTCAGAAGCTGGGGGCATGCCACCTCTGACATGAAGGGGGGTGCAGGGTCCAGGCAGTGAGCCGCGAGTACCCAATGCCCCCATCCACAGTTGCTGCTGTTCTCAGTGGCCACAGTCCTTAGATGAGAAAGGCGGTGGCCACTGAGAAGGAGGTAAGAAGCTCCCTGATAAGCCCTCCTCATTTGGCGGTTGATGGGTCTGAGAGCAATCTATCCCCTCCATTAAGTGGCACCGGGGTGGGCTGTGTGGCTAGCATTCTCTGTTGACCTCCATCATGTCTCTGTAATGGACATTACATTCCATTGTCATAAATTAACGTGTCATGTGTCTTGTACTCACTAAGAAGATGGGCCTTGAGGTGAGGTTGCCAGCCCCATTTCAGACCTAAACATATTTGTCTCCAAGTTCCCACTGAGGTCTGGGGATTGGCTGCCCCCTGACTCTATGACTGGGTGAAAAGAAAATGGCCAAAACAGCCCAGGAGTGAAAACATCTTGTCCTCGAAAACAGCTAGAACAGAGAACACCGTTGTTTATCCCATAATACAAAAATGTCTGCAGTGGGGAGGAGAGGTCGGAAGTTCAGCAGTGGGTTGCTCCTCCAGGAGGAAAAGGATCCCTGGGAGAAGGAACTCTAGCTCATGCCTCAACTTCCCCTGCCCATTTCTGCTGGGTGTTTTGAGCACCCAATTTGACAGTTTTTGCTCTTTCATTCTCTCTGTGTGTCTCTCTCTGCCTCTTTCTGTCTCTCTCCCTCCCTCCTCTTTTCTTTTGGCTTATGTACTTAATAAACACACCCATTCAAAACCCAAAGGACGGCTAATATAGATCACTCTCTGGATTGTACAACACAATGGCATGGATGTATTTGTCTTATCACACCAAGACAAGCTGGAAGGATGCTTCGGCTCTCACCTGCCAGGGAGCGCAGATCTGATTCTCTTTCACCAGGTAACCCCAGCTGGCCCTGAACTCACCATCCTCCTGCTTTTGCCTCCCTAGTGCTGAACTTCAGACATACACTCTCCTGTCCTTCTGTGGTTCCACTGCTAAGGGCGGAGATGCCAACCAGCCAAGGTTACCCTTTATTCTTTCATCCTCGCTGGGATTTTTTTTTTCCCCTCCAAACCTTGTGAAGAATCACAGAACTGGAGACGGGAGTGAGGACAAGGTTCACTTCCAGGCAGCAGTCTGAGCTTCCCCGTCACACTGGGGACATAAGGGCTGCCAGGCTCCACTTTGATGTGGGTCAGTGCCCTGCAGAGCGCAGCGAGAGCTGGGGGCAGGGCGTGGTAATGGATTCCAGGGAGAGAGTTGTGCAAGGCAAGGCGCACTGCCAAGCCAGCGTGGACAAACATTCTCACCCTGGCTGTCTCCCGAAGGTTCGTGCAGCTTTTGCGGGGCATTCCTGAAAGACGGGCGCATTTGTTTGACTTACATAACGTCTTACATCACAGGACTGAAGCCGCCCTTCCGGGCTCGTGTCCTGTTGAACCCGCTCCAACCGAAACTTCTTTCCGTTCCATAGGCAGAAACCTGATTACCTGTGTAAGTGCTGCCTGCCGGTCGGCGGCACAGCTGCCCGCCCGCCCTCTGCCCTCCTCTCACCCAGCTTGGTGACACCGCTCCTTCCTCTTGGAATTTAAGTCCTTAAAAGGAGACTTCTCCCACACACGCCTATACTGAGCACGCAGAAAGTGTGCACACTTTTGTTCAGGACTTGTCCGTGACTGATTTCTCCCACGTGTTCTTAAACTGAGCATCCATTTATTGTGTATACCTTTGGGGCAGAGGAGGTGTCAGGAGATTCTAGAACTGCAAGGGAGTTTGGGGATCATTATGGTATGCATAAAGGGACTGTAGTTTGGGGATTATTATGGTATGCATAAAGGGACTGTAGCTTGGGGCCCAAACTCTCGTTCATTCTGTGCTCGTTCCAGGAAAGGAGGTTAATAAACGTAGGCAGTGGTACCTGGTTTGGCTTCTGTTTTCTGTTTTCTTTGGTCTTAAATTCCTCCCTCCCACCTTCCTTCCCTCCCGCCCATCCTTCCTCCCTTCCATTTTAACAGTGTATCAGAGGATGTCCTTGAGTATTTGATCTTCCCGCCTCCACCTTCTGAGTGCTGGGGAATCTAGTCAGCTCTATGCCAGGCTTAATGCCTCGATGCATATTTAGTTGAAGCCCACAGCGTGAGTTGCTTTACAGCGTTGTACCTAATGCCGCTCTGGATGCTCGCTAGTCCCCACTCCAGCCTCTCAGTGCTCCTTGAGCTTTGTCCCCCACTTGAAGACTGAGGTAGATCTGGGTTCAGAGGCGACTTACACAGGCTTTCTGTGGTTTGGGCACATGTGATGCCTTCACACAGGTCTTCTCATCTGACTTTCACAGTTGTCCATGAGGAAGCAGCACAGACATTGTGGAGATTGATTGATTGACTGATTTTTGGTTTTTCGAGACTGGGTTTGTAGACCAAAGTGGCCTCAAACTCACAGCGATACGCCTGCTTCTGCCTCCCTGAGTGCTGGAATTACAGGCATGTGTCACCCTGCCTGGCTGACGTTTGTGGAGATTAGCTGGTAGATAAGGCCATAGGTCTCAGGGACGACAGTCTTTCTCTCCACTCCCTCCTTCCCATATTACCGACAGAATGGGCCCAGGCACAGGGCAAAGGACACTGAGAGGGAGGGAGGGGCAGAGAAAGGGAAGGAGAGAATGAAAGGAGGGAATGTGACACATTGGTGGTGGTGTAGCTGTCACAGGGCTGTCCATACCAGGCTGGGAGTCATGGGTAGTTGTTCCATTCAGCTGAGGCGAGGTGATTGGACAGGACATGAATGGTCCATAGTGAGCACAGTGGCTCTCCAGAAAAGACACCAGTGTAACCCCAACTCCAGAGAAAGCAGACACTCACCGTAGTGTAAGTCTGTGTGGTCAGCCTTCACCCCCAGGCAATCTTGACACCCTGTCATCCTAGTTAGTGTTACCTGTCTACTTGGCACAACTTGGATTTACCAGAGAAGGGAGTCATCCATTGTGGGATTGCACAGATGACATCGGCCCACGGGCTGGTGGGGTAGGAAATTGTCTTAACTGTTGATTGATGGAGGAGGGCCCAGCCCACTGTGGGTGGTACTATCCCTAGGCAGGTGGTCCCCAGGAAGCAGGATTAATGTGAGCCTGGGAACAATCCAACAAGCAGAGTCCCTCCATGGTTTCTGCTTCACGTTCGTGCTTGAGTTCCTGGCCTGACCTCCCTCAGGGATGGACTGTGCCCTGGAAGTGTGAGACAAATTAACCTTTCTTCCCCTAAGTTGCTTTTGGTAAGTGTTTTATCACAACAGAAAGAAAACCAGGACATCCTGGAAGAGACGATTGTCTCCCACAATTGCTCTCCCACAATCCCCCATCCTGCCATTATCTGTGAGTACATTTAGAGGATTTGTCAAAGCCTGGAACTAGCTCGCAGTGGGGAAAGCCAGAAGTGGAAAATTTGAGTAAAAATCCTCAGGAAAATACAATAAAATGTTCCTAAAAATTAAAATTAATCACTTGAATATGTGTGGCTTGTATTTTTAAGTTAAAAATGAAGTTTTAAGGTGTGGCCCCTTATCCCCTTATAACATTCATGAGGCTGGCTATAAAATATTGCCATTATTTTTGAAACTTTCTATTCCAAATGGTGTTGGATTAAAAAAATGGTACCCTGACCTGTAATATCAGCCAGAGCTATTCAGTAAGCCTTTCCACTTGTAAATGGGAATTTAAGATACCTGCTAAGAGATACAGGTTCGTTTTCAGTGACTGGAGATGCCAACAAAAATGTGATTATAAAACTTAAGATGTATTCTTTGTAAGAGCAGAATAGTTGCAAAGAGCTAGCTAGTTTGATATTGTAAAGAATAATTGGCTGAAATTTTTGAAGCTTAATGTGAGGCTGAAAACCATTTTCTCTGTGTAGTCTGGCTTCTTTTGTACAGTCCTAACAGTCATTTGAAACCTCAGAGATGGGGGCTTTTACCTGAGTGTTGCCATCTGGAGAAGCTAGATGACTGATACTCCTTAAACACATGGAGAGACAGACTGACTGACTGCCAGGAAGGTAGAAGCCACCTGTGTATTTAGATGCATAGAGTTCAATCTAGAATTAGGTACTGGGGGAAGGGATATCCCAGTGCAGAGGTCCTAAAGATGGGCCCCACGGTCAGAAAACTACCCCAATGTCAGTAGAAGGGTGCTAAGTATACAACCCAAAACACTTGGAGCAGTTTTCAAGACCTCGATGCCAGCAGATTCTAGGAAGCCCGTTCCATGGTCCTGGGCTGCTGGGTGACAGTCATGGATCCCATGCATCTGCCTGAGCATGTGCAAAACATGCTAGTTCTTAGCACTAGCTTGTACCACAACTCCTCATTTGGATCCCCACAAGGCAGTTCCCAGGGAGTTCCTACGCCCAAATCTGTGGCTGATCGTGGCAAGTTGTTAGATGACCAAGTTCAGAAGGCCAACTTCTCTAAACTAATGAAAAGTTACCAAAGAAAAAGAAGGCTGGAGGGTATAGCTCAGTAGTACAATGGATTTTCTGCATGCTTGAAGCCCTGGGTTTTCTATGCCCAGCATCCATCCTTCCATCCATCCATCCTTCTTCCTTCCTTCCTTCTATTCATCCATCTATCCATCCTGCCATCCATCCATCCTTCCAGCTGCCAACAATAAAGTGAAAAATACCAATAGGCTCTTGATATGAATTCATGTCTTCACTCCGTCTGTTCCCCACTTTAAGTATCAAGGGTCCACACTTCTCATCAGAGAAAATAAATCCTCAGCCATTCTGGATGGGGAGACAGTGAACCTGTAGGCAACACCCACAAAAGGTACTGGAGCTTGTGATGATGTGCAGGGGCATTGCATACTGATCAGAGGGTCTCTACTAGAAATTAGAAACAGCTAATTGATGGTTGATCAACGCAGATCTGGACTGCATGGGCTCTGTTATCTGAGGATTGGGGGAGGTTTTCCATAATTTGAATAAACCTGACGAACTGCATGACCTAGAAATAGAAAAACACTTGAGTTAGATATGTCATAAATGTGCAAGATATGTGTAGATAGAGTCAATCTTATGATTATCATAAAACACACATTAAAAAGTTAAAATTGACAGCTATTGTTAGACCAGTGCTGGATGGGAGAAATATAGACAGACATCAAGATGCAGATTTTCTGTGCTATACAGCTGTAGCCATATGCCTGGAGTGCTGACCCATCTTTAAAGTCTGTGGGCACTGCAGCCATCACACATGAGCGATTTACTCCCTGGCACATTGTTCATCTCATGGCTATCTTGTAGTTCTCAGGACACACACACACACACACACACACACACACACACACACACACACACACACGTGGCAAATCAAGCATATGATAATCTATAGCTTGTGGCTGTGGGAAGGCTGCAGGGAAACAGCGAACTGTTTTTGAAAGAGTCACATTTGGTGACACCCTAACCCCCTGCTGTTCAAGGTCAATCATATTTCTCATGTCCTTGGCATGACTTTAAGAGCTTGGGGAACAGGGCAGAGGGTTCGCTTCTTCTCCTTACAAGTCTTGTGCAAAGTAAGAAAGTAGGGATGGAAAAGTCTGAGTTGGACAGTGTGGCCAGAGCACTGAGTGCTGTTCCGTCTCTACATAAGGTGGGTCGCTGGTGTGGACAGTCTGTCCCAACTGCTTATCCGTTCCTGGATTCCTTTGTTGGCACCTGGGGCCTCAGCCTGAATCCTAATGTTTAGAGTCTAATCACATTGCTCACCCCTGAGGGTGCGGAGGGCTGTGTCATGGGTAAGTCAGCACCAGGAGAGAGCCAGTCAGCGCTGGCTAACACTGGTGTCTGATTTCCCCACAGTTATCTTCTCTGAGAGGTTTCTCCAGGAAGGGTTCTGCATCCACAAAGGGATGAACAGGAAAAATTAAGGCTCTCTAAACTCAGAGGAGACTTTTTGTGATGATTCTTCAGAATACAAAATTGGAAGGGTGGCAGCAATTAATGCTGCCAGCAGGGTGATCCAGAAGGATTTATGAGGAGGGGAAATGCAGGAGTGTTTAGCGTTAACTTTGAAACAGTGTCAGATGGATGTCCATATCTTGAGGCTGTGTTGGTGCAGTGCTTGCTGTGCAAGAGGGAAGATTTTAGTTTGATCCCCAGAACCCATGTTAAAAAGTGAGGCAGGTTGGTATATGTGTTTAATTTCAGTGCTGGGGAGGCAGAGACAGGGGGATCCCTGGCACTTGCTGCCAGTTAACTAAGCCAATAGACAAGTTCCAAGTTCCATGAAACACCCTGTCTTAACAACTAAGATAGGGGTGATAGAGGATGACATTCAAGGCTGGACTTCTGGTCTCTATGTGCTCTGCCTCCAAATGTGTCCACACACATTGTTCATGAGTACAGAATGCATGTACTCATCCATACACCCATATCTTTCCGAAAAACAGATCATACCGTGCGTACATTTCTTCTTGCTGCTTGTTTACAAATTGCAGTCTCTTATTCTTCAAATGTTATCAGAACTGAGGCAATCTGTGGGGAACCATGTCGAAGGAAGCTTCTAGTCTTTTAGAACAAGTCTCGGTGGAACCTGTTGAAAGCACCGTGGCTTCCTTGGTGGAGTTCCCTGGTGGGAAGCTGCCTGTGCCTCTTGAACTGGTGGCGCCTTTACTTCTGTGTAGGAGCAGTGTCGACAGTGAGGCTGCAGAGAAGCTCATTCTGGGCCTCTCTGGGCTTTGCCTTCTTGCTGTCCCCTTTCTCATCTCTTCCTGACTGTTAACTGCACAGATGGGTCCCCACGACAGCCTGAAGATTGGGGGCGGCAGGGAGCACATGTGGTTGAGTCCCTACCCAGCCCCCTGCTTTTTTTTTTTTGCAAACCTCCAAAAATTCAGGTCTTACTGTAATCCAGGAGGTGTGCTCTTGCTTCCCTTCCTTCTGCCCTTCCCCTGTTCTCTTTTTCTCCCCTCCCCTAGTCTTTCGCTGTTGCTGTCGACTATTTCGCCAGTAGTGATTTATGTGGTGCCTCTAAGAGAGAAAGTTGAGCGCAGCAACCTCACAGCAAAGGTCTGTGAGTGCGGCCACTTACACAGTTGCAGGCTAGGGGACCAGACACAAAACTGTGGTTTTCCTTGACTTTTTGACTACTAAAAATCAAAACAAAACAAAAACCTCATTCTCTTTCCTACATTCTTCTCCCCATGTCAGCAAGTCTGCTGTGCCCCTAATTGTGTCTCAGGCCACGATGGGATGCTCTGAGGGCTGACAAGGACTGTAAGTATACAGCGAGCAGATCCTCAAAAGCTGTGGGTGAGGGCATGACATTTTACCTATCCCTCTGGCTTAACAGCCTCTGCTAGGTCTAAGGTGTGAGCAATGCAGGAACTGATTCTGGGAAAGTTGTAATCCCCAAACTATGTATTACTGTGATTGTAATCTGAGGATTGTAATCTATGGTTTTGATTTATCTATGCAGACAGCCAATTAACCAAAATATTGATCATTCACCTCATCTGGGCAAAGCTCACTGCCCAGAGCCCCTGTGAAAATGGCACCAATCCTGGGAACCCAAACAATAGCACTCAGTATCTTGGAAACCCTTCCCTTTTCCTGAAATGGACTGTAGAGACCCCATTGCCTGGCTCCCCATGTGGGCCAGCACAGCACGGATTAAGTGGCTTTGACTAGGGAGCACCACTCAGGCTGAAGAAGTATCTTCATGTAGATAAATATGGGAATTCACCTTTTAAACGGGGGGGGGAGGGGGAGTGGTGGTCAGTAGATAAACACAGAAGGACAGGAGGGGAATTAGCGTCAAACAGGAGAACTCAAATGTGGCAGAAAAGGCCTGGCAGCTGAGGGGCCACTCTACCACCTGAGAGAGCTGTTGACCTCTGTCCCTTGGCTTCACAGACAAGCCGTGTTGGCGGTCATGAATCCCATCACCTGAACTTGAAAGGCAAGAACCTAACTGCATCCTTGAGTAAAATGCTTTTTTCTGTAGAAACCAACTCACATTGATCTGGTAGATACTGGTGTGTACCCGCAGTGCCCACTTATTTATTCACATTAAAAATAATTGGCAAGAGTCGGGAGCTGAAAAAGGAGTGTCCTGCCTTGCACTAACTGTCTGTGCTTTACCTATGAGCCTGGAATATATCATTCTGAGCAAGAAGAGCAATAGGGAAAACTGCTTTGACCTTTCCATCAATTTTTCTTCCTGTTTTGCCCAGAAGTCCTGTGTTGGCTGTCTAGGTTTGTTAGAATCTGTGATTAAGTTCAGAGAATTCTCCTTTGCTTTCTAAATCTTTCTAGATTATCTAGGGCTCATGAGTTAGTGTTAAATTATATTGGATATTTTCCTGGATCTGTTGAGGTGGCTTTCTTTTCTAATCTGCTCTATGGCCAGAGGTTTTTAAATGTTAAACTTGTCTTGTAATGAGTTGGTAAGTGGTGTTCACTGACATTTCTTTTTAATTTCCGGCTGAATTCAGTGGACTCAAACTTTATTCAGAATGCTGGAATCTAGGTCTATAAGTGGGGTTGGTCTGTAATTTTCCTTTCTCGCACCGTGCTTGTCTGAGTTTTATATTGCAGTTATATTAGCTTTATAAAATACTGTGGGGCCTTCGTCCTTTTTTTCTTCTTTCTGGGAAAAGTTGGTGTAACTTTGGAATTATGAACCTTTTAACTGTCTGGTGGAACCACTCTGTAAGACCATGTGAATTTTCTGGTGTTTTTTTTTTTTTTTTTTGTAGAGGGATATGAGCTGGCTCCATTTTCTTCGTGGATCTCGCATGAGCTTCTCCTTCATATTGAACTCTCTAGGCAGTTTCCATTGTGTCTAAGTTTGGAAGTGCATTTAATTCATATTTTTCTCCCAGGATTAGAAACTCCCACTGCTCATAGAGTTCTGTCTCCTCTTCATCTATTAACATTTCTGTCTCCTCTTCTAACTATCAACATTTAAGGCTCATCTCTTCCTTTAGTACGCATAGTTTATCCCAGTTGCTTCTGATTTAAAAATACTGTTTTTCTTTTGACCCTAATTCTATTAATTTGTCTTGGCATGAGTTAGATTCTTTTTAGGCTTTCAGACAAGCGTTTTAAAACGTTTTTATTGCCAGCATATATTCTTGGTATAGAATCCTGGCTTTCCTGTTGTCATGTCATGTGCTGTCCTCACTGCCCAATGTGACTCCTGCTTTTCCTCTTTCCCCCTCCCCTTGTTTTCTCCAAATATTCCTTCTTCTACTTCCATGTCGTATAAATGGCACGCATATATGTATGTAAATACATACATATGTGTTTTGTTTTAAACCTAAATTCCGCTCGTGATACAAACCAGATAGCATTTGTCTCCAGAGTCTGGTTTATTTCATGTCACAGGATCTCCAGTTCCATATACATCTCTGAAATGAAATAATTTCATTTTTATGGCTGAGTGCAACTCCATTGGGCATATATGCCACATTTCCTTTATCCATTCATCTGTTGATGGATGTTTAGGCAGATGCCATATCTTAGCTATTGGAAATATGTGACAATCAGTGTGGGTGTATGGGCAACCCTTAGATTGTTGCTGTGTCTGCCAAAGAAAGGGACAACAGAATTCTATGATGAATTTAATTAATTAACTAACTAATCAACTTGAGACAAAGTCTCATTGTAAAGCTCAGACGTTTTTGAACTTGTAGTGGTCACTCTGCCTCTGCTGCGTAATTTCTAGGATTCCATGTGCAAGCCACATCACCCACCCTTATTTTAGGCTTTTTGAAAGCCTCCATACTGATTTCTACAGGGGTCGCACCAATTTACAGGACCAGTGTGGTGCTTTGAATGAGAGAATGGTCACCATAGGTTCATATCTTTGAATGCTTCGTCCCTAGTTTGTGAAACTGCTTGGGAAGGATTAGAAGGTGTGGCTTTATAGGAGGAGCCTCATGATTCCCAGTTAACTCTCTCTCTCTGCCTTACGTTTATGGAGCAGAAACAAGCTCTCGGGTACTGCTCCAGCACATGCTGCCACCTGTTGTTATGCTACCCACCTTCTGAAACTATGAATCCTCAAACTAAATACTTTCTGAGTTGCCTTGGTCATGGTGTCTCTTCGCAACAGTAGAAAAGTAAATAAGACCCCCGCCAACAGCCATTTTGAATGGAGTGTAATGTGGAAGTCTCAGTGTCTGATTGTTTTCCTTCTGTTTTTATTTTGTATGTATGAGTGTTTTGTCTGCACCCGTGTACAGACATTACATCCGTGCTGTGCTCCCACAGGCTACAAACTCCCACGGGCCAAAAACTCAAGTATAAGCCCTGTGTGCTGAAGTCTTGTGGGTCTTTTAAGTGTAGGATCCTGGTACCTGCAGGTTAGTATTCCCTGAAGCTGAAGTTGCAGGCTGTGAGCCAGTATTTGGGTACTAGGATCCAAACCCAGATGCTCTGGAAGAGTAGCCAGTAGCCTTAACCCCTGAGTCATCTTTCCAGACATCCTTCCTTCCCCACTTTTGACTGGTATTTCCATGCTGCCCAAGGCTGTCAAACATTTTTCATGTATTTATTGGTTATTTGTATTTCTTTGTTTGAGAACCATCTGTTCAGTTTGTTTTTCCATTTACTGATTTAGATTATTGGGGGGCGTTGTTAAATTATTTGCGTTCTGATATATACCTAGTGCAGTTGTGGCCTTCTCAAGCTGTAGGCTGTCTCTCTGTCCTGTTGGTTGCTTCCTTTGCCATACAGAACCTTTAACACCCCCTGCAAGTGTCAGAGTTTCAGCTCTTACCCTAAGAGCTTCGACACATCTTGAGTTGACTTTTGTGCAGACAGAGAGAGATGGCTTTGGTTTCGTTCTTTAAAATGTAGATACTCAGTTTGTCCAGCACCATTTGCTGAAGATTCTGTCCTTTCTCTAGCGTTTGTGTTTGGCACCTTCATTGAAAAGCAGGCAGGCTTCGTGGGTTTGTTTCTGGATCCTCCATCACATTTCTGGGGTCTGTCTGTTTTCGTGCCAATACCATGGTGGTTCTGTGGCTATGACTCTGGAGTGTGGGTTGGAATCAAGTATTACTCTTTTTCCCCAGAATGCCTTTGGCTAGTCAATCTTCAGTACTTACACCTGGATCTTAGTTTTGTTTATTTATTCTTTTATTTCTGTAAAGAAAGTCATTGGAACTTTGATGAGAATCACACTGATTCTCTGCAGATAGTTTCTGGCACATTGGCCATTTTTACAGTGTTAACTTTTGTGAATGAATGAGTGTGAGTGATGTTTCTACCTTCTAGTGTCTTCCTTAACGTCTTTCTTCAATGTCTTATAATTTGCATTGTAGAAGTCTTTTACCTCCTTGGTTAGATTTATTTCTAGATATTTTTATTGCATTTTATTTTATGATGCCACTACTAATGGGATTATTTTTCTGGTTTTGGCATGTTCAGTATTGATGGTAATTTTTTTTTTTTTTTTTTTTTTTTGGTTTTGTATCCTGCTACTTTGCTGAAAGTACTTATCAGGTATAAGCCCTGTGTGCTGAAGTCTTATGGGTCTTTTAAGTGTAGGATCCTAGTGCCTGGAAGTTAATATAGCTTGGCTTTTTCTTTCTTTAAAAGATTTGTAGTGATCTATTTATTTTTTTATGTATTGGTATTCTGCCTACTTGTGTGTGTACGAGGGTTTCTGATCCCCTGGAGCTGGAGTTACAGACAATTGAAGCCTCCAAATAGGTGCTGGGAACTGGATCCTGGTCCTTTGGAAGACCAGCTTAACCACTGAGCCATCTCTCCAGCCCTAATTTTTCCTTTCTAATTTGTACCTATTTTTTAAAAATTATTTTTAACTTTCTCATTCTATTTAATTGTATTTAAGACATATGATCTATCCTTTATCAGTTCTTTAATAGTTAAGTTACTTGGTGGTCCCTTTGAAGCAGAACTTCTAAACAGTCCATTTGTGCTTAAGTTGAACCTTTTTCTTGATTGGCAGGCATAGATCCACATGGCTTTCATATTCATGTTGAATTGTTTTTTAGCTTCAACCTTTGTTGAAGTCTAATTTTTTAATATAAAATTTGCTTAAAAACATATAACTTAAAGTTTTAGAAAATTGAAAGAACTGTGTAAATCTCACTACAGTCAGACTTATGATATTTTGCTACTAAAAGCTCCCTTTTTGTTTTTTTTTTACTTTCTTGTAATCCTGTTTGGTTTGTTGTTGTTGTTTGTTTTGTTTTGAGACAGTGATTCCCAGGCTGGGCTCAAGCTCCGCAGAGCTAAAGATGAGCTTTGGCTCCTGTTGCTCTGGCCTCCTCCTCTAGAGTCTTGGACTCACAGGGGTGTGCCTACTTTGTGCTGTAATGGGCGCTGAATCCATGGTGTCGTGCATGCTAGACAAACACTACTGACTGAGCTGCCTCCCAGCCCTCTCAATGGGCTTGTATGCTGTGTTCATCAGTTTCCAAAGGGTGTACTTGTGAATATACCAGTCTCACTAAGTGATGGGTGTAGAAATATTCTATTGGTAAGTGCCCTTGCTAATACCTGCCCTAATTCCCAAATAATGACACAGAGACCTATTACATTTATTAATAAGCTTTAAAGGACTATAACTGGGCAGATATTAATCTAGTCTAACACAATTATGCCAGTCAGGCTACTTCCAGCCATGTGCCCTTGCCAGTACCTAGGTGGGTCTTTTTAGGATTTTGGAACCAAACCTGCTTCTGGGTTGCCTAGTAACCTATGGTGTCATCATGTGTTGCTGGTCAGGTGGCCACACCTGGAAGGTGTGGTTACCTTGCCCCTTAAAGGGACCAGCCAGACATGTGGTCCCTCTCTTGGTCTTTTCTCTCTTGGTCTCTCTTGCTCCTGGCATCTTGGCCTTCTCCCCTTTCTCTATTGGGGCACCTCCCTCTCGCTTTCCCTTCTCTCTCTTTTCCCCTCTCTCTCTCTTTCCCCCATTATGTCCTGCTCCCCCCTTCTCTCCATCTCTTTATATCTGCCTAATAAACCTCTTCATATAAGATCTGTTGTACATCTAATCGTCTTTATTTAATATGTAACCCAATGTTACAGATCTCAGGAAGGAACCAGAAGAAAAAGGTCAAGAGGAAAGGAAGGTCACCGGGAGTCATGGGGAGTTTGACAAGGACAGAGAGATACAGCAGAAGGCCAAGGCAAGACTGACATGGCTGGGAGTAGCCAGACTAGCATAATTATGTTAGAGTAGATTAATGTCTGCCCAGTTACAGTGCTTTAAAGCTTACTTGAAACTCCTAGACTGGGAACAGAAGTCCTGCCTACTGTCTCCTCTGCCTAGTCATTCTTCAGCTTCTTTATTAACCAATCAGAGATAATTGGGGAGTAATTTTTACACAACACTGAGACTAGAGATTCTTCACAGAAATGATAATGCCCACGTTCGGTTCAGACTTCAACCAGATCTCAGGGCACATAAATCAGCATCTGAATACGCAGTGCACAGGGCCATCCCCCAACAGATGGGCTTGTTGATTTCTCTCTGATAATTTATTCTTCCTATGACTGACCACTAAATACAGACAAGTTTATAATTATTATATATTAGAGGCAACTTGTTCATTCATTGTTTCACCCAAATGCAAATGTTAAAATCATGTTTATTATTATATAGTATCTGTCTTTATCTCTTAACATTCCTTTTGTTTTCAAGTCTGATGGTTTACTACCAATGTAGCTGTGTTAATATTTACTTGTTATAGTGTTCCCATAGGTCACTTGAAGGTTCTTATAGGCATGTCTGTTGGAATGGATGTACTGTATGTAGACTTTTCTGCGACTTGATGATTTCCACTTTTTAACACAAGAGTTCAATACATTTGTCCTTAGTCACTGTTGTAATATTTATCTTTAACGGTAGTTCTTTATTTTAAAGTTATGTCTACCTGTGTGTTTGCATGTAGGAAATGTGTACATGTGTATGCAGTGCCTTCATAGCTCAGAAGGCAGCACTGGCTTCTCTGGAGCTGGAGTCATGGGCGGTTGTGAGCACCCAGCATGGTCCTGGGACCCAAACCGCACATTAGTTTTTAACCACTGAGCCATCTTTCCAGCCTTGTCATATTTATCTTTATGAGGCTTATTTGTTGGTGTCTATTATGGTTTCTTTCCTTATGTTGTTGCCTTACTTTTTTCTTACCTAAATGCTTTCTTCCCCCATCCCACCTGCCCCAATTCTCCATTAATACTGCAATGAATGCTTTTATACTCCTGTTTCTACTGGAGGCAGAGACCTTTTTCCATGTGGCTTTCTAAGGACAGTGACATGTGTTGATAGGCCATAGCAGTGCCCGAATAGATCAGTCACTGGGTGGAATGCTGAAGAAGCAGGCTTTAGTGCCAGTAAAGGAATAGACCTGCAAGCAGGCAAAGAGAACAAGCTGCCTTCTTCCACGTCTTCTATATTACAGGCTGCTAGCGCAAGGTGTGGCCCATTCAAAAGATTTATACTAAAGCTTTATCTTCCCACCTTAAAAGTGGGTCTTTCCACTTCAAACGATTTAATTAAGAAGACAGTCCCTGACAGGTGTGTCCAGCCATTTGGGTTTTAGTTAATTTCTGATGTAGTCAAACTGACAACCAAGAACAGTCACCACAGCATCTGCTTAGGGCAGCTGCCCACCTGGCCAAGGTAGATTTACCTGGCTCTGGCGTCTTTAATAGACCTTTCCACAGTGTCTTTTTTAATCAGGCCAGCAATTTAAGGGTAGAAGGATGGTGGCCCAGTGAATTTCATGGGCTGGGGACCAATGCCCTTTCTTTTCTCATTTTTCCCCTAGTACATTTTCTTCTGGTTAAAGCAATGATGTGTATAGGGGGCCATTCTGTAGACTCAGATGTTCATTTAGCACATGCTAGTTACTACCCAAATAGCTGGTTGCAGGCAGTGTGGTCAAATACCCCCCCCCAAAAAAAGACAACGAATGAGAACCATCTCTCTTAGGATGAATGGAAGCCCATGTGTCTGATGTTGGCTAGCTCTGCCATGTTAGGTTGCCCTGTTAGGGGCTCTGCACTGGTGTCTGCTGCTCGAGGACCTGAATATCATACCCGCAACCTCTCACTGGCTGAGTGAAGGGGAAGAACAAACATCTTAAATAGTATGTGATTTTAATAACCTAATTATTAAGTGCTTTCATAACTGAGAATTCCACTGAATGAAACTTCAGTCTCTTAGCATATTTATTTTTAATATAATATTATTAAGTCAGGCATGGTGGTTGCATGCCTTTAAATCCCAGCACTCAGGTGGCAGAGGCCAGCAGAGCTATGTGAGTTTGAGGCCAGCCTGGTCTACAAATCGAGTTCCAGCATAGCAGGGACTACACAGAGAAGCCCTGTTTCTAACAAACAAACAAACAAAGTAAATACACAGATATAAATACAAAAGTGTGTGTCTGTATGTCTGTTGTGTGTCTGTGTGTCTATGTATATACATGCATGTGTGTGTGGCATGGCTTGTTTGGAAGTCAGGGGACAACCTGTGGGAAAGACTCTCTCTTCCTAGCATGTGGACTCTGTGGATTGAGCTCAGGTTGTCAGGCAAGCACCCTTACCTGCTGAGCCATCTTGCTGGCCCATTCATTCTCTTAGTATATTTTTGAGTGATGTGCCTTTCAATTTTTTTCTTCAACCTCTCTTGTTGATAACGCTTCACACTTATTGTCTTAGTCACTGTTCTGTTGCTGTGAAGGGACACCATGACCAAGGCAACTTTCATGAAAGACAGTATTTAGTTGGAGGCTTGCTTATAATTTCAGAGGCTTCGCCCATTACCATTATGGTGCATGGTGCTTGAGCAGTAGTGCTTCCTGATCCACAGGCAGAGAGAGACAGAGAGACAGATAGAGAGACAGAGACAGTGAGACACAGAGAGAGAAACATTGGGTCTGACATGGGCTTTTGAAACCTCAAAGCCTACCCCCAGTTACATACTTCCTCCAACTAGACCACACCTTCTAATCCTTGTAATCCTTCAAACAGTTCAACAGCCTGGTGACCAAGCGTTCAAAAATATGAGTCTATAGGGGTCATTCTTATTCAAACCACAACACTTTTTGCCTAGACTCAGACATCTATCATTTGAAGAGATAGTCACTTATGGTTCTCTCACCTATGAGGCAATGTAAAACAAGGTGTCTTCTGCAATGGTCTGCCCACTTGTAATTGTTTTCCTTTCCAGGCATTCTGGGATAAGTTTAGCGCTAGCACCATCACATCTTCTAGAACAATCTTGAGCCTTTTCCTCAGTCAGTGGATCATGTGGCACTGATGGAAGGTCTTAGATACGTGTTGGTAACTGGACAGTTGAGTTGTCCCATCCGAAGAGGCCTGGATCTCCCTTGGCCTCAGAAGGAAGACCATGACATGCTGAAGACTTGCTCCAAAATCCTTCAAGTTTTAAAAATGATAATTATTCTGTTGCCACTGGCCCGGTCAGATATCCTTGTGTACCGTATCGTAAGTGGCAAAGCACAGGATTATTGTTATTTAGGCTGGGTGAGTTGTGCACTCTCTCCCACTGCGCTGTCACCCAAAGCCATCATTAAACTACTTCTACTACGGGCAGAGGCCACAGGACCTTACATATTTGCATCCAAGAAACCTACTGAGGATTGTGTTAGGAGCCTACTATGTGGAAAACTATTTCTTTGTAGCAAAGATATTGACATTCTTGGGCCACCAAAGCCCAGAATATTTACAGAGGATTTCTGTATCTACTTGGGTTTCAGACGCCCCAGAGGATGTCCTAGGCCACCGGGGTGCCTGTGACTTTAGTGTGCAGGTCCTGCGGCTTACTGTCATTGATATAGTGGGGTAAAAGAGGGCTTGTACAATGGTGATGACCTGGGTCTTGGTAGACTAAGCTACCAGTTGACATGGCCTTGAGGCGGGCGAGGTGATAAAAGTTTAACTCTAAACCTTCAAAGGTGTCATAGTTACTGCCCTACTTCTGTGAGGAGACACCATGACCAAGTCACTGTTTAAGAGGAAGCATTTAATTGGGAGCTTTCTTACGGTTTCATAGGGTGAGCCCACGATTGCGGCAGGGAGCGGGTGTCAGGAAGGCAGGCACGGCTCTAGAGCAGTAGCTGAGAATTCACATCGGATCTGCAAGTTGCTATTTGGGGACCAAACATTTAAATGTATGCACCTATAGGGGCCATCCTCAATGAAATCACCGTACAAGGGAAGGGCGATGACTATGCCGATGATGTGAGACCAAAAGTGTTAATTCCAAAACAGGGGATGTGTACATTATTTGTTCCAGAAATGACGTTACACTTAGAAGGGATGTGCCGTAAAGTCATCAGCTAGAGAGACAGCAGCTTTAAGAAACATCTGAGGATGTTTGAGCTAAACATACCAGCACTGGAACCATGACTAAAACCTCAGCCCTCGAAATGCCAGCGCTGCTGCCAGAGACTCTCATTGCATAGTCTCCCTCCTCACCCTGGCTTGTTTGGATGTGGCTTTGTTGTCTTGCTCAGGCAGCCCTTGGAGCCATGGGCCAAAGATCTTCTTACCTTAACTTTCCAAGTGGGACTATCACCAGGGAGTTCTTGGGGTGTTCCATGACCTGACATCCAGGTTCTTTGTGTCTCAAATAACAAATAAGACCAGACAGGGAATAGTAGCAATGGAAGCGTGGATTTCAAGAGGTAAATGCAGTGTGCTCTCAATACAGTGGGAGCTGGCTTCAGCAAGCAGGCAGCTCAAGAACCCGGAACTCCTTTGTGGGTGTTTTTTTTTTTTTTTTTCTTAATGAGTTTAGTGGAGGGAAGAAGCTATTCCTCAAGGGAAGGAAGAGGCAGATCCTTGCCTAGATTGACTGATGGGCTAGTTTTTAACTTGCATGATCTCTGTGTGTGTGTTGATTGCACAGCCCATAATTGTAAACAGATGTACACCCTGTCACGTATATACATGAGATGGTAGATGGTAGATAGAGTTTTCTCTTGACCATTTGCTTTAAGGATGGACTGGCTTGCAACTTACCTACACGCGTTGTGTTGAATCTGGCCTTTTTAAATTTCATATCATGCTAGTTATTTATTTACATGTGTATACCTGTGTGGACATGTGGAGGTCAAAGGAAAACTTTTTGAGGATCAGTTTTCTCCTTCCGCCGTCTGGGTTTTCAGGCACCAAGCTCTGACAGAGTAAGTGGTAAGTGCTTTTCCTCACTGGGCCATTTCCTAAGCTTGAGGCTTACTGTTTTTATATCTCACACCAGGATGTGCCTGACCACAGTTACCCACAGAAGGGAGGTCTGGGGTTGTTCTAGAAGGGAGGTTGCCAAGGTTACTGGTTTGTCCTTACTGTTAAAATGGTTCAAAACTGTAGACTCCTCTATGGCGAGGGGGAAACATGGGGTTTGTCTTCTAGTCTATTTCCTATACGTTTGTAAGGAGGTTGGAATGCAACACATAGTCTGTATTCACACTTTTAAAGGAGCATCAGTGTCCTCTTTCCTGCATCAGCAGAGAGGCAGGTCCGGAGTGAGAGTCAGGTGGCTACAGTAGCGGTGGGTGATTTCCTCTTAATGAGGAGGAGTTTTATAGGAAGAGTGGCGTTTCCCAGAAAGTGTTAGCAATTATGATATAAACACAGAAAGCAGATGTGTCGGATGTTGTAGCAGGAAGGGAAGGAGCGATGTGTGTTTATAGAACCAAGAACCAATGGTGTGCCTTTCTCATGCTTGCAGGGGCCCAGCCAAGAACAACAAAGAGAGGGAAGCAGAAGAATGGGCGGCAGCTTCTCTTCATTTTCATTCATATTCAAATCCTCTGTTCTTACATTTTTTAAGTAGAAACAGCAGCAGGAATGAGGCTGTGGGCTGAAACTGGAGGGACTGAGACACACTTTTTCGAAAACAAAATTAAATTTTTCTCAGGTTCATATAAAACACAGTTCAAAGCACTAATGATGGTTATTAATTGCAATTCCTTTATTGGTGGGGCTGAGAACTCACGAATAAGAACCCAGATTTCCTGCTGTCCATGAAGCCCAAAAAAATGGTAAGAAATTGGTGGAAGTTGGTATCTGCTCCTTGTGAACATCAGAGTAAGGAACCCCGAATACAGGACATTCAGAAAGGTCTTTGTCCTGGGAAGAACCCTGTCACATGGCAGAAGGTGCATGCTCTTCTGGTTGAGCCTTTCTGGGACCAAAACCAAACATTGGTTACCAAATGGAAAATTAGCTGTATATCAGCTTAGTGTAGCTTTGCTGTTATCTGTGGCTATTGTTTCCTTTGAAGCCCTTCCTTCCTGCGAGAACAGGCCCTTTGTTTATTAATAACTTCTAGGTTTATTAGGCTTCTCAATAGGTGTGAAAGGATTTTGAAACAGCTCCAGAACACTTAAAGTCAAGGTTCTGTCAATCAAGAGCATTAACTCCCTAGGGAGTGTCAAACCTTCCCGTTACCACGAACTAGGCGTGATGCTGTTCCCAGCTAAACATCCCTTGTACCAGGAGAAAAGTGTTACACATTTTCCTGATCAAAGTTTCACATGGCATAGAAACCCCATAGCTGGATGTGATGACTTGTACCTAGAATCCCAGCATTTGGCTGGTCGAAGCAGGAGGATTGCTGTGAATTCTAGGCCAAGCTGAGTTATAGAGTGAGACTCTGACTCAAAAGCAAAAACAAAGAGGAGAAAGAAAACTTGTTAGTTACCATCTTATTGATGTGACAGATGAACTGACAAAAGTAAGTGGCTTGTGGTATGAGGGTACAGTCTGTCACGTAGGGGAAGGTGCTGAGGTGGGACATGAGGTGGTTGATCGAAGGCAATAAATACTGGTTCCCAGCTAGCTTCCTCCTCTTTGTTCTGGGAACTCAGCCCATGGAATGGAAGGGTCCATATTTAGAGCAAACTTTCCCATCTAAAGTCACTGAATCTAGATAATCCCTCACAGGCATGTGCAGAGATTTGTTTCTATGGTGATTATGAATCCCAGAAAGTTAGGGAGAAATTTCCACTCCCCCCCCCCTTTGTCTAGATGAAGAACAGACAGTAGATACTGGAGAGTGTGAGCTCACAATGCAGATGTGTTTGTTTAGGTTCAGAGTCTGGAGGTTTGAGGCCTTGGCTGCTTGGCACAGTTGCTTTATGGCCTATGGGAATTGAGGGGTAGAACAAAGCAAGCTCTCCTCCTGCCTGGGACAGGAAAGAAAGAGGAAGCAACAATCCCTTTTGGGGATGCACCCTCAGTGAATGAAACCCTTCCCCCGTCCTTGGAGCCTCTTAAAGCTTCTACCCTCTGTGACTAATGCTATAGGTCCTGTCCAGATCTTCTTGTCTTCGTGGTTAAGACCCCTATGTGACAGTCTCAAAGGGACAGGACAAAATGGCCTTTCTATGCTATTTGCCTTAATGAAGACAGGGCTCAATGGCTCACCTAGAGAAGGATGAATCCTGGTTTCTAGAAGAGACGGGAGGGTAGAAGAACCCGACGGGCTGCTTCAGGGACCTCGTAAGTTCTTTCCATCAGCAGAAAGGAGGAGCACAGCTGGGGGTGTTGTGTTCTGGGCCTCAGCTCTACCTTCCAGGTGTAACCAGCCTTTTGATATTGTGACTCAATGTGTCACAGACAGACTTCATGCTTGAGAACCAGCCAACTGAGTAACCAAAATGTCCCCCAAATAAAAACAAACGAACCCTTTCAAACCCTGCAAAAATCAACCCTCCCCCCCCCAAAAAAAAACAACTCTAACAAAACGTCACCACAAAAACAAGCAAATGGAAGATCTACCTTAGGCTTCTGTGTTGGGTCACGTTCACAGATGTACCTGGGCATAGCTTAGAGGCACTTGAATCAGCAACCTGCCTAATTGTTTCAAAAGAACAAACTGATGACATAAGCAAGTGGGTGACTGATCAATGTGGTGTGATCAATGATGTCTCATCCCTTCTTACCCCTTCCCACTGTATATACTGGTTGAGACTCTGGGATGGTGTTTGGGAAAAGAACCATTAAACTGGCTTTCTGATTCCAAAGACGGGATCAACTGACTTGAACAAATGAGAGGGTAAAGCCTTGGGTGTGAACAGCGGTGTCTCACCCTGCCGCTGTCTTCCTACAGTTGCCCCTTTCCTACCAATGATAGGGATGGCCAAATGCCTTCTGTGTGGCCTTCCTGAGCACTTGGCTTGCAAGTACCTTCACCTTCTCTCTGATATCACACGTGAATGTTTGCTGGGCTTTCACAGCGATTCATATCTCTCCCTCTGATGCTGACTGACCATGAAACCGCACATGCTCACCAATATTTGTAAGTTTGTTTTGCTTCCTGTCTTAGTCACTGTTCAATTGCTTAAAAGAAACACCATGATCAAGGAAGTTCTTATTTAAAAAAGCATTTACTTGGGCTTGCTTACAGTTTCAGAGGCTTGGTGCTGGAGTAGTTGAGAGCTAAATCCTGTAGGCAGAGAGAGAGAAGTTGCATGGACTTTTGAAACCTCAAAGCCCACTCCAAGTGACATACTTCCTCCAACAAAGCTACGCCTACTTCAACAAGGCCATACCTCCCAATCTTTCTAATCCTTCTCAAGTAGTGCCACTCCCTGATGACTAAGCATTTCAATATATGAGCCTATGGGGACCATTCTTATTCAAACTACCACACCTTCTATGTTAATTTTGGTGACAAAATTCTGAAGCCACAATTTCAGGGTCAGGATGCAGTTCAGAGGACAGCACCATTTTGGTAGAGTTTGGGTTTTGCTTGAACTGAGGCCTGTGAGTTCACTTTTAATTAACAAACAATGGTCATTTCTCCAGCCATTCGGACAGGAGCATACATGCTTCAGGATTAAGAGTGTCCAGAGTGTTCCTGAGGCCAGTGTGTTCTGTGGAACCAATCAATCTGAGATTAGCTTCCAGGAAGAATCAGAGAACAGAACTGTTTCCCTCTGGGATGGGCCATTTCATGTTCTCACAGTAGTTAGGGTGCAGTTTTGGCCAGCTGGGACATGTGTCCATTGGGTTTGTCTTACACAGCTTCTGTAGAATGTGATCTGTGAACAGAAAGTAATTAGTCTGGACTGTCATTTTTGCTGGTTGGGTTTGTCCAGGATGAATGTAAGTATGGTTTTCCTCTAGTCTGGGACAAAAACGACTTAGGAGTACTCAACAGTTTCCATTTCAGGTCAGGGTTTCTCTGCATAGCCTTGGCTGCCTTAGACTCAGTTTGTAGACCAGGCTGGCTTGGAACTCACAGCAATCCACCTGCCTTTGCCTCCTCGAGTGTTGGGATTATGGGCATGTGTCAAGTGAACCCTTCTGTTCACTGTTTTTTTTAAAAAATATTATTATTTAAAAACATGGAAAAACAAAAACCCCAGAATTGCTAAAACAATCCTGTACAACAACAGATCATCTGGAGATATCTCTATCCCTGATCTTAAGCTGTACTATAGAGCAATAGTAATAAAAATTGCATGGTACTGGCATAGAAACAGAATGGTGGATCAATGGAATCGAGTAAAAGACCCAGAAATAAACCCACACACCTACAGATACCTGATTTTTGACAAAGAAGCCAAAATTATATAATGGAAAAAAGACAGTATCTTCAACAAATGCTGCTGGTCTAACTGGATGTCTACATGTAGAAAAATGCAAATAGATCCATATTTATCACCCTGCACAAAACTAAAGTAAGTCCAAGTGGATCAAAGACCTCAACATAAAACCAGACACACTAAATCGGTTAGAAGAAAAAGTGGAGAAGAGCCTAGAACTCATTGGTACAGGAGACAACTTCCTGAACAGAACACCAACAGCACAGGCTCTAAGATCAACGATCAATAAATTGGACCTCATGAAACTGAAAAGCTTCTGTAAAACAAAGGACACTGTAAATAGAACAAAACAACAGCCTACACACTGGGAAAGGATCTTTCCCAACCCTATATCTGACAGAGGGCTAATATCCAGAATAAAAAAACTCAAGATGTTAAAAAGCAACAAATCAAGTAATCCAATTTAAAAATGGGATACAGAGCTAAGAAGAGAATTCTCAATAGAGGAATATTGAATGGCAGAGAAACACTTAAAGAAATGCTCAGTGTCCTTAGTCATCAGGGAAATGCAAATCAAAAGGACCCTGAGACTTCACCTTATACCCTTCAGAATGGCTAAGATCAAAAAGTCAAGTGACAACACATGCTGGAGAGGATGTGGGGAAAGGGGAACCCTCCTCCATTGCTGGTGGGAATGTAAACTTGTACAACCACTTTGGAAATCAATCTGGCACTTTCTCAGAAAATTGGGAATAGTGCTACCTCAAGATCCAGCTGTACCACTCCTAGGCAGAAATCCAAAAGATGCTCAAGTATACAACAAGGACATTTGCTCAACCATGTTCATAGCAGCTTTATTCGTAATAGCCAGAATCTGGAAACAACACAGATGTCCCTCAATGGAGGAATGGATGCAGAAATTGTGGTACATTCACACAATGGGATACTACTCAGCAATTATAAACAAGGAAATCATGACATTTTCAGGCAAATAGTGGGAATTAGAAAAGATCATCCTGAGTGAGGTTATTTCAGAAGCAGAAAGACACACATGGCATATACTCACTTATAAGTGAATATTAGAAATATAATATAGGATAAATATATTAAAATCTGTACACCTAAAGAAGCTAAGCAACAAAGAGGACCCTGGGTAAGATGATCAATCGTCATTCAGAAAGGCAAATGGGATGGACATCGGAGGAGGGAGAAAACAGGGAACAAGACAGGAGCCTACCATAGAGGGCCTCTGAAAGACTCTACCCAGCAGGGAATTAAAGCAGATGATGAGACACATAGCCAAACTTTGGGCAGAGTGCAGGAAATTTTATGAAAGAAGGAGGATATGAAAGACCTGGAGGAGACAGGAGCTCCACAAGGAGAGCAATAGAACCAAAAAGTCTGGGCCCAGGGGTCTTTTCTGAGACATACTCCAACCAAGGACCATGCATGGAGATAACCTAGAACCCCTGCACAGATGTAGCCCATGGCAGCTCAGTCTCCAAGTAGGTTCCCTAGTAAGGGGAACAGGGACTGTCTCTGGCATGAACTCAGTGGCTGGCTCTCTCCTGAGGAGGGGTGCAGCCTTACCAGGCCACAGAGGAGGACAATGTATCCAGTCCTGATGAGACCTGATAGGCTAGGGTCAGATGGAAGGGGAGGAGAACCTCCCCTATCAGTGGACTGGGGGAGGGGCATGGGAGGAGAAGGAGGAGGAAAGGTGGGATAGGGAAGGGACGAGGGAGGGGGTACAGTTGAAAAACAAAATGAATAAATTATAAGTAATAAAAATTAATTAATTAAAATTTATTTATTACAATTTATTCACTTTGTATCCCAGCCATGGCCCCCTCCCTCGTCCTCTTCCCAATCCCTCCCTTTCCCCCTCTTCTTCCATGCCCCTCTACTGTTTGTTTTTTAAAGCTATTATATTGCATTCTTATACTGAAACCTACTTTCCAACTCTTACTCCACCCTGATCTCTTCCAACCTTCCAACAATAGGTGGGAAAGGGGGGAAGGGGCATAGACCTCTGCAGACTACTTCCCGCTGCTGAGGGATGTAGAGTTCCTCGAGGCAGGTCTGCTCTTTGTCACCAGCATGTCCAGCAGCCCAGCAAAACAGCAAACCAGAAATCCAGCAACAGCAAATAGCAAACGCAGCAGCAGGATGAACAACCCGCCGGGAGCAGCCCCGGAAGCAGCTGGAACGGGGGCGCCCCCAGCCCCCAGCTCCTCTCAGGGCTCATCCCGTTTAAACCCTCCCCATAGTCCCCAGATTTCAACTGTCTGCAGCTGGCAAAAGTTAAGCCCCTGCCAGCTTCTAGTGCAGGAGGCAAATCATACACCGGCCA
>CM053766.1:38346029-38422570 GCA_028658305.1 Pachyuromys duprasi | reverse complement strand
CTTTTTCTTTTTTGGCATTTCTTAGCCTTTTTTAAAACAATTTTTCATATTGAGAACTCTTTATTTAGATTCCCTAGCACACTTTTTAATAGAAAATACATTCTTCTACAGCTGGGATACAAAGTGAATAAACTGCAATTAATATAAAAGTATAAAAAAATTAAAAATGTGAAAAGAAAATACACTCTTCTCTCATACAATATACAGTTTTCCCGCCACATTTTCCCCTCCCTCCACTCCTCCCGAGTTCCCCCACCCCCACTCACTCCCATTAAAAAAAGAGCCACCTGCATATCACATATTTACATTACTATTCCTCCTAGAGACAACAACCAAACTTGATAAAACAAAATACAGTAAGACAAGGCAAAAGCTCCCATTCTGACGATGGACACTGAAATCCAGTAGGAGGAAAAGGGTTCTAAGACCAGGCAAAGAGTCAGAGACACACCTGCTCCCATGGTGAGGAGTCCCATGGGGACAGCAAGCTAAGAGCTGTAACTTGTACGCAGAGGACCTGCTGTAGGCCATGCGGGCCCTGGGCTTCAGTCTCCATGAGCTCACGAGAGCCCTGCTTAATGGATTCACTGGGCTGTGTTCTCCTGGGATTGTCCATCCTCTCTGACTCTTAGATCCTTTCTCCCCATCTTTTGGGGTTCTGGAGATCCTAGTCAAGGGACCTAGGACAGTTTTTTAGCAAGGTTTTGATAGTAATTTGAGACCCACCAAAGGTATTGCAACGCGCTGCTAACATATGTAACTGCGGCTCTATCTTCATGAAGCCCATGCCCTTGGAATCTGTGTTTTATCTTCTCCTGAGCCTCTTCTCCCTGTTTTTAACAGATTCCAATTTTGCTTCATACTGGCTTATCCTGAAATACTTTTCTAGGCAGGAGCCATGGGTCTGGTTTTGCCATAGTCTAGGGTCTCTGTCCCTGCTGCCACAGAGTTCCAGCTCTGTGGAATAGCAAGATGCCTTGGCTTCTCCGCAAACCTTTCGCCCACCACCCTTCTCTCCTCTGGCTCCTCAAACCTCCTCCTAGGCATATCTGGAAAAAGTTATCCCCTTACTTAAGTGCTGTCTTACAAATTGCCTGCCTCCTTGTCTTATCAACTCTGAACTTCTGGGTCTGCCCAGATGTTTGTCATTCCTGCTTTCTTGCCTTTCTCTCCCATGACACTTAAGAAAAGGCAGGGGGCCTCTTATTTCCGTTTACCTTCATGCTGTTTTGAATTAATCTACTTACAGATCACCTCTCAGCTGGGATCAGGTGTGGGATTGAATGACTTCTGTTTGCCAAGATTTATTCAGCATCACGGCAACAAACCTTTTGTTGTGTGAGGAGTTTGTCTTGTCATCTATTAGGTTTTTAGAAATAGTTGAATATGATTTCTACTTTCCATTCGGTCTGCCTGTGCCTGAACTAGTAAGTCCTTCAGCCATGATTTCCATGGAATGTTCTTTAGGCTTTGCTCATGTTTATTTTTCTAAATACATTTTTGCTATTGGAAAGTTTTGTTGCTTTTGAATAAAAAACCCTAGTTAAGAGAACATTCTGTGTATGTCTGTGACTGTGTGTGCCCTTGTGCACACATGGCTGTTGGTGCACATATGTGCTTTGTGGGTGTGGAGGCTAGAGGTAGCCAAGCAACTCTACCCACCTCCTTTGAGACAGGCTCTCTCATTGGCCTGGGGCTCACAATTGAGCGAGGCAGGTAACCCTGGAGTTTATCAACTGAGCTGACCACCATCACACACACACACACACACACACACACACACACCCCGCCAGGCCCAAATTTCTGCTTTAAAAGTCTTCATCACGCTACTGTTCAGTTGCTGTCAGTTGCTTTAAGATTCACTGGTAGCGCTGAAGCCACATCGCGGGATGACATCACATGGTAGCAGTGGGTCAAAGTTCACCAGTTTCCTTCCTGGTGTTCCTTGGGCTAGCGTCTGCTCGTCTTCCCATTCAGTCAGTCTATCCATGCAACAGCCTGCTCCTTAAAATGATATGGTAGATGAATGTAGCACCTTCCCTGTCTCATTCCCATAGCATATTACCGATAAAAGCTTCTTCCTGTCGTTCAGCAGTCACATTTCAAAACTAATTTAACTTTTCTTTTTGTAGGGATGAAAAGAGCTGCCTGGCAGCCCACTTTTCAGAGATTTTTCTTCTAATCTGCTGGTTCCCAGCCTTCCAAATGCTGCTGCCCTTTAATGCAGTTCCTCATGCTGTGGTGACCCCCAACCATAGAGTTATTCTTGTTGCTGCTGATTTGTAACCGTGATTTTGCTACTGTTCTGAATAGTGATGTAAATATCTGATATGCAGGAGATCTGCTGTGTGATCCCTGTGAAGGGGTCATTGGACCCCCAAAAGGAGTCTTGACCCATAGATTGAGAATCACTCTACAATGAAACAAATCCTTCACTGGGTTTGACTAAAACTGTGTTTTGCGGGACCTCCCTATGTTCTACACAAACCATTTGGGCATTTTGTACAATTAATTTCCTGCACTCACCTAACACAAGATGCTGAATTCCTCCTGAAACTCAGACAATGGAGGGAGGGCCTTGGATTCATACTCCTCCTCACTGTATCACTTGCCTCTTCCAGCTCTTAGTGTAGCTGCAGGGTGAAGCCCACAGCTATTTTGCTTCTTATTTTGCTTATGTTAAACCTATAGGCTCCTTTTTGATTAGGAATAGAGTCCAAACTTCCTAACTTAAGCAAAAGTATTTGTGAACTCTTGAGGAAGACTTCTCTCTGTGGGAGTCACATCTAAGAAACCGTTGCTTGAACTCTGGCCAACTTATTCTTGCATATTTTTTCCCCAAGAGTTTATAGTTTGGGGGCTAGAGAGAGCTCTTCCTTTAAGAATGCATATTGCTAGGACTCTAGTTCGGTTTCCAGAACCCATGTCAGGTTGTTTGCAACTGCCTGTGACTTCAGCTGCAGGGCAGGTGATGCTCTCTATAAAAAGAATTTATACTTTTAGAATTTTCATGTAGGTCTTTGATCCACTTTAATTTTGTTTGGTCTGACCTGAGAGGAGCATTACAGATCTCTGATTGGCCCATCTTCCTTTGATCTCTCACTGAGCTTCTTCCTATTTCCCTATTCTGTCAAGTGGCCTGGAAGCTCTGTTTTTGTTTTGGTTTGAGACAAGGTTTTATTGTTGTAGCCTTTGGCTAGCATGGAAGTCATGATATAGACCAACTTAAGGTCAAATTAGCAGAGAGCCACCTGCCTCTGCCTCCCAAGAGGTGGCTGTAAAGGTGAGGCCATCATGGCTGGCTTGAGTGTCAGTATTCCAGTTCATAACCAGGTGCTGAGGCATCCCTCCTATGCGCTTAGAACGGCAGGCCATCGCCAATGTGGGGAACACATTCTGGTTGGGTTTGTCTTTGATTAGGGGCAGAGTCTAGCTGATTTAGTCAGTCATCACTCTGTAGGGTACATTGGCGAGCAGGGGGCTGGGTGACCAGTCGAGAGACCCTGTGGTGGCCAAAATCCCACGTCCTGTTAGTTGTGTTCTGTTCGGATGCTATGCAGAATACAATGCTGTTTTGCAGGCAAGTCGGATCCCCGGGTATGCAGCTATAAACAACCCAGAGCCAATGGGCAGGAAAATCAGGCTGGGCGCTAAGCCTGTGCTTAAGCAGGGCTCTTCCAGCGAAGAGCTGGTGCTGAGGCTGCGGAATCCCATTATGCTGTTGTCCAGAGAGGGGAAAAAACAGACACCATTGCCTTTTCGTCATAATGAGGGAGCTTACTTTACCCCTCACTGCAACAATGGAGCTTGGGAGTGTGACTCAATCTGCCGCACAAGAGAAACCCTGAAAAAGCCAGGTGTGGGGCTCCCGTGGAGGTTCTCTGTGTTTATTTCAAGTCAAAGTGACAAAGCGAATACAAATCTTTTGTAGATTGTCAAGAGAAGAGTTAGCCTGTGTGCCAGCTTCCCTCAGCAAGAAAGCACATCCCTCCTGAGCTGTGTGGGTCCTCAACCTCCACAGAGCAACCTTGTTCACAGAAAGCCATGCACACTTTCTACCCACAGATCCACAGGAGGGGACATTTCTGCCAAAACAACCAACAGCTACTGTCAGGTCAGCACACTGAAGCCACAAAGTATCCACGCTGGGTTCATGTGTTTTGATTCGCAGTCATTGAAGTAATGGTTGCCCATTGGTGTGACAAAATCTGATGATCAGAACAAAACTCATCTGACTAACAAATCTACATCAAAGTTAAGAATCCAATATTAACCATTATCTACTGGTTAGAAGACTAGTCCAAACAAGCTGAGATTTCTAGGCACCTGTTTTCAGTATGTAAGTTAGCACGCTTCAGTTGACAAGAAGGGTAGCAAGTGAAAGCTGGGGTGATTGATGAAATCCCACCACTTGTCCAATCAAGGCATGCTCAGCAAACCTCAGGGAAGGGTTGGCTTTGAAAGAGTCATGGGCTGGAGAGATGGCTCAGGGGCTAAAAGCACTGGCTGCTCTTCCAGAGGACCCTGGTTCAATTCCCAGCACCCCCATGGCAGCTCATGCCTGCCTGTGAGTCCAGTTTCAGGGGATCTGACACCCCACACAGACATGTTGCTGGCAAAACACCAATGCACAGTTAAAAACAAAAGCTGAATTGTAATAAATGATAATAATAAAACATTTTTTTAAAAAAAGCTGAAGAAGAAAATAAGTCATAACACCTAACACAATTCAACAGTTTCTTGGTCACTTAGATAACAACTTTGTTTAGCCATGACAAGGCATTAGGAAAATGTGAAGAAAGGCCTACAGAAACATGTGCACAGCGGAGTTCTTTGTGTCTGTATTAGTCACTTTTCCTCTTGCAACAAGATACCTGACAAGAGCAACTTAAGGGAGGAAGGGCTGTCCGACTCACAGTTTAAAGACCCCTGCTGGCATCAGGAGCATGAAGCACCTGGTCACATGGTTTCACAGTCAGGAAAGCAGAGAGATGAATGGTTGATTTTTTTGGAGCTAGTATTCATCCCAGGACCCTATCCTGTGGAATGGTGCCATCCATATTTAGGGTGGGTTTTCTCACATGGGTTAACCTTATATAGAAACTTCCTTATGGAGATGCCCAATGGAGGACCATTTCCGAGGATGATTCTAAGTCCCATCAAGTTGACAGTCAAGCAGACCATCATGGTGTCTTTTATTTTCTACTACCAGCTCAAGTTGTGGGGTTGCCGTCTCCAGTGAAGAGCAGCCTGTCGGTAACTGCTCAGAGGAGGCTGGTGGAAACAGGAAGCCAGAATAGGCTGTCGAGTCTCAAGTGGGGCGGGACCACAGGGTCCCTGTAGCCTTCTTCAAAATGTGAGTCTTCTACAGATGAGACATTTGTACCTTTTTGTGGCTGACTCAGGGAGCTCACAGTGTCTTCTCTCAGGTTATATGTGTCTGCAAGCTGGCCGTACCCTGGACACATCACGTGAACTGTCATTCCATTTTGTTCCTGGCTGTCTCCCCACAGTCACTCTTTATGGTCATGTGATTCCCCTGTGAAACACACACAGCAGGCCAAGGCAGCTTTGGGAAGCGGCTCAGTGTTTTCAGGCTTTTTCTTGTCTTCTTCGTTGTCTCATCGAGGTGAAGAACATTGGCAGACAGACAATCAAACTTTCTATGAATCAGAGGGGAAATGCGTGTGCTTTAAAAAGCATTGGTTTCCATGTATGTGGACACAGAGCCATAGCCCTGGAGGACTCAGGATGTGGAGGGCTAATCCCTAATCCCCACCAGCCTGAGTGAGTCTTCTGGAAGGAGAGATACTCTGTAGTCTCCTTTCCGATGAGCTAGGCCTGCTTTTTGTATTAATGGAAGTTAAATCCATAAGACATGGCAATGTTAAACAAAACTCCATGAGGGAGGGTCAAATATTAATTAAGAAAATGCGTTTTTAAAAATTTAAACTTCTGTCGCTTGGAAAGAAGGCTATAACCCTAGGAAGGCAAAGAGCATCAGAGTGATACTCCTTGGAGAACCTTGGGGGAAGAGGCAATCTGTTTTATAGTGTGTGTGTCTTTGCCTGATGAGGGGAGAGTATAGAGGCAGGGCGCGAGTATGAGCTCCCCTGCTGTGCTCTGGTTCCTATCCCAGGCACTCAGCCAGGCTCGCTGGCATAGACACAGATGCTGCTGATCCTTAAGAGACCAGAGCCTCCGCATACTGGGGCTCACATTCTGTGGCCTGTCACTTCCTTGGTGTAACCAGAACAAGATATCTGCCTCCCTCCTTTCTCCTTCTCCATCTGGGTGGATTTCTCTCCTCCAGTTGCATTTCTCGGAGGTATTAGGGAGTCTCTGATGGCAGGAATCGCAGTCAGGTTCCAGGAGAACAAATCTGTAAGCATGTTTATCTGTGCGTATGGTTCTGAGAGAGGGAGAAAGAAAAGCCCTTGAAGAGAGGATTGTGCCGGCCGAGTGTGTCGTCTTCACTTCTGTACCTGACTATCTAACCAACAGTGCAAACTAGCTAAAGTTGTAAGGACATTCATTAGGGAAGGGAAGAAAGCCTGTTCCATGGCTGTTCCGCTGATGAGAATAGAATGGGCATACTGAATGTGAGCGATGATAGGAAAGACCCCCCCCCCAACCCCCTGCCAACCCATTCCCACCCCTAATGACTCATCCTGATTTCGAATGGAGTTGAGAGTTGGACATGAAGTTTTAGAATAAACGTGCAAGCATTTTAAATGGTGCAGAATTTTACAGAGGCAAACTACGTGGAACTTTGGTACGATCAAAACCTTATTTCTAGGAAGTATACAACCCTGACTGTAAAGAACACAGCAGGACCGAGAGATGGCTCAGCCTGCAAAGTGCTTGGCCTATGACTGAAGCCCCGACTTTCATCTCCCAAATCCTCATGCAAAGCTGAGCAGGGTTTGCCCAGGCTAAGAGATGTTCCTGAAGGTTAGGTGCCTTAGGCCACCCAGGAGATACGGCAACTAAAAAATGTTTCAAGGTCGCTTATCTCTCTGCTAAATGATGTGCAGAACTTCGTGTTTCAGACCTGACTTCACGGCTGTGACAAATATCTGAGAAAAGCCAGCTTATTGTGGGTTTTTTTTTTTTTTTGAGGTAGGTCTATGTAGTCCAGGCTGGCCTTGAACTTGGGATCCTCCTGCCTCTGCTTCCTGTGTGCTGAGGCTAGAGGAGTATGGCTCCACATACAGCTCAGATTGTGTCTCAGACCCTTGTTTAGTACAGTTGTTTCCTAAGGGCATCTCTTCCTTTCTGTTGAGGCTTGAAGGTGCAGACCATCACTGGAGGAATTTGTACAGGGGTGGCCCATCCTGGCATGGCTGTCTTGGCTGTCATGTGGCAGTCTAGTAGGTCTAGTTGCTGCTGTTGGCATACAACTCAGCGTTCCTAGAAAATCTCTAATAAGAAGTGGGATGGGCTTACAAGACCAAACCTGGGAAGGCAGAGTGGGCTGCGTCAGCGGTCCTCCCAGAACAGAAACAATGCTGTACGGAAGCAGCCGTCTCTTGGATGGTGGAACGGGCATCAGGGTGAAGACCAGTTCTTCCCTGATGAGGCCTGGGTGCCACTCTTCATACTTCTTAGAGTTACAAGATGACGGGTGATTTACTCCCATGAGGTTCTCTCCTCTTTTGCAAAAGTAAGAGAATAAATCCTTTCTTATTAGACAGCAAATACTGGTTAGTGTGTATTTGTTAGGGCTGAGGGCATAGCTCTGAGCATCAGGTGTCAGAGGTCCTGGGTACAATCCTCCAGAAGTGATTTGAAATGATGTATGTGGATAACAAACAGCTGCTGGCTCAAAGCCTAAGAACTAATAGATGTAAAACAAGAATTCTGAGCTTGAATGTGCAAATAAGTTTTAAATTTTCATCGAAAAGACTGCTGTAGGCTGGTGAGATAGCACAACAACTAAGAGCACATGCCACTCTGCCAGAGGACCCGAGTTCAGATCCCAGCACCCACATCATGCTCAGGCAATTCACAACCACCTGTAACTCCCACGCCAGCGGTTCTAGCACCCACTTCCGGCCTCCAGAAACATGCGCTCCCTCACCCACGCACACACACAAATCAATAAATCTTTTTCTTAAAAAAAGTCCATCCTCTGTCTTTTGATTTTATCTTTTGAGGTTGAATGTTGTATTAATTAGCATGGAATTTAATAATCCAATGGGTATATTTCCCTTTAGAAAATTATTAGAGTGTAACGTTATTACGTGGAATACAAAATTAAAGCTTTGCATACTAAAGTACTATAATCCCCTTTGATATGTTTATTTCTTTTCTGAACACACACATATATATATGTTGCATATTCAGCCTTAAAATTGATGCACAGTCATGGTGGTGATGGGATTAGAGCATGAGAAATGTCCTCGAATTAAGAATTCACACTTCAGCCAAATCTTTTCATTATTCCTCTTACTTACAACTTATAATGTTTATAACTTTACTCTCAGAGGAATGACAAGAGGCTGAGTTTTCATTTAATTTAGAAATTTATAACAGTTTTGCTGGTCGTGTTGGCACAGATCTTTAATTTCAGCACTCATGAGGCAGGTAGGCAGATGTCTGTGAGTTCAAGGTCAGCCTGGTCTACATAGTGAGTTCCAGATCCTCCAGACCCTGTAACAAACACAAACAAACAAATTTATAACAGCTGGAATGAAAGAATCATTTTTGTACTTAGCTGAATGGATGTATAATATCTAAAGCAATTAGGAAGCTAATTAAATATAGGTGAAAAAACATAGCATTTAGGGGCTTGTTTTAAATCCCTTAATGTGAAGCAGAGGGGGAGAGGAAAAAAAAAACACAGGCAGGGTAGTATTATATACTGGCAGATGTCTGGTGAGACTCCATATCAGACACGGTGGAGTGGGGTTATGATGTGGTTATCTTTTGTGTGTGTGCCTGCATGTTTGTGTGCGCACACACAGGACCATCTCTTAGTCTGGGCAAACCCTACTCATCTTTGTATATGGATTTGGGAGATGAAAGTCGGGGCTTCAGTTGTAGGCCAAGCGCTTTGCAGGCTGAGCCATCTCTCAGTCCTGCTGTGTTCTTTACAGTCAAGGTTGTACACTTCCTAGAAATAAGGTTATATATACATGGCATCATATAGTGTTCACAATCAAAAGTAAAGAGGGTTGGAGCTCAGTTAGTGCATTGCTTGTTTAGCATTTGAGAAGCCCTGGGTTTGCCCTCTAAAGCAGGTTATGCACCAGCACATAGACAATGGAGGCAGGGGACCAGAAGTTCTAGGTCATCCTCAGCAGAACAGGGGCTGAGGCTAGCTTGAGCTACACAAGGCTTTGCTAAGAAAAGTAAGTGAGGAAAAAGAGGTAGCTAATAAAAATGATTTTAAAATGCTAACTCCACTTGTAACACCAAATAGACTCGATGGCCTGTTGTATGGAGGTGACGTTTGTCAGTGCTCTGGAGCCCACATTTCCTTGGCAGAGCAGAAATGGAAATGAGCTTTCTTGTGTGACTGTGGAGGGTGTGAGATGCATGAGTGGTCAGGGTGGGCCCGGTTCTGGAGCGGTTAGGTGTCTTGGAGAGCATGCAAACTGAGGAAGAAGAACATTGCTCTGGTCTCTAGGAAACAGGAGGCTGGACCAAGGCTAAGTGGCTGGCCCAGCAGACCGTGTCCATCATGAGTTTTCCTTTGAACTAGGAAAGTTTGCTCAGGAAAAGGAGAGAAAGGAAGTCTTGACCTTTTAAAATTTGTTAAAAAAAAGTTTTCTCTTGAGTCATGAAACTTTAATTCTAAGAGACAAGAACTCACAGCCAGAGCCATGTCCATTATCATATACCTGTGATCTTAGCAGTCAGGAAGCTGAGGCAGGAGGATTGCAGGGATTTAAGGGAGGTCCGTGCTGCAGTGAGCTTGATGCTAGCCTGGGGTACATGGCTTGCTGCCTCACAATAAGAGAAAAAGAATTTGTGAATTATTAGTTCACTTGCACAGCCAACCTTCGGGTTAAGTGGGAATTTGGGAGCCAGCCTCCAAATTTGAATGCTACTGGAGGATCGTCGATGAATGAACCCCATGAGAGCTGAAGGGGACCAGGTTGCCAATAACTGTGTGTTATCCAGCTGTGTGCACAGCATGCATGTATGCAATAGGCCTAAAGGAGCTACCACAGTGCGTGTGTGTGTGTGTGTGTGTGTGTGTACATGTGTGTGTAAGCAGCTTTATAAACCACCTCTCTAAAAGATAGAGATACAATAAAGACCACTTTGTTTCCAATAGGGTTCTGGGTTCTTGATGGATAGTGTGTCACATGGGATCTGTGTCCAGTGAGTGAACAGGACTGTCCTAGTTCAGAGGCTGTTCCCATGAGCTTTGCTAACTTAACCTTGTAAAAACTAGGATTGTGACATCTGTCTGCTGGCTGCTTAAAGGGCACACTGTAGGCAGCAGGCTCCAGTGCCTGACTGTAGCTTTTGTAGGTAACTACTGGGAACTTGCACAGCTACCTTCATTGTTGGGAACACTGTTACCCTCACTGTTGGTAATTGCTATCCAGTAGTGTCTGATGAAGCTACCAAAAGCATGACACAAGGTGTAGAGCTGCTTTCTGCCTGGTCTGATCATGACTAGAGTGGGCTCGGTGCTGCCTATGGGGTGTCCTCAGATTGAGGCCAGCAGCTCGGGCTCTCTTCCTCTCGTGCCCTCCCCTTTCAGCGCTGTTGTGAGGTGACTGTGGTCCGGCAAGTATACTTGCTTGATGCCAGGCACTCGCTGCAGATGAGCACTCTGGGTGTGGGGAGCATTTCCTCTGTGCATGCTGCTACATGAAGCAGGCCTTTGTTAAGTGCACATCCTGTCAGTCCAGATCAATGTGCTGACTCCAGGAAAGTTCAGGGACACCTGCAAGGAGTTTCTGACGACACCCCGGAGTGTTAAGACAAAAGCTTGGCAGCACTGGTGAACTTCTGTTACTCTCTGTCTTGGGCTCTCAACCAACAGCAAACTTACCCTGCCAAGGAGCAAATGAAAAATACTTTGGGTGGCCTATCTAGTCCCGGTTACATTGCCATCCTCTTTGGCCTAACTAACCCTCTGAAAATATCAAGGGCACACATTGTGGCTGAGGTGGAGAAAGAGAGAGAGAAGAGCATAAGATTAGGTAAGCCCAGCATTCAGAGGCTGGTGCAAGATGAGGAGTTCCTGGCCAGCCTGGGCTTCATAGGAACACCGTGTCTCAAAACAAACACGCTAATGAACTTAAAAATAAAGTAAAATCAAATTGAGGCTGAAGCCCTAGGGCTGTAATTTGCCTGCCTGCATAAGATGGCAAACAGCAACAAACAAAGGCCCACAAAAACCAAATGCCTGCTTCTGCTACTTGGGCTCCTGGGGAAGCATGAGCCCCCTGATTTCTCACTCCTGACTCATTCTTTGGGCAGTGAGACATGGAGCTGCCGCACCCCCACAACCCTCTTCTGTGGCCTTGTGGCTACCGAGCGAACCTGACATGACTCTGTTTCTCTTCTGGGCCCAGCGGCAGGCGCTTCATTAGTGAGCGTCCTGAGTTCTGTGGTAACAATTTGTAAAGTCCTTTGAGGTGAAAGGCAAATCATAAATATTAATTATAGCCATTGTTTTGATGAAAGGAGGATTACTGGAGGCACAGAAACCTCTAAATCTACCTATTAAACTACGTTCCACCTCTCAAGTTCTTGAATGAGGGGGTTAAATTATATTAGAGAGAAGTCCCTGGGATTCCTCTGTGGTTGAAGTCTAATGAAAGGTTCACTTTTCACATGGCATAGCTGTAGGGACACCTCCCGAAGCTTTCAGGGGCATTTTCCTGAGAGGGAAAAAAAGTTCAGGAAAGACACTCCAAGCCCGTAGTGTGTTTGCTGCATTAGGAACGCAGCAAGAGCCAGGTCACTGGCACACAATTCCTAGCCCCTAATGTTAAAACGAACCCCAGCTCCGGGTTGAAATTTTTAAGGAGTGTAAACCACACTTAACAGCCTTTGAAGTAGTTGTGAAACTGAGTAGAAAACTTGAATAAACATATTTTTTCATACTTTATACATGTTACTATGGAGAAAAATAATGAGAAAGTTACCGAGTGATTTCATCTGGGTCAAAAATGTTTCTTAAGTCTGACTGCTCTGGTCAGAAGTAAGCTGGTGGAAGGTGATAATTACTAACTGTCCTGATAAAATGCCTTTTTTGTTTGTTTGTTTGTTTGTTTGTTTGTTTGTTTTTCAAGTCCCAGGGCTGAGAAAGGAAGAGAAAGATGTGCTGCCACACTAAAGGAAACGTATAAAGGTGAATGAGTGTGGCCATGTTTTGGCTGGTACACAGGCCTGTAGAAGACTACCAGACCAAGATCTGGTTTGTTGGTTTCTTTGTTAATGTAATTCTCATGTAACACCAAAAAAAAAAAAAAAAAAAAAAGAGAGAGAGAGAGAATATAGGAAATTATTGCATTGGTTTGAGACGGGGTCCAGGCTGGCCTTGAACTTCCTGTATCCCTGAATAGCCCTGAACTTTTAATCCTTCTTCTGTCTCCTTCTGAGTGCTGGGATTCAGCGATGCAACAGGACCCTGCCCATAGACACCACTTTTATGGGAGGAGAAGCGTGAGAGGGGAGGGGCCTGACAGGAGAGGAGAGGGGCTGCAACAGATGTTAAAAGAATAAATACATTTTAAAATAGAAAATTAAAAAAAATGATTTTGTAATTCCAATACCTAGAACAACGATCAGCATTAAAACTGTATTGTTTCCACTCATTTATTCATTCATTACATTCATATTGATTCCACATATTGATATTTTTAGCAAATTACTCAATACAATATATACTGTTTTGTAACTACCTATTGTCACTTAATTCATGGGTCATCTTTCTGTCTGTTATCCATTCAGCTAAGTTTTATGCAAAGCAGTTCCCTGGTAATATCATTTTAATGGCCTGAATACTTTTTGGTTTTAATTTTGTTTTTTGTTTTATTGAGACAGATATTCATGTATCTTAGGCTGGCCTAGAACTTGCTATGTGGCTGTAGCTAGCCGTGAGCTTTATGTAGTGCTGAGTATTTGTATGTGTTAGGCCAGCACTTTACCAGCTGAGCTGGTTCTCCAGCCCAGAAACCTCGTTTTAAAAAACTACATTTCATCATTATTTTTTCAACAACTGCCACTCCCTCTGGAAGCACACCCTTCTCTTTGCCTAATCTCTCTTTCACACTTTATCTCTGTTGGTTAAAGTCCTACAAATGTCCCTTCAGACAGCCTCTTTGGGGGTTGCTAATTTCAGTTAATATTATAACAGAACATCAAAATTCAATCCATTTGCACTGTCTGAATGATCTAATGTGAATTCACTTGCTAAGATCGCTGGGTGGATGTACTGGGCAGTAAGGTTTTCTTTTTTTAAACTGGGTTGTTGTTGTTTTCAAGACAGGCTTTCTCTGTGTAAGCCTTTGTAGACCAGTCTGGCCTCGAACTCACAGAGATGCGCCTGCCTGTGCCTCAGTAAATGGAATCATTTTATCTCTTACCATTCATTTACCCACCTGTGATGCCTGCAGCTCACTGTAAGCTATGTGGGTGCAGAAGTGTGGAAGAGACTTAATTGTAGCTCCTTCGGTTCATGACTGGAGGCTGTGAATTCACTCGAAAAAGGCAGACTAAGGGGAGAATGCAGTCTGCTTTCGCACAAGGACACTCCCAGAAAAGCGGACGTCCCGTTGGTAATTTGGGGAAGCAGCATGTTGGCTTCTTCTCAGAACCATGAGGAGATGGAGAATAATTCCATCCTAGATAAGTTAAAAAAAGGGGGGGTTAGTTTTAGAAACAGAAACAGTGTGCTGTTTGTACAAGGGAGAGTCATGGGGCTTAAAAAATAGGATCCCCAAAAGTTAGAAAGGGAGAGGCAAACCTTAGAGGTGGTTCTAGAACAGGTTATGGGGTATAGGCTATCAGGAGCATTTGGTAGAGAAGGGTGGGCCCAGGGCCAGAATAAGGAAGATGGGGACCAGGGGACAGTTCTGATGACAGATTAAAATCTAGAGTGCAAAACTAAGAAGTCTGTAGGAAGCAGATGTAAAGGTGAACCTGAAAGGTGACCTGGCAGGAGGGCTAACATCTGGATCTGCATTTGTCCAGGTCAGGCTCAATGTGCTCAGGGTCAGTGATCACCTCAGCTTCCCAGGATCACACAGCCAGTGACCTCGGGTCTGTGTTTCAGTGGACACAGAATGGGTGAGGCTTTCTAGAAATAAGAATAGTCTGGGAGAAACCCCGCTGGGTAAGTGATGATGACATCGTTAGCTGGACAGTCATTCAGAAGATCAGGGCTGCTACCTCATCGGTGTTCCCAGGACTGAAAATATGTGAGCTCCTCAGACTACTCAGGTTTGAGGGTGAGAGCTGAGCTTGAATAGGTCTCACACCTGCTCTGACCACAGGTTCCATCAAACAGAAACAGAGCACTTTGTTAGGTCCAAGAGAAGCTGGGGATGTGTTCAATGGCGTTTGTGTCAAGGCTGAACTCCGCTGTGGATCTTTTGTTCCTGGTGGAAAATCTATGTAGAATCTTTGTACAATGTCCCTGAAGCTCATTGGCAGAAGGTCTAGGGTTTTGAACATTTCAGTCCATCAAATCAACAAATACTTTGACTTATAGTGTTCAACCATATTTATTGATCACATTTAGCTAGAAAATATTTTAGTGTCTCATCAAATATTATAAGGATTCAACCACTAGCTAAGCCCAATAGTCTGGTGGGCATCAAGAATGAAGACCCTAAAGCAGGCTGGATGTTCTAGGAGTAAAGGTATATGTATGCTATTAGAATATTCTATGAAGAATGTGATTTATGTTTTGGGTTTTGTTGTTGTTGGTTTGATTTCTTGACATAGGATCTTGCTATGGAGGTCACTATGGCCTTGAACTCATGGCGATTCTGCCTGAGCCTCTTGCTGGCTGAAATCATAGAAGTGTGTTCACCATATCTGGCTCATGATTATGAATTCAATTTCTGATTCTCAACCATACTACAAGAAGGTAAGGCTAATACTGTTTTACGAATGAGAACTTTCATGCTCCATTTACCAGCTAGGCGTTGTGGTACATGCCTGTAAGTTCAGCACTTGAGGGTAAGGCAGGAGGTAGTGAGTGTGAGACCACCCTGGGCTGACATAGGCAATTCCAGGCTTTCCCAGGCTACTTAGAGAAACACAGCCTAGAAACAAACGCCACCCCAAACACCCACCCACACACACACACACACACACACACACACACACACGCACACACACACACACCCCTTAGCAATCCAAAGTTACCAAAGTAGTAAATGACTCAACCAGACGTATATCAGCTGTGTGTCTGACTCCAGGTTCCATGACTCATCATTAGTATCTTATCTTTTTATGTACTCCGGTACTGTATTGATTCGGGAAAGTCAGTAAAATCCTCTTCCTGTCCTTAATGACTGTATATTCCGACTCGGGAGGCAGACAAGTCAATGCCACCACAATCAGTTAAGCGGAGGTCTCTGGAGTTCTTCACATGTCCCGTGGGAACGCAGGGGTCACCTCTGGTAACCAGGGCTGGAAGGGTCAGACCTCTCCTGGCTTCTTAGCTAGGCAGAACAACCTCAGCTCAGAGCGGCTTGGCTGGCCAGGATTTCCACGTCATCTTTATGGTATTCTGTGTCCTTGGAGCGAGGAGGACTCTAAAGGTCAAAAGAACTATCAGTCCCACAAGAGGGTTCCAGGACATCCTTCTGGCCCGGGCATGGGCATGAAGGCAAACACTGCTTTTGGAGGGTGGAGCTGTGGAGAACCTTCCTCACGTTCCCCAAGCACCCCCCTACTGCTGGGTGTGGAAGGTGGGGAAGTGGGAGTGGCTTTTGTTAAGTTCTAATTTTTTTTGAGGTGTTCAGTCCTAGGTGACCACAATTTGATAGCACTTAATCATTTACAGCATGCGGAGGAGACTTTTATCATTTTTTTAAATGGTGCTTTGCCTTCCTGTATGTCTATGGACTACGTGTATATGTCTGGTGCCCATGAAGGTCGTAAGGGGGAATCAGATCGCCTGGAGCTGGAGTTATAGACAGCTGCGAGCCGCCATATGGGTGCTGAGAGGTGAACTTGGGGCCTCCGGAAAAACAGCCAACTCCCTTAACTGCACACCATCTCTCCAGCCCCCAAAGAGCCTTTTAATTTCTCTGTACGTGGCTATGGAGCCTTGTCGGTATGTGAGCCTTTGCACTGTGACAGAACTGTGGGAAGCCTATGGATTCTGACTCTTTCGTACTGGAAGGAATTGCCCTTTCCAGGCCCAGAAGCAGCCCAGGTATCTCCCTATTCAAAAGCCCTTTCTTTGATTAGGGCTTCATTCCCACCATGTTTCTCCAGGCGACTAGCTTTAAAGATGAAATCGTGCTATTTGGCCATAATATTTGTCCATTAAGAGTCACAGCTAAATAGTAGGATCACTATTCAGAAAACCAGAGTTGAAGAGAGAGGAACACGTGGTGAAGGGAAAATTGGGCAACAGAAGGCTTGACTTTTGGTGAAGAATGCCATGAAAAAATAACTAGGATTAAGGCTTTGGCTAAGGCTCTTACAGGAATTATTGCACTGAGGACTGAAGAAGATGTATGGTCAATGACAACACAGCCACACTTCCGGTTGTCTCCAGCACTTAATACCCCTTTAAAACTATTTCATTACTAAACACAAGATATGGGGCGCCTAGAGTATAGTTTTACATTTTCTATTTATTATTATTAGTACTATATATGTGTATGATGTGTGGACTTGAGAAAATCAACTCCGCCAAACACACGAGAGAGATCGTGTTAAACCTCAAATTCAAGAGAGCATTTCCAAGTCTGACCAAACTTCAAACTTCTACTGCTGACCGACATCCGAGTGTTGTGGAAATTGTGAAGTGCTGGTGTAGAGATGGTGCTGGGGACGGATGGACACGATGTATGCCCGGCCTCAGGCATGCTGGGCAGGAGCTGTAAGGTGCAGCTACGCTCTTCGCCCAGGAAATTTGCAGTTTTACAAAAGCTGCCGAGGTGATACAGATACTGAGGCAGAGCAGAGAGGCCCAGCCGTAGGACACACAGGGATTTTAAACATCTCAGCCTCTCGAAGGACAGCTCCATGCTCTGTTAAGGTAACAATGACTTTGTGGGCTATTTCTGACTGACTCTTTATCAAACTGCGGGAGTTGTCTCCAGGATCTTTCTGTCAGACTTTCAGTAGAACTGGGGAGTTCGTACCTGTACAAATTTTCTTCTGCAAGCAACACTGCTCTGTTCGGTTGTCTCTCACCTCCGTTCCTCTCCTGACTCAGTTGCACAGGTTTAAAGCATAAGTCTATGCTAGAACAGACAGAAGGCAAGAGGCAGGGGAGATTTAGCTAGGGGTGGGTTTGTCTGAAGGGTTTTGTTTGTGAAGTACTTATTTGAACTTGCTTCCCCCATCCCCCACTTCCGGATCACCCCTCTCTTCCTCTACTGCTTAGGAATTCTTAGGGAATTCTTCCTGGCCCAGCTACATCTGCTTCCCCTTTCTGGGCTGGTCAGCTGTGCCTGCAGAAAGGTTGCCTGCCTCTCAGACTGGAGGTAACAACCCAGCTCTTTCCTACCACCCCTTTCGGGCAGGTAGAGAGAAAGCTCATAGCTCAGGTTTTGTTACCAAGCAACAGGGTTCCATTTGCCAATTGCCACCATTTCCTTCGCATGGTATTACAGGCCTTATTTTTAACATTTAGTTCAGAGAAATTGCCGTCATTATGTGCAGTAACTTCCTTTGGAGGTTACTCATTAACCTTAGGTATTTTACTGTGTAATTATAACTGCCAGTGCCCCAGGCTTGGAAAACCTTTGAACTCCTCAAGGTATTAGGGGATGGCAGAAAGGATATTATCTGACTTTTCTTCCTTTTCCAGTTAGGTTAATTTTGGAGGTGCCTGTATCTCCTCTCCCCGCCCCCCAAGGGAAATCTTTTCCCGAGCTTTCTTCCTCCTTTCAGGTCCCAGACTCTGAACTAAACCTGTTCACGTCCAATTTCTTTGATACTGGGCCACAGTGAAATTGTTTCTCCTTTGTTTTAAAGTCCTGGGAGACACTGAGAAGTCCCAGTGGCTGGGAAGTGACTGGCAGGCACCCTTCGGCCTCCCGGGGCTCGGTGATGCCCCCACAGAAAGGCTGGAATTAGATATCCCATACAGCCTTCTTTTGACACAACGGAAGGCCTCCTCTCTGCTTTCTGCAAGCCGCTTTTCACTCCCAGGCTCCGCGGGAGCCAGGTGCATAGCTTCATAATGCGCCCATTATACAAGCCAGGCTCAGTCGCCTTGGCTCACACAATGACCCTTCTGATCTGGCCACAACAGCGGGGATGGGTGCCAAGGCTTCGGTACCCACCCACTGCAGATTTAGGTATGCGCTTCGGGTATATTTGCAGCCCCTCTTTTCTCCTTCAAAGGGGGGGGGAGGGTTGAATGCAACCTCCCCCCCGCCTCCGTTTCAAGACAAACAAGAGTAACTGGGGCAAACCACCTGCGCGCGCAGCTCCGGGTCTTTCCGGCCTCCGCCCAGACATTCCAGGTAACCCGAGGAGGGCTGGGCAGCCACGTGACCGTGCTGGCGAGGGAGCACCTTACTCCAGCAGGGACAGGTGAGCCCCGGGCCTTGGTGGGTGCGGGCAGTTTGCAAACTCAGGTCTGCACCGCCCACTGTTGCTTTGATCGGGACAAATGAAAGGCTGGACTGGCATTTCAACTTCACGGAGCTGAACCGCGGGATCCCAGCGCTGCGAGTCTCACGAAGGACAGAGCGCAGCGCTGCCCACCCCGCAACGCCTGTCTTTCATCTTCCGAATGGGGGCTAGGGGTGGGCAGCGAAGGACGCTTTGGTTTACTTTAACAGGCTCGAGGACTTGCTGCATTTTCTTCCCCAAGTAAAGGGTCGGTGGAGGTTTTTCTGACGGTAGGAACATGTTGTCACACGTGACCTAACAGCTCAGCTGCTCCAGCGTGCATTAGTCAATCAGCCAACACCTAGAGCACCCGGTGTTCCCTGAGTGCTTGGGAGAAGGTTGGCTGGCACCCGCTCTGCTCTCACAGTGTTTATGGGTTGGTTAAGGGTTGGGGAGGGGCATGCGAAGTAGGGAACCGCATACCAACTGTGAGCGCTCCCCAGTGCCAGCCCTGTGTGGTTACCCTCTTTCATTTCTCCCGACACCTCATCAAGTTCGGTTATCACCTCCACTCCGCAGGCATTTTAGAGAAGTCATTTGCAGAAGCTCTCAGTGTGGGTATTAGCTGTTGCGGTCACAAATGTTAGAGTCATCGGGTCCTGCTCCTGCCCACACAAGTCCTGGTTCTCACGTCTGCGGTCATGGTCCAGGACATTTTTTTTCCCATTTCACTTTTTCTCTTGGACACAGGGTCTTATGCTCAGGCTGGTCTTGAACTTACAATGTTCCTGAAGATGACACCTTTAACTTGTCATCCTCCTGCCTCCGCGCGCGCTGAGCTGGGATGACAGAACTTTCTTTAGTCGCTGGGTCCCCAGCCCTCACCATACTTCTGTTTCTTCTGCTGTGGCTGTGCTGAGGAGCTAGACCCTAGTGAACGTGTCGTTGGGCAGCGGGTGGTCTTGTCTTGCCCTTCTGGGGTTTTATTTCAGAGGTGGGAAGTAAAGACCTTGCTCAAAACTGTGAAATCTCCAAAGCCAACCTTCACCAGATGATCTCCTAAATCCCTTCCTCTGACGTCAGTGCCACACAGTAGACCAGGCATCTTTAGCTCACCTTACCACATCCGCCCATTCACCTTCTGCACCATACCTTAGGAGCCAGACCGGATGTGGTTCTCAACTAGGCCGGCATCTTGATACTTTATAATAGCGCGCAACCTCAACCAATAGGGTTTTATGGGTATCAACAGGGGGACCTATCCCTTCACCTGGTATGTAATCTCACTTCTCCCGACCCTGGGCAGTTCCTTTGTGCATGGAAACAAATGGGAAACGTTCTGATGTTTGCAAACTAACACCAGGATACGTGGTCTTTATGTTGTGTCCCTAGCTCACATCGTGGGTGGGGATGGAGACCCCCTGGGCACTGCAGGTTCAGCTCTGGACCTCTTATAGTTCAGTACCCAGAGCCTAAGGGCTTCATTCTGCATTTACAGAGCCTCTGATGATGGGGGAAATTGGAGAAAGAATCAGAAAGAACAGGGGCTGTGCCCACCAGTCTAGGCCCAGCCACAGTCACAGCCAGTCCTGTGAGACCCGCTAACCTCATTTTGAAGGAAACAAACTAAAAGTGTGGCTCTAAAACCAGAGCACCTGGAGAGATGGCTCGGAGGATAAGAGCACTGGCTGTTCTTCCAAAGGTCATGAGTTCAATTCCCAGCAATTCCCAGCCACATGGTGGCTTATAACCATCTGTAATGAAATCCGGTGTACTCCGGCCTGCAGGCATACATGCAGGCAGAATACTGTGTAAATAATAGATGAATCTTTAAAAAAAAAACCCAAACCTAACACCTCTTGCATTTTATTGTGTTTTTTGTTTGTTTTGGTTTTGGTACTCAGGATGGCTGAGGATTGTGTAAGGTTGAAATCAAATGGGGAGGATGCATGACGAACCCATTTCTGCAGAGCATGGCTGGGCCGCAGAGGGGCTAGTGAGGCCCATTCCCGCTCAGCTCCAGCAAATGGCCGGTGGCTCTCAGTGAGGGCCCTGCTCCTTGGGTGTAGCCGTGAAGGGAAGAAACCTGGAGGTGATGACATTTGGTTGCCATAGCTGTCGCGTCAAGAAGACATTCGTTCATTGGACTTTGAAAGCCATCAATGATGTTTTGAGGGCACAGTTTTGATTCACTTCCAGCTATGAATAATAAAGACTGATAATACAGAAATGATCTCTTCACAGAAGACTCCCAGGAAATGCTCTTAGCATGGTCGGGGACCCAGGCTGCTCCAAGATTTTGGGTTTGTGTTCCAAAGCACCAAGTTCATCTCACAGTTACCTCAGGGTTCACGGTGGCTGCCAGACTCCTTCCACTGCACTTACATTCCAGGCTCATCAAAGGTGAGAGAGGGAGCAGCAAGTGGGTTGTGCAGCCAGCTGGGCCGGCGTTCCCAGCAGTCTCTGGTGAGTTACATCGTTAGCCAGAACTCGGCATGATACAGACCCTGTTCCGGACGGAGCATCAGCCAGTTGGAAGAGTTCTCTTAATAGGAGAATATGGCTGGATCTTGAGAGGTATTGGGGGTCTCTGTGTTGGGAGTGGTGGTTAGAACTTGTTTGGTGACAGTGAGTGAGACACCTGGGGCTGGAGGAAGGGAATGAAGACCTGGACTTGAGAGACTGTGGGTAGAAGGGAAGAGTTTGACAAGGTTTTTTCAGTTGAGCTTAAAAAAAAAAAAAAAGCAACAACCAGTAACAGTGCCCAAGGGAGAAGGTGATGTCATTAGTTGACATTAGGAAAGAAGATCCTGGCTCAGGAGTCAGACCTGCTGAGCGTGTCCGGTGGGCTGCCCTGCGTCTGGTGCTCAGAGCTGTTAGGTGTGGACGTTTCCCAGTGAATATTGAACCCATCTATTTAAAAACATTCTAACTGCAGGATGTCTGAATGTGTCCTGTGTATTTTGGGGGTTTCATGAGTTGCCACTTAAGGTTCTCTTGCCTGTTCTGCTGCTGTACCTTTGGGCTTAAGGGCCCTGAAAGTCACTGCAGAATGATGTTCTTGAAAGTGTGCCTCCCCCTTTCCCTTTTTGATCCCCTCCCCTCCCTTTCTCCTCCCCCTCCCTAATTTGGTTGCTGCCTGTCTATCAGCCTATGTGATGGTAGGAAGCATGAGCTCAGTGTCCTGGCTACAAAACCAGAATAACACAAGTTTTAGGATGCTTGCCTGCATATTGCATATTTTAGTAAAGTTTGTATATTCTATAGTACAAACTAAAATAATCATCTGGCACCCCTTGGCTAAATCTGCCTTTGTCTTAGAGCTGAGAGCTTGCCAGTGTTCTCACTTGCCCTGCAGTCTGTATTCGAACCCAACTCCAGTGCTAGGCAAGCACTGAGTATTAAGCAAGGCTCTTAGGGAGTTGGGTGGGAAAGGAACCTAGGCCTTCCACACACTGGTGGGAATCCAGCCCTGACTTCACCCCACACCCACAGCAGGTCTGGTGGTCCCCTGTTCCTGCCCCCCCCAACCCCCACCCCCAGTCTTCTGTTCCTAGGTTTCCTCCTGCTGCCTTCCAAGTCCTGAACCTCACTCCTCCCCATCCCTCTTCTGAGTCTCCCACTCTCATTCTGCGTTTTCCACCATGTTTTGTGGGTACCAGACTCAGAACCACCCACAGTCTGACCAAGCCTACAGACTTAGAACCTAGAGGGGATGGTGGGGAGATTCAGGGGTCTCTGGTTGTGTAAGCCCTACTCAGGGATCCCCAGCTCTGTCTCAGAAGGCCACAGGCTTAGCACGTGTCTACGCTTTGTCCTGTGCTGGTTCTTGAGATGCTCACTCTGGCAGGCTTTGTCTTCAGCCCGCTCAGAGACAACTCAGCTCTGACTTCTCTTCCTGGCATCCTACCTGCTAGGAAGAACCTTTCATACTCCCTCTCTGTAACCTCCCCACCCCCAACCCGAGTTAGGCATTTTATCAACTACCTGTGTATTTGGTAAATGAGGGCACAGCCTAAGAGGAACATAAGCACTGAGCTTTACTTTGTTGGCGACACTATGATAAATGTGTAAGGGGTGTAACCCAGACTTGCTGTTTGTCTTACATTACTAGGACCCCTGGATGGGAGGAGGGAAGAGAGAGAGGGGGGGGGGTCTGTGTTTGGCTATGAAAGCAGTCCCAGGACCCACAACTCCTGTAAAGAAAGGCAGGCTGAGGAGGGAGAGGCAGGAAGACCCAGGTGGCTCACTAGTGGGGCAGCCTAGCTGAATTGGTGAGCCCAGTGAGAGACCAGCTCTCAACAAAAACCGTGTGGAGGTCTCCTGAAGAGTGTCCCTCAAGGCTGGCCCACGGGCTGCACACTCTGCACACACAGGCATGGGCATCTTCCACCCCATTAACACAGACACATAGAAACTGTGTGCTGTTTGTTGACTGTTAATTATTATAGAGCTGGATGAGCTGAGAGTCAGGGAGTGGGGAAGAGAAGACATTGTGGGCCGAGGGATAGAATGAGCGTTTCTATGAAACACTGCGTCCCCAGGGGAAATGTGAAGCTGAAAAAGACATACTCTGGATATTTTTCTTTAGAAAGTTATCAGAAGCGATCGCTGTCCTGGCCACGCTTTGTGTATGAAGCAATACAAACATAGGGCAAGAAGACATCGTGAGAGAGCACTGAAAATCACTGTCCGTCAGCTGAGTCTAAGGTCTTGCTGGGTTTTTAGTCAGGCTTGAAGGAATGCTGTTCTGACAGAAGGAGACTTTGAACACTCGGCTTCCTCTTCCTTCCACCCCTCCAGGCACAGGTTAATGACCTGGGATTCTGGAGGAAGTTGCTTTCTCCCAGGAGCCTGCCCTGAAGCTGGAAGGGGCCCTGCTGTTCCAGCTGTCTAAGCCTCCTTTCTGTCTGTCTGGCTTTGGCCTCTTAGGTTTGTAATGCCTTGCTTGAGTTGCTTGTCCAAACTGTGTGTGCTTAGGGAGAATCCTAACAGTAGGCTCTGATTGCTTCTTCTTCTGAAGAAGGTATGGGTCCTGTGTTGCTCAGGCTGTCTCTTCTGTGCTGGCCCTTGCTGATTTATTTTAACAGCATGTGGGAATCTCTGGTGGGCAGGAAAATGTTGTATCTCTATCAGTGGTAGAGTTCACAGGCTCATCTTCTCGGCTCCTGGGAGTTACTAAGAGTTTGCCTGGCCTGGCCCTTCTCTGTCCTTGCTACTGGTACCCTCGGGACAGGACCCCCAACACAAGACACTTAATGATGTAGCTGATAGAGCAGTGTTCAGGACCAAACAAATGCTTTTTTTTTTTAAAGCAGTGGCCGTGTTTCCCTGGATGGGACCTGAGTCTGTCACCTCGTCCAATAAAACGAGGGAGAAGAAGCCAAAAAAAAAAAAAAAAAAAAAAACTTAAAAAAAAAAAAGCAGAGGCAGTAGGAAATGATGCTGGTTCGGGCTTGTTTTCCTGGCTCGTGTGGCCTCATTCCAGCCTGTTGCCATCGGCTCTGGCCTGTCTGTGGGACACCCTGGTGCAGGAGGCCTCAGAGGAAGGGAACTTCTACGTTTCTGTTTAACTGGGCTCCTTGCCAAAGCCTGAGTTCAAAGTGCAGTTTCCAGTAATTTGCAGGGCCTTCTCTGTGGGTTCACTGGGCCAGGACAGAAGCCTGCAAGCCCAAGTAATATTTCCTAATTGCTGTCATTCCTTGTGAAGAGAAGAAAGGTGGTTGAGGCACTCGCTGGTGGTTAGGGTTGTTTCCTTGGCTCCTGTAGCCGACTGGGTCTCTCTTTTTCTGGCTATCCACAGCCCTTCCTCTTCCATCCCATCCAGCCATGGGAGCCTGGCCCAGAATAAAGCTAGAGTTTACATTACTGCCTTACAGTTACCCCATTCTTAGAGCATTAAGGGCCACGTGTGTTGTCTCTTCTCCTCTGCAACCCTCCTCTTGCCCTGCCGACTCTCAGAACATCACAGTAATTGGGAGTGAACCTTTGTTGAGCAAAGGGGAGGGTCATGGTGGAGCCTTACATCAGAGACCTGTCTGGTAGCACAGTGGCCTTTCTATGAGGCAGAGACACTCAGGGACAGAGTTTTAATAAATTGTCTTTTCTCTGGTTATGCGTGAGTCACCGTTGACACTGAAAGGACCTGGCTCAAAGCTGTCTCCTGCCGTGGAGCAGGAAGAATCTTAGGCCTTGGAGCTCCTCAGACCTGTCAGCTACAGAGGGCAGGGGCCTTTTACCGCAGTTATCCTATCTCAGATCATCCCAAGGCCACTGAAACAAACCGTAGGGCACACAGGTTTGGAGACAGTTCCAGCCCACAGTTCCCCTGTTCCCCTGTTCCTATAACATGCCTTTTTTTTTTTTTTTCCTTTGCTAACCCTCCTCACAGACTGGCTCTCCGTGGTGCCTTTCCTCCAACCTGGAAACTTAGGTTTAGCAGTTTAACATTATAATTCCTGTAGCAGTTGGGGTTGCTGGTGGTGATTGGGGGAATGCCCCTTGTAGAGGAATTTGTCTGTATCTACCTAAGAAACACCATGCTGTTGTAAAATACTATTTAAATATTTCTATTGGACAGTCAGTGCCCTCTGAAACCATCTGAATAGGTGTCTGTACAATGACAAAATAACTCATTAAAGCTTAAAAAATATTTTTAGTTCTATAGCTCTTATTAAGCAATTAATCGGCTTATGTAACTTTACTCTTCTTTACTAAGTTGATTTTTTTTTTAAACAGTTTGCATTAACTGGGCAATGGTGCACACCTTTAATCTCAGTACTTGGGAGACAGAGACAGGTGGATCTCTGTGAGTTCGAGGCCAGCCTGCTATACAAAGTGAGTTCCAAGACAGCCAAGGGTACCTAGAGAAATTCTGTCTTGAAAATCCAAAACAAACAAACTTATTTGTTCTTATAATGTCTTTTGAACCCATGAAGAGTCTCAAATACCTCTGTAGTCTTTAGTTATAATTAAAACAAAAACAAAAAACAAAACACTTCTGTGTTCTTGTTGGTGGCTGCGGTGTGTTGTCTGGTTAGCTGTAGTTAGAGCTTTCTGGAAATAGCACCGACAGCTTCATTTGCTTCCAAGGCACCTAAGAAGCCATGATAGTTTTCAATCTCCATGAGGCCAGAAGTCCTGAGGTTTTGATTGGAGAAAGTGCCATATGCTGTGTGAACTGCCCCTCCTCCACGACACCTCAGAGGAGTCTATTCTCCACACATCCTCCCTCATGGAGCTGTGAAACTCCAGTCAAGAGACCAACATTTGGTTCCCTTGTGAATCCCACCCCCACGCCTCCAAAAGTCTCCAAATGGGTGGTGGGAATGAGACCTGAAAGGCTCACGAAGATCAAAGATGTGAGGGAAAAGTATTTTCACGCTTATACAGACTTAAATACCGTATTTTAAACTTTACTAATGTATTAAAAGGACTGAGGGGGTCAGTTGGCTTTTAAAACAAACGTACCTTCAAACACTTTAAACACATGGCGGCGGATGTTTCCTGCTGCAGTGAGGTTGGCGGGTTTGGATGACAGGGTTTGCACTTCTGGGGCCACACGTTCAGCTTTTGCTGTCATGTTTGGGTATCTGGAAAACACTTAATTAAAACAGCCACACGCTAACAATTCCTCCTCCCTGGTCAGTGTATGGTCCACCAGTCACAGTTCCACAGTACTTAAACGTACACCATTGAGAGAGTGGTGTAACTGATGAGCTCCTGGTCCCCTCACTGAGGAAGGCAGCCTCACAAGGGCTGGGTAAGCCTTTCAGAACATCACAGGTAGGGAAAGCGACGCCAGAGGCGTGTTCAGTGTGCTCCAGGCTCTGGGGTCCGTCCCCAGTGTGCTTGTGTGTGCCCTCGTGCATACCCACACCCTCACACAAGGAAGGGATTTGGGGATGATGTGAATAATCATAGGCGTGGGGGGGGGGGGAGCCCTGTGCAGCTCATGCTTCCACTGGAAGGTGTGAATCCAATTTTAAATATTCAACTGAGGTGTTTCTGCAAAATCAGTATTGATTCTACTTTAATTAAAAAAAAAGACATTTATTTTTGCTTTGTGTGTACGGGTGTTTGCCTGCGTATATGTGGGTGCACCGTGTGCAGCGTCTCGGATGTCAGAAGAGGGCAACTGATTCCCTGGAACCGTCTTTACACACAGTTACTACCTGCTGTGTGTGGAGGCAGGAGATTGAACCTCGGCAAGAGCTGACAAGTGCCCTGAACCACTGAGCCATCTCTTCAGCCTCTGGATTCTACTTTTTATTCCATTGCTTCCTCTTCATTTTCTTTGTTACTGTGTTTGTTTTTCTCCCCGCTCAAGATCTGAAAGCCACCTGGAAAACAGAATGGAGAGGAGGGAACTGAAATCTAAGGGATGCTTTCCACATCATGAGAGCCCTACAACACCGCTGGCACCAAGTACTCCGGACACTCGGTCATGCAGACCAAGCTCAGAACTACTGAGTCACAGCTCTAGTTCATGGGCTCTGAGGGAGGGCGATTTACCAGGAAGTTTGTACCATTCTCAGGGCAGAGCTCTGGACTCCTTGCCGCCTCCACCCAGCAGGGGTTGGTCATCTCCTCAAGGTGTGACCTCGTAATTTCATTTAAAAGGAGTTTTCATAATACGTTGGGAAAAAAAAATACAGTTGAATCATGGCATGATCCTGTTGGGTAAAGTGAGATCCCTGGTCCCTTTTCCCTGTGGCTGCAGGTCCTGGGTTGGAGGAGTACAGTGCAGAGGACAGCTCCTCCTGCAAAGCTACTTCTTTCCGTAAGACCGCTGCCTTACTCTATTTCCAAAGTGACCCTTAGATAGCTTAGCCTAAAAGCTACACATCTGGACTGTCATTTAAAACTTCCAACTCTGTTTTGTCTCTCCCTAGTTACCCCAACTACCTTGGCTTTTTTATGTGGGTTCCTCGGATCCGAATCAAGTTGTCAGGGTTGAGTGTTGAACACTTTTACCCGCTGCTGAGCTATCTGGCCGGCTCTCCTTTGGTGTTTTTTGAAATGTTGAATACCTGGATTACTAACTGTGGGTAGAAACAGCAAGTTCTTACAGTGTCTGTTTTAACATTCCAAACATAACCCCTTTCTTCTTAGATCATCATATCCATTATTATTAAAAAAATAACCCAACTTTTAAAACTCGAATGACTTTTCCAAGCCAGTGCTCTAATCTCAGATATAAATCTCTCTTCGTTAAGAAAAGGACATACTCCAGGCAGTATGTCGGAAGAATCTAAACACAAGAGAGACAAAAAACTGGAAAGGTTACCCATGGGATTATTTCCACAGCTTTTGCTTAGGAAACAGGTTAAATTAAAACCTGCTTTCCTGGACCCGTCTAGTGTGTAGATGTGAAAGGTGAGAGTGATGGACCCAGCAGAGGATGCCATCCTTCCTCAACAGTTCTGCAGGTGTGCTGCAGGCAGGCGTGTCCAAACGCTGGCCTCCTTCTAGCCTGGTGCCAGGGTCTGATTGTTAGGTCCCTACTGGCATACCCTGCCCTCTACCCTGGGTCCTAGGGGCAAGGCTTCCCCTCTCCCAGAGACCCTTCACTATATAATCCAGACATTTTGGTTCCTCCTGCCCTTTTGCCCTTGCCCTTCCCTCTCCCCCTCTGACCTTCCTCCCCCCCCCCATCTTTTTCTGTCTCTCCCTGCTCTCTCCCTCCCCCTCCCAATAAATCTGCATTTACATGACATAGCTACAGCTCTCCACTAGCTCATTCCTTCTGAATCAATCACTGAGGACTGGCAAGAGCCAGTGAGATGAGCTCTCCTTTTGTCTTTGGTTGTGTTGTCAGAATAGAAGCCTGGTTTGTTCCGGAGTATATATAAGTGACTAACGCCTGTGAACATACATTCCTGTGTCCCCCAGATACAATGTTCCAACACGGAAGCAGTTTTATGAAGCTTTATAGTTTTACAGAACAGATTCAGTCATACATCAGGACGAGTTTAAAATACATTGGTGGGCATGTCAGAGAGGTGGTTACGGCAAGATGGAAGAAGCTTGGCTATAGGCCTAAGATGCTATTTGATGATATTCTTAACTTTTGGATTGGTGGAATCCAGGGGTCTGTTAAATTAATACATCCCAAGACAATTTTGTCTATTAGTTACAGGATGTTAATTCTGAAACAGAGGTGGGCGAAGAAGTCAGGGGCTAAAGCTGGCATAGGATAAGGCAATTAGCCTTTGGACCTGCGACATTCCGGTCTCTCCAAGATCCTGCGGCTCTGGTCCCTCAGTCTCCACAGACACAGCTTCTTTCCAGGAATTCTTGTTCAGAGGTGGCTTGGAGTTATTCTGTGATGTATTGTAAATACTCAACATGCCTTGTGTGTGTTTATGAGTTCTCTAAATACTGAGCATTATCAAGAACTTGCGATAGCCACACAGGGCTAACACAGAGAAGATGTGGTGGGATGGTTACATCCTAGAAGCTATGGATGGTAGGTTTGGGTGGTATTTGTTTATTTCTTTTTTTTAACATTTATTTGTGTATTGTGGGTATGTATGTGTACTACAGTGCATGTGTGGAAAAATGCATGTGAGTGGGAAATTTTGGGGAGTCTATTCTCTCCCCCTACCGTGTGGGTCTCAGGACTGAACCTGGTTCGTGGGGCTTGGGAGCAAGTGCTTTTGCTCACTGATTCTCGTTCTGACCCGCTGAGCCACCTCCTGGCCGTGGTTGTATTCTTTGCCTGATGCTCCTGACAATCCTTTAGCGTCTCAAAGGTTGCCGTGATTTTTCATGCTAGCAGCCTCTTTACTTAGTCACGTTTACTTTCCTCGGCTTCTTTGGTAAGCTCAGTTTTGTTTGACTTCCAATTTTCTTCAGCTGGTGTCAGGATCAAACCCAGGGCTTCACTCAGCTAGGTTCGAGTCTGCAGCCCCCTTTTTAAAGTGTTCACTTTTAGCCAGAGGTGTTGGTGCTTTGAATCCCAGCACCCAGCTGTCAGAGGCAGGCAGATCTCTGTGAGTTCAAGGACAGCCTTGTCTATGTAGTGAGTCCCAGGACAGGCTGAGCTACATAGTGATGACCTGGCTCAAAACAAAACAAAACAAAACAAAAAAACCCACCATCAAGAAAACATTAACATTTATACAGGTTCAGTGACTCATGTCTGTAATCTCGGCACTCTGAAGGCTGAAGCAAGTTTTAGCTGTACATGCCCTGTGTATGGTCAAGCATCTCACTGATACTTATTTTCTGTGCTTTCATCAGCGTGTTACCCACCAACTACCGCACAAAGAAACTTGGGTGAAGTCTGAGCACTACACTAATTTATACCGTGGAGATACAAATTTAGAAGGCAGTTTGGTACAATATCCATTTAGCAAAATAGTAGTCGGTTCACCCCCACCCTCCACCCCCGTGCCCTGTGAATTACCAAAGCATTCCCAACTATGTGTTCTTGGATAGATTTACTCCAGAGCAGACCTTAAGTCCAATCAGAAAGTGGTTGGTTATCCCCGTAATGTTTGCGCCACCAATGGGCGTATCTTGCCATGCTGGTCATTATTGTAATTCAGAGGGCTCACGGATGCCTAAAACTATTGATGATGCCATCCTTCCCGCCCAGCATTCTGCATAGTTCCTTCCTGTACAGTAAGAGCTATTCAACACGGAGGAAGCTTTCTAGTCAGCACCAGCTTGATTTCTCCATGGTCTGTGGCCAAAGCAATAGGGTCTTAACCATCAAGCTCTGGTGGACCCTTTGACAATCGCTTGTCTTGTTTCGGAGGAGAGGTGTCTCAGGGTCACCCCTCACCAATAATCTGAGGGAAGCTATCCCATTCTTGGTACTGGCACCAACTGGCCTTTTAGTTGTGGGCTCTAGAGCTTGGACTTGAGACCGTGTGCTTGCAGGACAAGGGCGCCGCTGACTGAGCTGACTCCTCGGCTCTCACTCCTGCGCTGCCTCACATCTGCAATGAAGACCCTAAGGAAAGGTGTTCAGGTTTCTCAGCTGTAAAATGAGGACAGTAGTGAAATGGATTTTAATGCTTTTGTGGGACTTCAGTGAGACAGTGTACAGTTAGCAAGCCTATCTGGAGACCCGCCTGTACACAGTAGGTCGGCATGCAGTGAGTAGTAGTTGTTTTGTGACACAGTAACAAGAATGATCTAACCATTCCTGAGGTGTTCCCTCCATAGACACTTGTGTATACAGCACATGTGTAATCACATGTGCTACTTTTATAAATCCAAATCTAATAATAACAATTATGTATACATATTTCTCTACTGGGGATTCAGTCTAGGGTTTCATGGACGGTAGTAAAGTATTCTATCCCTGGGGTACATCTATAATTATATTTATATTTTCTTAGTGTAACAGCATGTAATTCCAAACAGTAGATACAGTTGGATGTAGGAGAGCTGGACTGAGGGGTAGGAAAATGGAAAAGAGGAAGTTGAAAAATGAAATGACTGAAGCATATATTTATGTTATCAACACGTTCCTGGTACTATGATAAAAGTTACATAAGAGACACATATGTGTGCAAACACAATAAGTACTCAATGGAGTCTTAAAATATTAATGGGCTTGTCTCAGAGGTGCTAGGACTCCAGCGGATTTCCTTTTTCACATGTTGGTTTATTGAATTTTTTACAATAAGCACAAATTATTTATGCAGTCAGAGGAAAAAAAAAACCAGTAAAATCTTTTTACTGTTGGGAAAGAATAAAGCAGCAGTTCATTTCCATGGCTCTCTCCAAGTGGAAGAAAGGGGCCTTTGGAGTTGGCAGAGCCACTGGGAAGAAACACCAGGGCATGAGGTCTGAACAGAAGGCAGATTTGTGCTGTGTGGATCTCATGCCCTGCTGCCTCAGTCTTCTGTGGGAATGTGTGAACCAGAGTAATAGGAACACAGGTTAACACATCCTCAGATTTCTGAAAACACATAAAAGAGAGTTATAGATACTCATATTTATGTATGATTCAGCCAGCAGTGGTTGCAAGGGCTCCAAATCTACAAAGGTCTTTATAAAATACTGCGAATGATAAAGTTTTGATTATACACTTCTGATCACAGCCAGTTGCAGTTCTAGCTCCGGGGGAACCCACCCCCGTCCTCTGGACTCCACACTCACATGCATGCACCTTCACACAGGTACAGGCATATATACATAATTAAAAATAAATCTAAAATAGTTTTTATTATTCTCTTATATATTACATCCTAATCATAGTTTCCTCTCTCTTCCCTCCCCTAGTCTCTCCCCACTATGTCCCTGCTCCCTGAGATCCATCTCACCCCAACCTCTTCTCAAAAAAGAACAGGCATCAACCAAACTCTGCATAAGAAGCTGAAATAAGACCGGGCATATCCTATCACATAAGGCTGGATGAGGCAACCCAATAGGAGGAGGGTCCCAAAAGTAGGTGAAAGAGACAGGGACAGCCCTTCCCACTCCCACTGTCAGAATTCCCACAAGAACACCAAACTACTTATTCATAAATTATATGCAGAGGACCTAGGTCAGACCCCTACAAGTTCTTTGATCTCTTCGAGCCCCATGAGTCCTGGTCAGTTGATTCTGTGGGCCATGTTCTTGTGGAGGTCCTCCCCCTCCTCCCCATCACTACTCGAACTAGTCCTAAGGTTTGGCCGTGGGACTCTGCGTCTGTTCCCATCAGTTGCTGGATGAGTTCTGATGAGTATTTTTGGCTGTGGCCTCAGAATGCTCTGCAGACAGGACAAACTGTAGGGTAAATGTTTTGTGCCTGGGTTGGTGTCCCAATCTGTCCACTTGAGGCCTTGCGTGGTTACAGAATATGGCCAGTTCAGGCTCCCTGTCCCCCATTACTAGGAGTCTTGGCTACAGTTACTCTGGTAGTAAGTCTAAAATCTTAAAAACCAGAATTTTCTGTTAAATTTCAACACTTCTAAGAGACGGTTAGTGATGTCATTCGGTAGGAGAGCACTGGTTTGCCAGGCTTAGGACCCAAGTCTGTTTCTAGCACTGCCACGCAACAGCTTACAAGGTTGAGATTCAGTGCATATGTGTGGAGGTCAGGATACAACATTCTTGAGGCACCCACTGGTCCTTTCTTTTGTTTGTTTGAGAGTGGGTAACTCTCATACTCTGTGGTCTGGAGATTGCCAAGTACTCTAGGCTGGCTGGTCCTTCAGCCCAGGGATCCCCCTCTTCCTCCTCCTCATGCTGTGATTACAATAGTGAGCCACCACACCCCATGCCCATCTGAGCTGGCCATCTCCCCAGCTCTTAGGGAGTTCCTCAGTTTGGTGATTAAGAACCATCACACCTGGCTCACTTTCTCTGCCATGGGCAAGTCTCCATCCTCCTGCGTATCTTGCAGAGCCATCAAATACCTGTTGTCCTTCATTCATGCCCTTCTAACTCCTTTTAACCTGAATCCTACTCCTTCCTTGTGCTTAGGTTCAAAGCCATCATCACTGGAAGGGCTGGTGCAATGACCCGTCCTCGGGGGCTTCTCTGCCTCCTTCACAGCCTGCTTCTTCTTCCAAGGATGCTGCTGGCAGGCCCAGGGCAGCACCATGGCTGCCCACCCTTGTTCCTGTAGCACAGACTCGCTCTTCCTCACATGCCGCTCCTTCTCCTTCAATTGGCAAACCTCCCGAGGATCTTGAGCCTTTTCCTTCCTTGTTTTTCCAGTTCCTAGCGTGTTGCCTTGGCTATGGTTAGCATGCAGTAAATATTTGCTGAGTGCTAGATAGGACTTTTCTTGAAACCAGAAGTATGTGGCAATCCTGCAAATCCTGCAATTAGTGCATGTGTCAAGGCTCTTGAGTAGAAACCAACTGATTTGCATAAAAATCATCTGTCTAGATTAGAATGCCTTGCATAAACGTGGAGGCTTCCTGTGATTTTCTGTGCCTTAAACAAAACAAAACTGTGTACACTCTGTGTCGGGAACCTGCATCTGACACGAGTGAGAAATGAAACCACATGAAAGACATTAAAAATTCTGAGACCCAGGAACAGGAAAATATTAATAAAGATTAATAGCTGCTAACACTTATACGGATTTTATTATGTGCTAGACTGTCAAAATGCTTTACATAGATGAAGTCACTCCATCCTTTAAGCAACTCCAGGGGGAGAATCGCTGTGATTGGCCCAGTGCCACAGGGGGTGAAACGCAATTGAGCTGACTCTGCGCATCCCTAGAAGGGGTTGTAAGCTGCTTAATTGAAATGTGAATGGTTTTGTGATCTTTTATCTTGTAAATTTTCCTATATGGCTTCATCTACACAAAGTCTTCATTCTTTAAGTATAATATAAATGAGAACACAGTGTGCTCAAGGTGGCCTTTAAAAGTAATAAGCTTGGTTTAAAGAAAAAATAGTAAATGTGACCTCCCTTCCCAGCTATTCCCCTCCAAAAAAAGAAAGAAAGAAAACTTTTCTAAGGTAAACATCCTTGGGGACACTAGGATTCTTTCCCTGCCCCTCTGTGAGAATGTTTCTTAACGCTAGGATCTGTTTCCCAGAACTCCAATCTCTCCTATTAACAGCTACATCTGGTTTTAAAGCAAAAGTGGCTTTATTAGCTCACTCCTTCCTATGCTGTTGGCTGTGCATGGTTCCCCCGAAGGCTGAAGATTCACTGTTAGCAAAGGGTGCTCAAAAGAATGTTCTTACAGTCTCCACAGGGAACTCCAATGGCTCCAAAAATGCCCTTAGTTTCCTGTTATCTCAGTTCTTAAGGGTGATGCCATCTTCCAAGGTCTGCAACAGCCTGGGGACAGAAACATCATGAAGACCTTGGGTTTTCCCTTGGGACCTCCAGGCAGTTGATGGCTAATTTCAACCATCTTCTATGGATTTGGATTTGTCAAGCTTCCGAGAACAGCCTTTCCCCCACTGAGCCTCTGTGTCAGGACCACCTGCATAGGCTTTATTACTCCAGGAACTGGGTTTTCCACTCATCACCAGCATCCCTTTAAACATCTGGAGCTTGGGCTGGTGAGATGGCTCAACCTGATGACCTGAGTTTCATCCTTGGGAGGTGTGTGCTCCCAAGGAGAGGGTGACCCTAACGTGTCCTCTGATTTCTACACATGCACTGTGGTGTTCCTCTGTCTAATAAGTAAGCAAAGAGATGTAGGAAAAAAAGTGTTTGGAACCAACAAAAGCTTTAGGAAGTGAAACTGCCTTGGCCAGAGTTTCCTTTGATTAATAGTTAGCTAAAATCTGAACTAACGTTACTTTTCCTTGTATGGACTCTGCTCACACTTTATAACATTAAGAGGTTTTAATTTTTTTCGCCTTTATAATGATAAAAGAAATGTAAACAAACAAGTGCTTGCTTGACCAAGGTTTCAGAAGAAATGCAAACAAAATGACAATGAAGTCTCTTTGTCAAAGGCCTGGCATATACAACTGTTGGTAGATTTTTGAGGGACCTGTTTTGCATTAAAATATCAAATCAAACAACATGATGGGTTATTTTGGCACCTGGCTATGAGTTCACATCACCACTGAATCAGTTTCCAATGGGCAACAGGTGGAGAAACTCAAATCCTGTTTCTGTGAAATCAGTTGAAAGTTGGAACATTTGGCTAGTAAGTCAAACTGTGACATGAAAAGATGGCAGACACTAGTAAAAAGATTTTCATCTTGAAGGAATGCTTTCAATTTACTTCATAAACACGAAAATGCAAAGGTAGAAGACTCCCCAAGCTGTGTCCGGCATGGGGGTCCAGCTACTCTGCAACCACAAGGGTATCATTTATTTTCCATTTTAGGTGACTTCTTGAACCCCTCTCTTCCTCTCTCCCTTTCTCCCGCACAAACACTGTTCAGCATTAGAAGGCTGTGACCGGCCCTTCAATGGAAGTGTTAGCAGGACTCATGCAAACTTGCCTCTAGCCTGCCCTAGCCCAAGGCCAGTGAAAAGGGGTTCTTTACAGTTTTCACACTGTTGACAGAAGATTATGCAGAATGCAGAAGGGTGGGTTTTTAACATTATTTTTTTGAAAGTGATAGACAGGCTATGTTAGTTCTTTTCTAAGAAAAAAAATCACTGTATTCCAAATTACTAAATAGTCCCATCCGGTACAGCTAAGGAGGTGGATAGGGACTTACCCTAAGTGAGTTATTTACAACGTGTATGTATATCTGTGTGTGCAGTTCCCACACGGGCCAGAAGTCAGACACCCTGAAGCTGGAGTTACAGGTGGTTGTGAGGCACTGGACATGGAAGCAGGTGCTAGAAGGCAGGCTCTGGTCCTCTGCCCGAGCAGCAAGTGCTGTTACCTGCTGAGCCATCTCCCCAGCCCTTCACAAATTACTTCATCCTTCTTTTTCTACAAGGTGAAGGTATTAGGTGTCTGGATGAAGATAGAGGGTGGTTAGTTTTGGCCCAGCTTCAATGGTTGACATACAATGAAACCTCTTTCCAGATATGCGAATTTCTAGTGATGAGTTCTCACAGCTATATAACAAACATGAACATGTGCCAAAATAGCTATTCCCCATTTGACCTGAGTTACCATCAGGTCTCTCTTGTTTTTATCAATAGTTTTACAAGAAGGATCCGTTGACGAGATGTGTCATCTTGTATCATAAAAGTATAAGGTAGGATACTGTGCGCTGCAGGCTACAGCCTGCCATCATCTCTACCCGATTCAAAGCCCATTCTTGGCATGAGCTGGTCAGCCCAAGTGGCCCAACCGGAGGCGTTCAGGTGTCTCCTCTCAGTGTTAGCCAGTATTCATGAACAGTCCTCTAGGCAGAGACACTCATTAGGAGCTCACAAAGAAGCAGGAGCCTCTGGTCTTGGCATTCCTGCCTCAGAACTGCTGCTTTTGGGGTCCTTGCCCTGCCTGGCCAGTTTCTACTTCCGGCTCTCATTACTATACTTTTGAGCTGTTGATAGAGGGATATTCAACAAACAGAGCAATCAGTCTGTATGGAGAGTCTCATCTTATATCTTGTCCGTTCTTGTTCTGCCTTTGGCTTTTACCTAATAGTTAACACTATTTTTTTTAATGTTAGTATTTTGTCTTATTTTCTTTTTTTTTTTACTGGAAGAAATATCCTCTGAGTGTGGCAACTATGTCTGTGAAATCCACAAAATACAGTTCAGCAAACATAATACATTTTAAGCCACGCATGCTTGTGGGTAATTTGAGAGCAAATACATTGAAAAATAAGTGCATTTTAAAATTAAATTTTAACTTAATACTTAACAATTAATTTATGTGAGTATGTGTGCATGTTTATGTGTATGTGCACTTATGGGCACGTGTGTATGAAGGCCAGAGGTCAGCCATGGGTGCTGTTCTTCAGGAGCCATCAACCTTAGTTTTTGAGACAAGGTCTCTTACTGAACTCAGGGCACTCCTCAGTCAGGCTAGGCGGGCTGACCAGCGTGTTCCGAGGATCCTCATGTTTCCATCTCCCTAGCAATGGTGTTAAAGAAAACCGCTACCATTCATGGCTCTTTACATGGGTTCTGAGGTTGGGATTCAGGTCTTCACAAACACTTTACTGAGGAAACCATCTTCTCAGCCCCCGAGAAAGAAATGTAATCCTTAATGGTATATTTGGGTCCTTTGATCCAAGCAGGAATTCATTGGATGTTAGAACATATCTTGATAGATACAGTGATAAAATGCCCTCCTTTGCCTACATAGGAACACACAGTGCCTGATTCTGCTGCAGAATCTTTTCGGTGAGCTAGAGCCACAGCCCTGAACTAAGAATCCCATAGTGTATCCTTACACAAAGTTCAATTGCCTGAGCCTTGATATGCTTTTCCCACACTGAGTTCAACATGATTCAGGAGGAGGTGTTTACTGCCAAGTAGTGTACTGTTCAGCTTGGTCTTTGTAGACCAATCTTTTCCAATAACTGATAATATAAAATTTATTTTCACAGTAAAACAGAATGTGATGGTTTAGAGCTGTTTCTCCGATGTTGCCCCAAACTGGAAATAATCCAAATGCAAAGGAGCAGATGGCTGCTTGTAAGTGAACATCCAGTACTTTTAACCACTGAGCCATCTCTCGAGCCCCCGGCTGCTTGCAAGTGAAAGGAGCCCAACTGTGGCAAGTAAATGCTGTTATGGAAGCAGTGTGGAAAGGTTTCAAACATGCTGTGTTAAGTGGAAGAAGCTATCCTCTAAAGGCTGTATGGCATTATTCCATGAAAGCAGAAATCGCAGTGGGAACAGAAAACAGTGGTTGCCCAGGGTTGTGGGGAGAGGAGGGAATGACTCCAGGGTAATGGGTACAATTTGGAGCACTGGGACCAGTCTCTATCTTGAATGTGGGGTGGTGGCTATGTGCCTGCATGCACTTGTCAAAACTCACAGAACAACACATTGCAAAGGGGGAAATGTGATGTGCAAATTATACTTTAACAAAAAGAGATTCTTCAAGTTCACTGACGACTAGAGATAACCACTGAGCACTGGGAATTGGGTGACCTGTAAGAAAGTCCCTTTAGCCAAGAAAGCAAATGTAAAGAGAATCATCTATACCTGTGAGTGAGGGAAAGCCGGGGCAGAGCAGCCAAAAGCATTTGTAGTGATCTCTTAACTGTATTGGTATGGCTTCTGTCCTAGGGTAGCAGGACAGGCCTCACCATGGAGGAGAATCTTCTCCAGCAGAGCAGGAGCAGGCACTTCTGAATCACAGCCACCAACTTGGCAGAGTAGAGGAGTCACTCTCTCCACAAACAGGACAAAGGCAATAAAGACTTTTTAGGCAGGGAACTGGTTAAAATTTGTGTATTCGAAAAAGAACCATGACATGACATTTGGGGAAGCAGGGATGATGGCTGTTTTCCTCTGCTGCAACCAGCCATGCAGACCTCCTTGCAGGGGCCTGGCCATCTACACTGCGGCCAGAAGAGCACGCCTTGCTTTAGCCTCAGGCAGAGAGATAATAACAGCATGCTAGCCTGGTAGTCTGTGTGCTGGAAGGGTTTATGAGGAGGAAGTCCGCAATTACATATTTCTGGGCAAACATTAACCAAGATTGAAACCTAGATTTGAAGAGAAATAGCAGGCTGGAATCTTGAGCTGCCCTGGGTAGCTGTTCTGCGGCCTGTGAACAGTGCTTAGATATTCTTCTGAGAGCGAGACAGAACCTACAAGCTGGCGAGAAACTTCTGTCACACCTGTCCCCAGCATGTGGCTGTAACACACAGCCACTGTTGATGAGGCATGATGGGAAACTCTTGCTACTTCCATAACCAAGGCGAAGGCACCACACAGGGCCCATTGTTGCCCTGATACTGATGACCGAATCCATTCATCCCTGTGGCTTCCCAGCTGCCACTGTGCAATTGAGAGGCCTCTTCTTGGCAATGTCACCCAGAGCATCTCAATCATTTCCTACCATCATCAGAACAATTTTGGCTCAACACTGTGGTTTTGTAAATTCCACTCTTAAAATTTCTTAGACTGAGCCCTGATGTGCCCAGTTGGTCTAGGCAAACTTAAAAAGAAACCATGGAGCTAGAGTTAGCTCGAAATCAAGATGGCACAGTGAATGTTCTTTCTGTTCCAGGCAGACCACAGTCATTATATGGAGGGCATCTGTGTCTTGACCCTCCCATGCACTTTAGGGAGGAGAAGGGCAGGGGCAGCTATCAAATAAAGAATCCAATGACTTTCCAGACAGACAGCCTGATGAAGATAACATATTTTGGGGAGTGGGGCTTTTTGTTCACCCACTCTAGCTCCCAAATAAAAGACAGAGACTTACTAGACTTATTAATAAGCTTAAGTCTCAATAATTGGGCAGACATCTGTTTATACCAATCCTCTGGCTACCTCCCAGCCACATGCTCCAAGTTACTTGACATTTTGGTCCTGCTTGGGTTGTTTCTGGTCTGTCAAGTCAATTTCTCATGGAGATGTTCTCTATCTCTTCTTTCTTTTTTCTCCTTTCTCCCCACATCATAGCCCTTCCCTGAGACCCTGAGACTGGGAACGGAAGTCCCTCCTACTTATCTCCTCTGTCCAGAATTCACTATCCAGCTTCTTTATTAACCAATCAGACATAATTGGGAAGCAAAGTTTACACAACATTGATTGGTATACGTGGCAATGCCCTCGTCTGGACTGCAATCAGATCTTGGGGCCCAGAATTCAACACAGACTACCAGATCAACCCCCAACAGAGAGAGACACAGGGAAAGACAGAGACAGAGAGAGAGAGGGACCGAGACAGAGAGACAGAGGGATTGAGACAGACAGAGAGACAGAGAGATTGAGAAGAGAACTATAATTAAAGAAGAGAAGGAACTTGGGATTCATCCTCTTGGTACAGGTCCAGCCCCCAGGGGCCTTCCTTGCTCTCCATTATTCCTTCTGGCCCATTTCCATTCCATCGATTCCCCACCAACCCACAGATCAGATCTCTATTAGGGACTCACAACCACCACACATAGCAGGGACTCAGGAACCATACAGCCACCACATTTGGCTAAGGCCCAGAGTGGGCAACCAAGAAATGGAACACCTGCCCAGTAAAGGCAAGACCAGGTCCACACTAAGAAATACTTCAAGCATCATAACTCCAGATACCTCGATCCCAGCTCCAAAACACAAAGGTAGATAACCAAGACAATTTACCTCCTAGTGTCTCCTACCTGACCACCGTGGATGAAAGCTGGATTTCAACAATAGAAACAGCAGAAAGCATACAAACTCATGGAAGCTGTACAACTCACTACTGAATAGAAATTGGGCTAAGCTGGAAACTTAAAACTTTCTGGAATTGAATGAAAATAAGAATGTAACATACCCAAACTCATGAGACCCAATGAAAGTAGTTCTAAGAGAGATAAACTCACAACACTAAGTGTTACATCAAAAGACTAGAAAGATTTCATTTTAGTAACTTAGGCACACACCTGAAAGCTAAAACAAAACAAACAACAGCAACAAGACTAGAATAATGCCTAAAAAGGGAAGAAATAATTGAACTCAAGGTCCAAATCAATGAACTAGAAACAAAATAACACACACATCAATGAAACCAAGAAGTAGATCTTTGAGAAAATCAACAAGATTGACAAACTTCTAGCCAAATTAATCAAAATGGAGGAGGGAAGAGCTAAACTGATAAAACTGGATGGACAGGAAAACATTATAACAGACACTGGGGAAAATCAGAGAATTCAAGTCTCACATGTCCTGAAGTTTCACTCTTAATAACCCATTTTTCAATTCCCACTATCACCAATAGACAGGTCAGTCAGACAAAATACCTCTCACCTTCTCTCTCTACAGCCTCTCCCACTCTAGTAAACACAACAATGAATACTCAGGCGAGAATGACAATAAAGAGAGGGTCATGCCATACTGGAAGTCAGCAGCAGGGATTGTAAGGACCTTGGTGTTGCCAGCTTAGATGTCATAACCCATGGAGCTTCCACTGTGACACACCTAAAGGCCACCGTACAGCCTGACATCAAATAGGCTTGTGCCCTAGCCCTGTCATCCCAATCAAGCTAATGAAATGGTTAACAGGTGTTGTGTGTGACTGTCTGAACCAAGCAAAAGCCACCATCTTGGGGAACTTAGTCAGCTGTGTCCCCTTGCAATAGGACAGTCAGCTGGGCTTACTGTTTATACCCTCCCATGGAGGACTGGAGTGGGTTATAAGACCCCCACCTGAGTGTCCAGAGTTTTTGGTGAAGAAAGACTAAGAGGAAGCTTTGCTCTTATTTTCTTCGTGGTGACAGAAGTCAAACTCTAGAGTGCCAAGCCTTGAGAGAAGATCCCATCAGCCTTAATCAGCTGGTGAAGGCTGCAGGATCAATGGCCATTTTGAGAGCCATCCCCTGCACTAACTTAAGCTAAGAGGAGTTGGGGCCATCTGCCTGGAAAGATGTTGGTTTGTTTGATGGCTGTACCCCACCTGCCCTTCTGCTCTGTAGCATCTTTGGTAGAGACAAGACACAAAACAAGACATCCTACCCTCCATAGAATGACTGTGGTCTGCCTGGAATAGAGAAAACATGTACCACACCAGCTTAATTTCAAGCTAATTTTAGCTCCCTGGATTCCTTTTAGGTTTGCCAACTTACAAGGACCCTGGGTGCTGGGTGCTGGGTGTGGGTCTGCACTAAGAGGACAAATACCAAGTTCCTTTTCTTTTTTAATTATAATTTCCCCTGCTCTATCATCTATTTGTCTCTGTCTCTCTCTCTCTTCTGTGTGTGTGTGTATGTGTAAGCAAGTCCAAGATCAATCACAGGTATTCTTCAGGTGCCCCCTATCTTGTTTTTGAGACAAGGTCTCTCACTGTCCTGTAGCTTGTCATATAGGGCAAATCATCTCACCAGCAAAGCCCCAGAATCCAGGAATCAAACTCAGGTCCTCACCAAATGAGCCATCTTCCCAGCCCTAATTATGGCTTAATAACATCAGGCTCAAAGCCAATGATGTGTCTTGTGTTATTTATTTATTTTTTTGGGCTTGAGTTATGGTCGACATTTTATAAACACACCACAAATTCCTGTAGAGCAGGTGTGGCAAGCTCTGCAGGTCTTTTACATTCAAGTTCACCAGTTATTTAAAGCCGAAATTTCACTCGTTATTTGTTCACCAGAATTTTAGCTAATGCTCGTCCAGATGATTCTTACTTTTTAAAAACATTTGTTTGTTTGTTTGTTTTGTTGTGCTTTCTGGGGGGAGGTATGTATATGTGGGAGGGTGCATCTGTGCTCTGTTGTGCATATGGAAGTCAGAGGACAACTTGCAAGAGCCGATTCTCTCCTCTTACCACATGGATTCTGAAGACTGCACTCAGTTGCAACCTTGGTGGCAGGTGCCTTTACCTGCTCTGCTATCTCTTTAGCCCCAACTGCTTTTTCTACATACTAAAGTTATGATTGTAAATCTTCTGGGCTTCTAGTCTGTAAGTTTGTATTGTCTGTGCATTACAGATTTTAATATAACTGTTGTTCATCAAGGCAGGCATAATCTCACTGTGATTGTCTTTTTCCTCCATTCTTTCCTTCCTGTCCCTCTTTCACTCCTTCTCTTCCTCCTCTACCCCACCCCAATCCTTCCTCTCTACAGTGCTGGGCTCAAACTCAGGATCACGTATGTTCTTCAAGTGCTCTGCCAGTCAGCTACATCCTCAGTTCAAGGACTATATTCATTCTCACAAAGCTCCCTATTTATTTTGTTGAGTAATCTTTTGTGTCCAACAAGAACATGGTAATCAATATTTTTGGTGATGTTAGGGACAATAATTATAAGTTAGATGGACAAAGAAAAGGCACCATCCACAAAACATACTGGTTGTGCTTTGTTTTTTGACCTCTGAGGCCAGTTTTCAAGAAAAGCCGTTACTGGGCCAGGAAGGCAGGGGCTGCACTCTGGGTTCAGTCTTTGCACCCCAATAGCCTCAGGATTGGTTTCCTTGGCCTGGTGTTTAGATCTTCTCCCTTCCTGGCATGGCTCAAGTTGACTGTGCTCTGTGAATTGGTTGACCTAGCACCTGGGGGCCTATGCCCATTCTCTTCCATGGCTTCTGTGTCCAGTTGTCTCTGGTCTCCTATGCTCTGGCCTTCTGTTGAGACAGGCACATATGTTGAGGTCTCTGTCTTTTCTGATGCCAGGTCTCTGTGTTCTGTAAGCCTTTTTAGGGGGTTTGAGCCCTCCAAAGAATCCAAAGTTCTTCTGGGGCCCCAAGTTCATCGGCTTATCTTTCCTTTGGTCAACCCATTTTCCCCCAGTATGTGACCTTGGCCTAAATGGATGAGAATGGTCCATGGTAGTGTGAGCCTCTGCAGGCTGAGGACCATGTCTGGCCATGATGTTCTCTGGTTCCTCACTGCTGCCTGGGTCATCCTCTGGTTCTGGCCCTTTTTGTGATCGTTGAAAAACCGGGACTTTGGTAGTTAGTTTGTACTTTAAATGAGAGACGAGTCTAAACTGAGTGTTAAAGCATTATGTCATCCTAACACCTTCCTTCACTGAGTGCTTCCCGCACTTACCTGTGCTGCTGATCGCCAGCACATCCTGTTGATTTTATCTTTAGGACGTGTCCTGGCCCCCTTCCCTTTTTGTCTCCACCCTTCCCTTCCTAACAGGAGCTGCCTGCTTGCTCGGTTTGTTTTGTTTGGATTTCTACAGGAGTTTCCAGATTTATCTCCCTGATGCCTATCTTCATGGCAGCTGAGTGATTATTTTAAAATGTAAATGAGATCATGTATGTTTGCAAGACCCGACAAAGGCGCCTCATGTGAAGGAAGACTGGCGCTGTCTCCTGGCCTCCACATGGTCTGTGCTTCTCAGCCCTCGCTGTCCTTTTCAGGGCCCCTTCCTTCCTCTCTGTGTGCAGCCAAAACACACTAACATTCTCTTTGCTCAGGACCAGTGCACATTTTGAAACAGGTTATCATGTAACCCAGGCTAGCTTTTAGTTTGCTGCATAGACAAGAATGACTTGAGCCCCTCATGCCCCTACCACCATCTTCTGAGTACTAGAATGACAGTCAAGCTTCCACCGGGACTGACTGCTGGTTTATGGTACTGGGGATCAAACCTAGGGCTTTGTTCATGCCAAGCACGCACTCCACCATCTGAGTCATATCCCAGTGCCCACAATGCCCTTTTCTGTTTCAACCATAGCTCACATTATTTCTTGGTTAATCATGGTACTATATTTGTTTGCCTCTGCTTGAGAATGATGAATAAGGTGCATGAATGTTTACATATGCTGCTAAGCATGTGCAAATATGTAAATATGTTTAAACTTAGTATGCTTTTTAATTATAGTCACAGTCACCATAGTAACACAATTCAACCCCATTCCATAGTCCCTTGCCTACGGCCCTTCTCATGGATTAGGTCTTTAATCTTCATGGCAGTCTTATGAGATCAGAACTGTTATTATCCATATTTTATTGTTGACAGAATCAAGGCACAAAGAATTGCAGTGACTTTTCCAAGGCCCAAACCGGCTATTACACCTAAGGGGTTTTGTGTTCAGGCAAATTAATGTCAGACCCTCGAGGCCTCTACTCACACACTGAGCAAGGCAAGATTCTCCATGTTTCACACAAAGGTTTGACTGTTGGGGAGACAGGCAAGTGAAGGAAAAGTCACATCCAAGTAGGAAAAAGGATTAACAGAACATGAAAACAGGGAATCTTATTTAGATTAATAACTGTCTCTGCTTAGGCTGGGTGGTGGTAGCACATACCTTTAATCTCAGCACTCCAGGAAGCAGAGGAAGGTAGAGCTCTATGAGTTCGAGGCCAGCCTGGGCTACAGCGTGAGTTCCAGGACAGCCAAGGATACACAGAGAAACCCTGTCTCAAAAACAAACAAACAAACAAACAAACAAACAAACACCAAAATTCTTTCTATTAAAGCATGGAAGTCAGAAAATACTGAAATGTTCTCCATATTTGCTGAGATGGCTGGTGTCATTGAGGTGAGTAACTGGCATGGTTACTGTGCAAAGCGGGAAGGCAGCAGGCCAAACGCTTTAACTAGGAAACGCGCTGAAGGTTGGGGAGGTGGCTCAGTTGGCAGAGGGCGCAGCTAGAATAAAACCCTGGCCTCTCAGTCACTGTTCTTTTGCTGTGAAGAGACACAATGACTGTGGCAATTGCTATAGAAGGAAGTATTTAGTCCATTATCATGGTGAGGCGCTCGGCAGTGTGCGGGCAGACATGGCGCTGGAGAAATCTATAGGCAGCAAGGGTGACCCTGGACTAGGCTTGGGTGTCTGAACCGCCGAAGCCCCACCACTATCCTACACTAAGGCCACACCTCCGAATCCTTCTCAACTAGTACCACTCCCTGAAGACTGAACATTCAAATATGTGCGCCTATGGGGACCATTCTTATTCAAAAGACCCCACCTGGGTTCAGGGTGCAATCCCTGTAGCCAAAAGTGTCAGTCTGATCCCAGGTCCGCCAAGCCTGTGGCACACCATGGTGAAAGAGATCATCAGACCCGATTAACTGCATAGATCAAGCAATGGCTGTGAGTAAGTCTGTGAGTGTGTGTATATGTATGTGTGTGAGTGAGTGAGTGTGTGGTGAGTGTATGCCATATGGGTGCAGGTGCTCCCAGATGTCAGTAGAGGGCACTGGACCCAGGCAGTTAAAAGTGTGGGGGCTGAGAACTGAACTCAGGTATGCTGGAAGAGCAGCCAGCCTCTTAAACACTGAGCTGTTTTTCCAACCCCAGGACTGGTCATTTTTGAGTGTATGGAGTCAGTAAATGGCCTATATCCTCCTCATCTGACTCCTCCACTGAGTGAGAGAAGCAATCATCTGTTACCCATCCAATCAGGGGTGTGGTTATGCATTGTAGTAACTGTGGTCCACTGTCTCCCAACATGTTTCTCTTATTTTTTAGGCTACTGGTTGAGTGACTTTCTGCACCGTTAGTTCATGGTCCGCCTTCTCTTCCTGGGAGCTGCCTCCTGTTGCACTAGAAGTCAACATAAGAACCTTCTAGGGATTATTATAGTTCATCTTCACAGCAGAGCTGGAGATATAGGTGTTATGACCTTAGCTGAGGAAATTGAGGCCAGAAAGCTTAAGCAATCTTCCCTTCATCACACAGTCTCAGGTTGCAGAGCTGGACTTTGAACCTATCCATAGGCAGAAAATGGCAGCCACGGTGGAGTGGCTGTTTGACTGGTTAACACTAACACTTCAGATGCCGGCCTCCCTTAGTCTTCATGTGGGTACTGTTAAGTCTTATCAGAAGAAACGAAGGCTCAGGATAGGACTAAGGAATTTATTCTGTCTTACTCCAAAGTCTATGCGAAACAGTAACTAGACAATTAGCAAATAGGGCGCTATTGCTTATTCTTTATACTTACTGTTATACCATGTTCTTTCCCTGTGGTCCTTGGATCTCATTCTTCGTGTTATCAGAAATTTGGGGGAGTTCCCTTTTGATTTGATGATACTGGGGAAGTTAGGGTTCCCTTGTGACTGGGAAAGACAGTGCAGAGGTTTCTCCATCTTGTATTCTTGCTGAGGTAATTTCAGGTTTAACTAGAGTTTGTTCTCCTTGATGGAGAATCCCATGGAAAATTACCCAGCTGTATTCTAATAACCCCAAGGGTATTATGCCCCAACTAACTTATGTTGGCTTCTGTTAATCTGCTTGCTTTTATAAAACCTCTCCCTGTAACTGCCTAGTGATATAATAACATGTAGACTTTGCCTTTAAAAAACCCTAAACACTTGGTGCTACATACTAGTCTTGAATAACTGGATGCAATCTCAGCCGGTTGGAATAAAGACTTTCAATTAGCTATAAACTGTATGAACAGTCATCTCTGGTGGGCTCCCTGTAAAACCCTCTTAGGATTTTTAGCCTCATAAAGAAAATAATTCAAGAATGGACAGAAATGGAAGCTTGTAGGGCAATCTTATTTATAACAGAGTTAAAAACAAAAACAAAAACCTTGGAGCAGGGAGGTTGTGAATCTCGCATCCCATAGGAAGAGAATGGAGAAGAGATGGAAAAAAGCTTTGCTATTTGTGTGAGGACAGCATGGAGGTCGGGTAGCTTGCAGCTACCTGATGGGGAGGAGAGCTTTAGAAAAAAAGTAAGAAAGCTCGAAGTGCCAGGAAGAGTGCGTTCAGGTTCTGGCCAGCATCAAAGACAGAAGAAAGAAAAGGGAAAAGATGTACCTTTCTGAGTCAAAAAGGTAGGCAGACACAATGGACCTCGTGGCAGCTTGTAAGGACTATACTCGGAAGAAAAAGCACATTATCTCATTAAAGGGCTAGTTATTCCACCCATCTAGCATGGTTTAAGGTGAACCCACTTTCCAATGGGTCCCTTAGCCAGGTCATTGGGCAGCCCAGCTAGGATGTTATTTCTTCACCCGGGCCAGAGCTTCATCTTCTTGACCAGTAGAAACAAGTTTCCCTGTGACGCACCTTCACTGCTGCTGTGTCGTTTTACTCCCCCAAGGTGGTGGCCCTACAGTCATTCAGGAGATGGTTTGAAATTGGGGAATAGATAGAATTCATTTTTTTTCCATGAAAATCTGGAGATCAGTTCTAAGTTTGCCTGCCAGGAGGGCTTAGTGTGGGGGCAGGTACCGCCATGAGGAGGAGGTAGGGCCCCAGACATCTCTCTGGCATTCTGGCCAGAGAGACAAAGACACTGTGGGAACTGCTGCTTAGGGTCCCTGCCCTGACCACCGGTCCTGTTTCTATCTCCTGTTCTCATCTTTTGTGCTTTTATTATGATAATATGTTCATAATATAAAATCATCTGGCATTTATAGAGCCCAGGCTGTGTTCTGGCCCTCTATACTAAAGTTATTATTTATCTCACTGGCTTCTCCCAGTGACCTGTCCAGTGGCACAAGTACTGTCCAGCACCGTTTTGGGGAGGAGACAACAGAGGTCGAGAAAGCAGCTCTTGCCAGTGGCTTGGTGAAGCTCTGTTGTTACAATTTTCTGAAGAGAAAAGGGGGCATTTTAAGTCTCTTTGTCTTCCCCTGTGCTGGGAATATACAAGCTGGAATCAGATTTTATTTAATTGAATAATAAAAAACACACCAATTTAAAAATGGTTTTCTTTGGGGAGGAGTGAGTGGTTTGGAGTTGCATTATTTGTGTGGGTCTGCAGGCCTAATCTGGTTAATTCTGAATACTTCCTTTTCCAGTCCTTCTGTGACTCTCTTGTGTTCTCAGGATAGTCCCCCCCCCCCCCCCCATTCGCAAGTGTCTCCGGAAGGACTGAGTGGGGGGCAGGGTGTTGGGTCTCTGGGAAACTCATCTGCATACCTCTTGTTACAAAGGCGACCACATCCTGGTTAAGACAGTGTGCTGTCTGATAAACAGACTGTGTCTCCAGTGTTTGCTGGGCCTGCGCCAGCGTGTGGCCGCCTTTGATACAGGTGCTGTTTGTTCTGCCTGGAAGCCCAAGGACGGGACAAACTGTTACAGGACCTAGGGTCATAGCCTGTGCCCTAGTGAACCAGGTTTGGCCACCCGTCCTCAGTACACCAATTGAAAAAGGCAAATCAATAATGGAAACCAGAAAAAGGAGATTTATTCAATATAGCTGCGTGGGGAAGAAGGACATTGACACACCCTCCTCAGATCCATCTTTGGAGTCCTGACATGAGGGTAAGGTCTAAATACAAAGCAAGAGACACACACAAATAAGCAGTTTGGCCCAGGCATGGTCCATCATTGTCTCAGCTCCAAGTCTGCCTCTTTCTTGTGAGACAAGCTTCCTCTGGTTGTCCCGAGGCTTTAGTATTTTCTTTTCCCAGGAGGAGACTGCTGCGGCCATTCCTCTAGTGGGAGGGACAGATGCAGGTGGGTCACACAGCCAGCAAGAGGAACCTCTTACCTCCTCCCTTCTCTGGCAGAAATCCCTTGGGTCAAAAATGTTTCTTAAATATTGTGTTGGAGATGGGGAGCATTGGAATTCCCCACACATGCTGTCCTGGCTTGGTGCAGAAGTTATAAACAAAAAGGTTTGTCTTCTCTAGCTATAAATATCACGGGGTTCGGGGAAATCAGGAAAACAGTGCAAGGGAGAAATACTGATCAAGCTTTTGCCAAGCTTTTGTTAATAAATGTTTATTTCCACGTTTGTTCTCTTCATGTTGTCCTTCTTCCTCCTCTTCTCTCCCGGACCTACATGCACAGATAAAAGGAAATGGGTGTTTAAACAATTAACTGGGGACCAGAATCCTTGCTGCTTCAGAATCCGGGTAAAGTAGGCTGGAGAGATGGCTCAGCCATCAAGCGCACCTCCTGCAGAGGGCCAGGGCTGTGTCCCCAGCACCAGCCCGGTGGCTCACAGCTGTCTAGACCTCCAGTTTCAGAGGATCCGATGCCCTCTTCTGACCTCTGAGGAAACAACAGAGCACTCACCGGCTGCACATAGATGTAGGCAAAACACCATACATATGAAAGAAAGTAATTCTTAAAGGAATCTGGGTAATGAAGTAATAATATCTCTCTTCTTCCTCCAGATGGTGACTCTGAGATGGCATCGATTTGTGGCAGCTAAGGTAAGAAATCTCTCAATTTCCTGTTCTACTCGAAAGACATTCAAGTCTAAATGTGACCAGAAATGTTATCGGTGCCTGTAACCATGGAAAGATTATTTTATCTTGTTCAGTCAATAATTCTTACAAGCCTGCATTTCCCCTGGGGAACAGAAAGTGCAGTTACTTCCTGTCTGCACTTACAGTCACCCAGGGGACAGTCCCTGCACTCACCTGAGTCCAGTCATGCCAGGAGCAGGGGGACCGTTGGGACAGTCAGGACTTGCTGCCCCTGAGGCTTCTGTGGAGGGGGTGAGAACAGTTTGAGCCGGGCACAACCTGTTGGTGTTCTGAAGGGTTGCTGAAGATCCTTGAAAACTGTCATGGCCTGTGGCGGCTGAGGAGCAGTGAGGGGGTAGAAATGGAACTGTGGGGCTGAGATGCTCAACTGCGAGAATGAGGGAATGTGAAGGAGATCTGCGGGGAAACCGTGCGGGGAGTGGCCAAGCCGCAGGGCGTGTCCTCATCCCTCAGTACTGCTGCTGCTCAGCTGCTGCTGGCTTTGCACGGTTAGGCCTGGCATTGCTGGTGCCAGGCAGGAACTTTTAGGGGCAACCACCTGTGCTTCCTGGAGAGAAAAGCTGCTGCCCTTTAAGTAGCTGTTGACACTCATCTAGGCTGTTCTCTTTCTGTGTCACGCAAGACCCTCCGGAGGAACTTGTAAGAGAGCAGTTGGGCTCTCAGGACATTAAAATTTGGTTATTTTCAGACTGGATTATTCGCCCAGAGGTGGCATTTTGGGGGGCATGTACCTCATGAGCTTTTCTGGGAATACTGAAGAATATTTCCAATTGGACATGTTATCAGACATGAGATGTGGGAACACATCCTATGAAAGTCCCTTGCTTTCTTACCTAGGCCTTGCTTTGAGAAGCATTTCCAGGGCCCCCATCAGCATCTGGGGACAGTGTTGTATAAATAAGAGAAAAGAAACCCCAGCAGCATTTAGTGTTCATTGCTCATCTAGAAAAAGCTGATATCGCCTGACAGAGAGCAGTCCGTTTGTCAGAAAAGCAAATCTTTTGTGTGTGCCAAGCTGGGGTCTGTAGCAGGATTTCACATACATTATTCTGTCCCGTGGTATAAATCCAGTGTCTTGGTTACTTTTCTATTGCTGTCATGTGACCAAACACCATGACCAAGGCAACTTGCAGACAGACGGTTTACTTTGGGCTTACAGTTCCGAAGGTTAGGGTCCATCATCATGATGGTGGGAGCATGTCAGCAGGCAGGCATGTGATGTTAGGAGCGGCGGCTGAGTGCTCATAGGAGATCCATAGACAGGAAGTAGAGAGAGCACTACGGGAATGGTGGGAAGCTTTTGAAACTGTTGGGAATGAGCAAAAGAAACTTATTCTAAGTACTACATTTCATTTTCAGACTTCATTTAATCATAGGAAGAAACTAAGGGTCCCAGGCCCTAAGGGAGCTGGGAACTTCCCAATAGCCGAAGAGCTTCTATCGTAAGGAAACAGTTGTCTGAGTCCAGACATCTAAAGGACAACTTTTCCATCTTGCAGGCAGGGTCAAACAAGTTCTCGTTCCCAGGCCCGGGGAGACCTACTCCTATCCTGATTGTTGGAAACTCCCTTGCTCAACCCACCTTGCTCCTCCTAGCTCTATGGTTTTATCCTTTAAATGTGCAATACAGATTCCCCTTGGGGACTCGGTTCCGATCCGAAGCTGACGGCCTCCCTAGCAAGCAGATGATAAAGCTTGCATTTTAAAGCTTCCATTTCTGAAGTGAGTTTTCCGAGCTTCCTCCCTGAACCCACGAAATCCCTAAGCCTGCTCCAGTGATGCACCCCTCCCACAAGGCCGTGCCTCCTAATCCTTCCCAAACAGCCACCAACGAGGAGCCAAATATTCAAGTGAAGAGATGTATTCAAAACACCACAATGATAGTTATTCCCCCCTACACACACACACACAGGAGGTTTTCATTCTGCTCTCCTCTAATTATCCTAGAGTGGTCTTTAAGGTTTTCTATTTCAAAGAACTATGAGAAGGAATAACTGGGCATTTTGTCCCCTTCTGATATTCAATGCTATGATGCACATTTCCCCCACCCCAAGTGCTTCAAGCTCCATTATGACTGTAGCTCGGCTGCCCTCTTGATTATCTGAAGAAAGCAGCATGGCTGCTGCTCGGAGCCACTCTCTCCAACAGCAGAGGCATGCTTTAAAGTGCAGAACTCCACCCGCGTGGGCTGCTCTTTGACAGCATCTCTGGTCAATGACTGCATCAGAGGAGAAGGAAGGTGAAGCCCAGGGTTTCCGAAGCCATTTGGCCCGTTTCCCAAAGGTTTTACTAGCAGGTGTTTGAAGACAGGAAGTTGCTAGGGTGTGGTTGAGACCTGGGCTTGTCTCTCTCATCAAAGAAGCTGGAGAGAAATTTGTAGGTCTTTGTAGGTCATTCATATAGTTGAAAGAACCCTGGCATTTGTGCTGGGTTTGTAGGCCAAGCACGTGTCTCTGTAAGGCAGGAAGCAGAACCTGGTTGGCTCCTTACAGGAGTTTTTATGTAAGTTCTTTGACTTTCAGGGCCTGGGACAAAAGTACATAGTTTTGGTTTGGCATTCTGTGGCCCTCTGGCTGATTTTTTTCCCCCTTCTTCCTTTTTTATGGATACTTGAAAGTTTAGTTTTTCTTTTTTATTACTGGGTTTAATTTAACTTAATTTTTAAGGTACCCAGAGCCTTGGAGTTATTGGTAAATTTTAAAAAATACCACAGGGGCATCTAAACATGTGTAATTTAAGAACCAGTCATGGCTGGAGCCCATGAAGCCCTTTGGAGAAGTCTTGGTTGGTGGGGATTCTAACTAACAAGGACAGTTTCTGGTCTCTGTCCTGCATGCTTTGTTAATAATAATGTTCCTAATCGAATGGCATCTCTTCCTCTCTGACTTAATCTCTCCCTATTCTGTTTCTCAATAGTCAATTCTACTGCAGTCACCTTTAATAAAAGCTGCGGCTAGCTCATGATAACAAACAGCTGACATGTCAGAGATAAGAATGGTTGGACTCCTAGCATTTTCCAGATGTTCTTGTATTCTTTTATAACAAATTCAGTGAAAATGAATTACAGAGGAACCTCGTTAAACGACACTTGTTTATTCAAAAAGAATTCTATAATTTAAAGAACACGCTCTTCTCCTCGTTAACGAGGCTCCCTCTTATTTATTTTTGTAATAAGAATATTGGATAGCTGGCCTGGCTATTCAGAACAATTTATTTTTTTCTGTCATTTAAATTCCAGATTGGGGTGGTTTAATTCTTTTAAGCAGTGAAGAGACGAGCATCTGAAAGAAACACGGGAATTTACTGCTACAGTGGACAGGAGTTGCTTGGGGCTAAAGTTTTGTATTCAGAAAGCATGGCTTTTTATTCACGAGAGTGTCAAGGACCAGTCAGGGTAGGGAGGGAGAGCCATGAGGCGCACGTGCTGAGCCTCTTGGTATTCACGTGCAAGCTGACATTTGTCACTTCTGGCTGGGGATTCATGTCAGGAAGAACTATGTCAGTGATTCACTTCCTTGGTCATATCTTGATATCAATTAATGACCAAAATATGCATTAAGCTGCTGGTATCTCTTGGAGCTATTTTAGGCTGTGGCCTGGGAACTAAGTTATTCTCAGGCTTTAAAAAAGTCGTAGGTTTGTGTGTGTGTGTGTTGGGTGGGGGGAAGTTAGTATTAATTGTCTAGTTGACAGACTCTATAATCAGCTAAGAACCTGGCCTCTGAGCACACTTGTGGGGAATTATCTAGATAAGGTTGGCCCTTGGCCATGCCTGTAGGGAATTGTCTTGATTACATTAACTGATGTGGGAAGAGCAACTTGACTGGGCAGGACCATTTCTAGGGCAGATTCTGCACTGTATAGAATGAATAAGGTGAGCCAAGCAGCATGCATTTGCCACTCTCTGCTCCTTGACTAAGTAGCAATGAAACTGGCTCCCTCAAGCTCTTTCAGACTCCTCTCCATTTGGGCCAGAATAAACCTGTTCTCTCTTGTTGTTTTTGTCACAGAAACAGTAGTGACAAAAGAAACAGTAGTGACAAAGACATTTATATCAGATGGCGTCTATTATCTGAAAGTATACATCCCCAAAGAATTGAAAAATAATGGCTACACATTGCTACTAAAATATGTATTGTATCAACTTACATTCTGTGTAATGAAGAAATGATCAAAACATGGAGTACTTTCTGTGTGCACTGTTGACTATTTACTGTCAATCAACCTGCACAAGATCCCTGTTGAGTGAGTGCCTGTGCCTGCTGAGCCGAGGGAATGGCTCTTCTTGGCGTTGGCTATTTGGAAAGGTTGTGGAAACTTTAAAAGTAGGCCGTGCTGGAAGAAGCAGATTCCTGGGGGTGGGTTTTGAGACGTAGAGCCCCACCTATCTGTCCTGTTTCGGCTTCCTAATCTTTGGAAACATAACAAGTGCTGTTTGTCCCAGCCTTTGTTCCTCTCCACCATGAGTCTACACTAACATCCTTCTTCCTCTGAGCTGCTTCTCGTTGGTTCTGGCTGCAGTGATGAAGGCAGTAACACAGCCTCCATTGACTGTTGTGGAATCTGCCATCAGTACTCCTCTATCTAGGTCTGGGTCCACTCTTAGAGGGCATCTTACATCTCCACCCCTGTGTGAGTTGACTACTATCAAACCCTTTTCTCAACCAAAAGCTACTCCTGCCTGCTTAGAGGTTGTCCTCATTCCCATTAGCTGTCAGTTTGACACACCTTAGAGTCACGGAAGAAATGTCTCAGCTGAGTGTCTCTGTCAGGTTGGTCTGGGGCCGTGGTGATGAGGGGTTTGTCTTGATTGGCTTAATTGATATAGAAGGGTCCAGCCTGTTGTAGGTGGTTTCATTTCCTGGGAAGGTAGTGCTGGGCTCTACAAGAAAGCTAGCTAAGGGGCCTGGAGTAATAGTACATCCTGCTTCAGCAGAGGACCAGGGTTCAATTCTCAGCCCTCAGATCGGAGGCTAACACCTTCTCTTGGACTCTGTGGACACCTGCGTGCACATGTGTGCTAACCTATATGCAGACACACGTACATGTAATTAAGAATAAAATAGAAAGGAAGCAAGCTGGCTAAGGTCAAGCCCGCGCATGTGCAGTGAGCTAAAAAGCAGGTTTTCTCCATGGCTCCTGGCTTGAGTTCCCAGTCCTGACTTCTCTCAATGATGAATTAAGTGAATTTGGTTTGGCATTAGACAGAATTCCCAACAATTTCTTAAATGGCCCTAAAAACACTTGTCATTTTGTGTTATTTATTTATGTGAAGCAGTGTTGCTAATGTTAATGATTACAAAATCTAATTACTGATCAGCTCTGAAAAAACACTGAAGATGCTTTGTGTCCTGCGGTCTCAAAATTCAGTCAGGCCTTATTTTTTATGAAGAGGAAGCACATCTGTCTCACTTCTGTGCAGACTTGCTTTGTCTCCAAGAAATGGTAAGGCTGTATGTGGACCAAATAATAATTTTAAGATAAATTTTCTTTATGGTTTATGTAACTTCTTTATGATAAATGTTTAATTTGTATTCCTATTTTACATATCTACACACCCCCAATCACATACAGACTTCTCAGGGAAAAATGGGGTCTCAAGGTGGAAAATGTTTAAGAAACCCCAGTCTAAAAATTTTGACTATAATCAGGTTGTCAAGGCACATCATGGAAACAGGTTTGACCTTTAACTTGTGGTCTGTGTGACTGTGGGCAAGTCCCCTGTCATGTAAGGTTCAGTTACCTGGATTTCATAGTGGGTGTGGGATGTAACTCTTCCCCTTTGACCCACTAAGCCAGCTTCTTTCCTTCTTCAGGGCACAGTTCTTTGAGTTGTGTTGAAAACAACTCACGGTTATGGAATGGTTGTGTGAGAACTAACTGCATTGATTAGGACTGGAATGGATTATGGTACAATGAAAACAGACCCCAAATCTTCTCATCTTGAAGCTAGAAAATTTTGTTTTTTGCTTATACAGTATGTCCCTTTTGTCTGTTTGGAACACCTATGAACAGTATCAATCCCCAAAGGCTTTGTCTGCCAGACTTTCATCATCTGACAAAGCGGCTCCCTGGGGCAGGAAGGTAGAGGTTTTGATAATCTCACTGGGCGAAAATAAGACCACTACCGGAATTTTAGAGCCAAATTTGAAGCAAGCTATATTAAATACCGTCCAGGTCCATGGATACTGACCAATACCCAGGACTGGGTATGGTGCTGAATTACAAAGACAGGGACTTAGAAAGGCAAAACCCATAAGGCTACATACTTGCCACCTTCATCCAATCAGGGACAAGCATACATCCTGACCTACTTCCTGCCTACGAACACCCTGTCTGTGTGAGATCCAGCACATATCCTATGCAATTGGGGCGACCATGCTTACTTACAGAAGTGAAAACACTGGACTTGTTATCTTATAGCATTCCAGGAAGTTGTTTGTCCTTGGGCAAGTAGGGCTTACAAGGTTAGAGGCATTTTTTATCTATCTATCTATCTATCTATCTATCTATCTATCTATCTATCTATCTATCTATCTATCTATCTATTTGTATTAGAGATCTCTAAAGCGTAGTGATTTAAACTTAAAACATAACTTCAGCATCACAGTGGACCAAAGAGAGCCATCCTGCAGAGTCCTCAGAGTACCAGGGTGGCACCAATGGAGATCACACCCCACCTTGCATCACCTACTGTTTTCATATGCTGCCTGGCTCGGCCTCCTCAGCCGCCGACGTTGCTGCCTGCATTCAGGGTGGGTCTTCCCACCTCAGTTGACAATGAAGATGCTCCTAAACCAATCTGCTCTAGATTATTCCTCAACTGAGACCCCCTTCTCAATTGTCTTGTGACAAACTGACATTTATAAGGAATCAGTCATATGCCTAGTGACTTTCCTCTTGGTGCTGGGAACAACACAGGTCTCCAGCCCTGAGACTTGTAGTTTGCTCAGGAAAATTATAGGTAGAGTTTATCAAAAGAACAGGATGAGGTCTTTGAAAGGACCTGGCCACCCCTGCTTCATTTCCCTGGAAATGGACACTGTGAACTTAGGAATGCTAGACGATCCTGCTGTCATTTATTTATTATGCATTTTCTTTGAGACAGTTTCTCACTATATAACACAGAATGGCCTCTCTCAATCCTCCTGCCTCAGCCTTCTGAATGTTAGGATTACAGGCATGGACCGTGCTGAGCTAGGAGCCGCTCTTTAAAAGTTTCATCTGTTCTTTTGTAGGGCTACAGTGAAAGGCTGGGATTTCTTTCTCATTGGTCTTAATCAACTGTGTGTGTTTCCGGGAGACTTGAGTGGAACATTTTGGAACTCATCCCTGCCCAGCCTCAGGAATAGGCCAGATTCAACCTACCTGGCTTGCCACCAGTGCTTCATGGGGCTTTGGATATGGACTAGTTTTCAGCTGAGAATCACCTAGTGTCCGGCCTGTTTCCAGCATCTTACCTGCTTTTTCTTTTTATGTTAGAACCTTGCATCATTTTAATAGTGAAATTAGCAGACATAGATAGATCGAAAGGAGGGGGGAAAAAGGCACACCATAAAAGGAAGAATTACCCAGAAGAAAAGCACCGTATTTCCCTCTTGGGTTAATAGCTTTTAAGAATGCCAGACAGTCTTTCATGGCTGAGCGGATGTCCCTCACAGCATAGATCAATTAGCACACTGTGTTATACTTTCTGTCACTACTTTGTAAATTTACAGATAGTAAATTTACATCATAAGCTTGGCCTGATGTTTTCAAAGAAATTCCTCCTTATTAAACAAATTTTAAACAATACATAACAACTGTCTTTCTCTGACTTAGAATTACAAACCCCAGATGCAAGCCAGCTTTTTAAGAGTCAGGAAAACAAATCTTTAAGTAAACACCATGAAGTGGGCCACAAGTAAAGAAAGCCTTTCCTTGAGGCAGGAAGCAAGAGAGACGTTGCTGGAAGCCAAGACACCGGAGAGAGGACTGGGCCAAGGGGACCCTGACAGGATGCCAGGATTGGAAGAGACAGTTCTGTGGCCCCCAAGCACTAGGGTCCACAGTCCAGAGAGCTGCCACCTTTGTGTATCTGTCATTTAGCTTTTTGTTGTTGTTGTTCTTGCAATACTAAGTACTGATCCTAGAGCCTCACAAATGCCTGGCAAGTACTACACCATTGAGCTATATTGTACCTGAATATGGAACTAGCCAGGTGTGGGCTGGTAGCAGCCACCTCCTGGGACATTCCATCTGCTCTGACTCCAGACTCTTTGTCCTCTGGGTCATCTGTGGATGATAACAGCAAGGGTAGATAGCTTCTAGCAAATGCTATCTGTATGTCTGTTTTATAAAAGTGACTTTTGTTTTGTTTTGTTGTTGTTTGTTTTTTTCCCCCCTCAGTACTTCCCAAAGACAAAATTAAGATCTGGATAAAACCAGACTGTCTACATCTTCACCATGTTGATTTCAAAACCCTCAACACAAAGGACAGTGAAGGCTGGTACCTTTGAGCCCGTCCCTCCCCTGAACACATTCCCTTCTACGGCATAGTGGCACCAGCTTGAGTTTGCAATCGAACATTTTTTGTTTTACATAGCGTCCGCTGCTTAAAATACTAATTTCTGCAGGTCTGTCTCTCTGCAGGAGAGCCCACGTATGGGAAATACAGATGGTTACACCAGCTCCCAGAGGAAAGACTGACATTTGGCTCTAAATAGTTCCCTTTGGAGGCTGGAATCTCTAGCTCAGGACACAGATTGATAAAAATCAAGTGAATGATTTCCTGCACCTGCACTCACCCAGAGTCAGGGAAGAGGGGCTTGCTGTTGGCTAACTGCCTCCTAGTAGCTGGTGTCCAAAGGAGGGGTTAACTGGCCCTGGGCAGGGCAGAAGAGGCTACGCCAGGTGGGACCTCTCCTGTAGATCAGAGTTCGTTCTTATAGTATCTTTCTTTACGCTGCCAGCTCCTGGGCTGGGCATATTCACGTAGATCTGGGTTTGCACACAACTCCATCCCTGGTTTCCGCAGACTTTATTCTCGCTTGACCAGAGGTATCTGCTTTGTGCCAAGCACCTCATCTTGAAGTAACTCGTTACTACATGAGGATGGGATCAGGTTTTATGGATTAAAGCCTTGTTTATGAGCATGGATTGGAGGAACCCTGTTGAAAGAGCATTTGAGCTTTTATATTAGTGATCCAAGCTTAATTTCTTTTGACTCTTCCTTGGTTTTATTTTCCAGAAGCTCCAGCTTGAATCTCTAAATCACCACCCCCCCCCCACCCCCTCAGCCAGGGTCCTTTCCTCCGTGTGAGAGGAACAATGTATAAGTACCTTCGGCTTCTAAGCCCTGTCTAGAGGAAAAACAATCTTCAGAAATTAAAATCCTAGTCCATTTTATGAGGCAATGACTGTACCAGCACTGACAGTCACACTGGGGATTTGCATTCAGCGCAGCAAAAGTAGGCTGCCAACCCAGGAAAACGAGGTCCTCTGACATCTGAGAAGGGGTCCCAGGAATAGGTATTATTCACTTTTAGAGCTCGGTGCTGCTGATTTCCTTTTTTAATTTAGAGATTGTTTATTAAGTTATTGCCTTTATATCCCTTACTTCCTGTATAACCAAACCCCAAACAAAACTAGGTGAAAACAGAGCAAGACAAGTGCGTGAAACTGAAATTATTATTATTTTTTGAGCTGCAGGGACAAGAGAGAAGAGAGTGAACACGGTGGTTGCTGGTGTTCATTTCAGAAGATGCTACATTTTAAAACTGAGAGGAGGATTTCTCCCGGAAGGCGCTTTTCCTCCTCTCTAAGAAAAGGAGGCTGGAGAGGGCTCTGCAGGCTGCTGCGGCCTGAGTAGAATTGCTAAGGGCTCCTCTCTGTGCACCACAAGCTTGACACCAGGCCTCATTTGACTGAGCCAAAAAAGGGTCCTTTTGTTGCTGATTTTCTTTCTTTCTTTTCCTCCCTAGTGTCATCTCTCGTGGTTGCCTGGGCAACCAGTGTGTATCCTTTCAGCGTAGGTTACTGGGCCCCAGGAAGGAAGTGCTCCAGCACTGGCCTGCTATTTTTATAGAATCGTTACATAATACAGTCTGTCAGGGCTTCCTCTTGGCGTTTTATTGCACAAAGGGGAAATTAAGTTTGATGACTCCTAAATGTTGGATGGAGGATGTCAGGTGACTCTGGGATTGTTTGGCTTAGGCCATATAGTAACAATATTCCCATAAGCAACTCTAGGAGCACTGATACTCAATCGAGGCCTTGGCAATGTTCCCACTAGAGGAAGCAGGGCTCTCTCTCTCTCTGGCACTGTAGCCACAGACAGCCAAGCCTTCTTCTCAGCGGAGGCAGAGGGAATTTTTAAAAAGATGTAGCTCATACAGTTTTCTGAGGCTGGGTGGTTACTGGTGAAAAGGAGGGGGTTCAAAGACAGGGCGAGGCTGCCCCTCTGACCACTGCCAAGGTATGGTCTGGGGTGCTGTGACCAGTTTTGTGTCTGGGCAGCTCTGGCATGGTCCTGGAGGAGGATACTTAAGTAAGCAGCCTTTAGCAGAGTCACAAGGACTTTGCCATAAGACCTGAGGTTTGACTCAATAGGAAATGTGAGCTCTCGGCTCCTTTCTTCCCACTGGATTGCCTACAGTTGGCTACCGAGGTGAAATAATGAAGGTACATGTGTACACAGATCAAAACTTCCATCCCAGAGTTGACACAAGCCTCTTTGTCCACAGGGAGACTTCAGGCTCCAAGGGTCTGGGGCACTCTCTTTTCCATAGCCTCCCAGCATGCACTGGGGCTGCCAGGACTTGCAGGCTCAACTTTTCTGCTCTCCGCTGCTTGGTAGAAGGCATTTGTTTCTGGGATGTTTCCTTGACTCTCAAGCAACAGGTTTTAAAATGCCCATTTTTTTTTTCTTGTGTTCCTCCTCAACAATGCTTACACCAACTTTTTGAAGTGTATATTTATTTATTTTTCTTTCGTAGCAACCAATCTTCAGCAGACAGATAGGTACAGGTGTCATACAGTATATAGTTTGAGTCTGACATTAGCTGCCTAGGTTTGGAGGGTACCTTGGGGGAAGGTCTCAATCTCCCGTGCTAGAGGCAGGTTAGCCACAACTTCTGTCTGATCTTGCTGCAAATCAGAGGTTTCCAGGATGCCCCGCTGAGGTCTGGCAGTTTGCAGGGATGTCGGGCAGAACACCAAATACTTACCAGTATCTATCTCAACCACCCATTTCTAAAACTTATCTCATTCATATTAACTGATGTGGCTGAAGGGGGCTTCTGATGAATACTAACTATGGTAGATGAGAGCTAGGTGAAGAGGTGCGTGGGAGAAGCCAGAGAGTTCCAGGCCCAGTGGTGTCTGTCTTTGAAGCAGTTGAGGACTGCAGCACCTAAGGGTTCATCAACCTGGAAGCTCTCTGAAGCCCTTCCTGTGAGGACTTCCTGTAAGCTGTATTGGAAAGTGCTTGGTACGGTAGTCCCACCCTCTTCTCTTTGCCCCACCCAGGCTTAATGGGCTGGCTCTACCGCCTTGGTGTGGGGTATCTACCAGAGAAGACTGCTTGGACAAGGGCTCAAGCCAATTAGCCAGCCAGTAACTACACTGGATATTTGGGACCTGAGCCTTTCTCAGGGTGAGCTTTTAAGCACAAAACCCATGTCCTGGGTTGACATACTTCAGTTAATAAGAATAGTTGGCTGGGCAGTGGTGGCACATGCCTTTAATTCCAGCACTCAGGAGGCAGAGGCAGGTGGATCTTTGTGAGTTGGAGGTTAGCCTGGTCTACAGAGTGAGTTCCAGGATAGCCAGAGCTCCACAGAAAAACCTTGTCTTAAAAAAAGTTAGTCAGAAGCCAAAAAGCAAGTTTCATACATTTAGAGACTTTCCCAGAACTATGGACTTTGATGGATTAGGTCTTTGTTTTTCATGTTGTCTATTGCTGAGTTTTACAGCCTGAAAGGCACATCTATCATGGAGTCAAGTGTGCTAAGGTCTGGGGCCCTGCTACACTCCTGCCTTACTAATCTTTTTCTCATGACCTGCCACAGTGCAGCCTTCTCCTCCATCTCTACCCCCACAGTAACTGAGGCCCTTACTTATCCTGAATGTAGACTATCTTGGTTTCCCAGATGATTGTTTTCCTCAGTCTCTGCTGTTTGAATCAGTATTGTATAGTGCTTTATGACATCTTTGATTGCTGTACTATTTTAAAGCTTGAATCTCATATTCCATAGTCTGATCCCTTTCGTTTTAGTTTATTTTTGTGTGTGCCTGTTCATATGTGAGCAAGTGTACTTAGAGAGACCAAAGGACAACTGAAACCATTTGGACTAAGTCTGCCCCAGCTCTGAATAATGACATGGAGACTTATACTTACTTATAAAAGCTTTAGGCCTTAGCTTCCTTTTGAAGCAACTAGCTCTTATAGCCTATGTTAACCCATTTATATTAATCTATGCTTTCCCACGTGGTTCTTTACCTCTCCCCAGTTGAATATGTCCTGCTTCCTCTTTGTCTGAGGGGAATCTTCACACCTTTGTCTTTCCCCAGAGTTCCTATCTCTGCCCGGAAGTCCTGCCTTTGCCATTGGCCGATCAGTTCTTTAACTCATCAGAAGGTGATGGAGAACAATGTTTACATACCATTGAGACAGATGATGCTTAAAAATACCAAAGTTGGTCTGTACTCAGCTCTCTGCTGGTACGGAACTGAGCATTTGAATAATGTCTACCCAGTGCACAAGAACATTATCCCAACAGACAACCTCAGCTGCCATTCTTCAGGGGCCATCTACCCTATTTTTGAGACAGCTCTCTCTCTCCTCCTGGCTTGGAACTCATCAAGCAGACTAACAGGCTGGCCAGCAAGCCCCAGGGCCTCACTTGTCTCCACCTTTTCTGTGCTGTGATTACAAGAGCAAGCTACCATGCCCAGAGTTTTTGTTTACACATTTGCTCATTGTGTGTTCGTGTGTATGTATGTGAGTGCCAGTGCATGTGTGTGGGTGTGTCCATCCCTCCACATCAGGGCAGAGGTCAGAGAACAATCTTCAGGAATTCAATTTTCTCTTTCCACCATTTGAGTTTCAGGGTTGAACACGTTTATCCCTCAGCTCCACCCCCCCTTTTTTTTTTTTGAGACTAGTGTTTACAGAATGAGAATGGTAAAGAGGGGCTGTTGTGCCAGGAGTTAGCACTTTAGCATCTGAACTGAGGATCACACTTCATTGTCCATTACAATGGACAACAGCCCCTCTTGTGGTGGCCTTATCCAAACACAATTGCATGGCCATTTTGCAAACCACTTTTATCTGTAAAGCAAAGTTACATATTTGTTGTTGTTTTTCAAAGAAATCATGAAAATAAGGGCACAGTGTGTCCACGGCCTTACCCTGACCAAAAGATCCTTAAAAAAAAAAAAAAAATTACAGCGTAGAGTCAGAAGGTTGTTTTTTGTTTTTGATGTTTCTGGTCCAGATTTGACATAAGAAAAACTGAGTTTAACCGTAGCTCCTGGTGTCACTCAGTTTCCCTCGGGTTGCTTGCTACTCCACCGGAAGCAGCTGCGACACGGAACACATTGGATGGCTGGTCTCTCAGTTACAGGCTTCACTAGGAGGACTTCCAGAAAATAGTGAAGGAGGACAGTCATCCAGCCATCCTAGGGAATCTCAAGGGGTTCCAGGATGCTTTTAGGTATCTGAAGGGGGAACACGTGTGGAATTTGGGCAGGAGCAGGAGGAGCTTCCAAAGAAAGAGCGGGGACCCACCCCTCACTTTTAAAATGTGGATTCTGGGGTACGGAGCACTCATCTTCATACGTGCGGGTCGAGAACTTTAGTTACTAGGTCCAGGCCTCTTTTATTTAATTTTTGCCTGAAATATCCCAACCCTCATTCCACAGAACTTCCAGAAAGACCAAAATGATGTGGAACCAGTGGAATAGTGTGGACATTCCATGAAGATTTGCAGTCTAAGCATCACATCAAGTATTTTCATCACGCTCCAGTGGCAACCAATAGAGGAGATGGCTCTTGCCGTCTTGGAATTTATTAAGCACAGGAGGGAGGTGCCATATAAAAATTACATAGCTATTAAAAATGCAATTACACAAAGAACCAGTTTACCACCAGCTTGAAAGGCTGTGAAACAGAAAGGAGCACAGGAGGGCAGCCATCAGAGAGGAGAAATCGGTATGGATAAGGAGGTAGGGAAGACATCCCTTAGCCTCCTAGGCTCACAATTTGAGGGTACAGCCAATAATGATGAGGAAACCAGGTGGCTTGTTTCCTAACAGGAGCTGGTAGCAGATGGTCCCTGGGCTAGACAGATAAATCTCCCTGGGTGGAGATTGGAGGGGTGATGACCCTGCCTGCTCTAGAGGCATAGTCCATCCTCCCAAAAGAGTGTCACCTGCCGCAGAACAAATGTCCAAGCACAGGATCCTGTGGAGGACATCTCACATTTTAACATTTGTGTATGTGCAATTAAAGTCCTGTTTACGTCTTTATGTATGTGACTATGTGTGTGTTTGTGGGTGCCCGGGGAGGGCTTTGGAGCCCCTGGAGCTGAGTTACAGGTAGTTGTGACCTGCGTGACATGATGGGAACCGAACTTGGGTCCTCAGGAAGAAGAGGAAATGCTCTTAGTAAAAGGTGAAAGAGTTATATGATCTGAAGAGAAACCAGGGTATCAGGAGAGGCTCTTAATTGCTGAGCCCCTTTCCATTCCATGCATGCTGTTCTCGTAAGAAACGTCCTTTGGGAAGGTATCCTATGTCTCTGCCAGCTTTTCTGTTATTCTTTCAAGGATGCCACATTTGCAGGCTGACTTCCTGTGTGTGGAAGGGCCTATCAGGGCCTGTAGTAGCTGCTTCTCATTCACTGCTGCTAGCAAGAGTCCCACTCTCCTTTCTCTCTTCTTATTTGTAAAGCACTCCTCTTTCCCTCTTTCTTTTTCCAGAGTTGAGGGCAAAGCGAGAACCTGTCATCATCAGAGTGAGGTGAACCACAGGCTCTGGCTGCCGACCTAGTGGTCAGGCGTCATCTTTATGACATGGAATGGCTTTTCTGTGAAAATGAGGCTTCCTTTCACAATGGCAGGATCCAGAGGTACTTTCCCCTTTGTCAGCCTGAGAGAAGATACCTCCGGTCCTTCTTCCATCCTACCAGTAACTCTCTCTGCTCTGAATCTTGAGCAAAGTACTGAGCAGCTTCTGAGGGTTCAGATTCACTGCATTTGTTTTTTTGTTTCTTTGTTTGTTGTTGTTTTCTGTGACCCACCAACTACTTTTCTGTGGCTTTGGTAAGAATAGGAGTTTCATCTTCTTTTAATAAACAGAACAATGTATCATTTTAAAAGACTTTGGAATCCTGAAGGAGGCATTTCTCAGGCTGGACCAGACTCAGTTATTTGGTAGGACTAGAACAAGAAGCAAGAAGGATAATGTGACTTACGTACCCTGGTACACATTAAGTGAAAAACCTCCCTCCCCAAATATGGTAGAATTACAATGCTTGCTTTTACGGGGAGAAGAAAGAACTGTGTATTGGGGGACAATTCTTCAGGTGAGGGGAAGATTTTCTCCCTCGGGGCCAATAGAACAGAACCCACATGCACGAAAAATACAAGGCTGTTGTCAAAGACCTTGGGTTCTGAAATTAAGTGGCACCTGAATGCCTGGGGGCTTGAATTGGTCCTTCCTCTCAGCTGCAGGGTGGCTGCTTCTAAAAGAGTGAGCTTTCCTCACAGTTGCCTCAATTCTGTGAGGCTTCTCAGTGTCAGGAGAGCCTTTGCAGGAGAGCTGGGAGGTGGTGCAGATGATCTGTGTATTAGGGCTGAAGAGCATTTTTTTTTCCTGACAGAAATACGAGGGGGATTTTGCATTGTAGTGACAGGTGTCATGCCTCTGGCTCTGCTGGCTGGCAAAATGTAGTTTAACAGATATATGGTATCAGGTTTTAAAACGCAGCTGTCACTTGGAATCATTGTGTTTTAAAAATGGATGCTACTTGGGCTTGTGGTGTTCACCTTTAATTCCGGCACTCGAGAGGCAGCTGGATCTCTGTGAGTTCGAGGCCAGCATGGTCAATAGAGCAAGATCCAAGACAGCCAGGGCTGCACAGAGAAAGCCTGTCAAAAAGAAAGAAAGAAAAAAGGATTATCTTCATTCGTGAAAAAAAACATAGATTGTGCACAGAGTTTTTTTTTTTTTCCAGGTGGGGCCAGTATGTTCATGGGTACTGTTTAACTTTATTTCTGAGGTTTTGGTGAGAGTGACATTATACACTTGTGTGTGTGTGTGTGTTAATATCTAGGCAGTTGCACATGCATGTGGAGACTAGACATCAGTCTTGGATGTCATTTCTTAGGAGCCATCTACCTTGTCCTTTGAGGCAGGAACCTGGGACCAAGAATCTCTGTTGTGGCCGCTGGCATTGCTGCCTCCCCAGTGGGGTATCACCTGCGAGTATGTTCCAGGCTCTTCACGAGGATGCTTGGGATCAAACTTGGGTTGTCATGCTTGCATGGCAGGTGCTTTCCTGAGTGAGCCTCTCCCCAGCTGTAACATCATACATGGTCTCTCTGCCTGCTTCTTTGTAGATTGCTTAAAACAAATTATTCTGTAGATTTTTGGGGGTGGGGAGGGGTACTTTATTATTCACTAAAATGTGTGACTGACAAACATTTCCAAGACTGGCAATTAACTTTCCAGGGCCTCATGCTACATACAAAACCCTTACAGTTTTACAGAGTGTGATTATTGGTGCTTTTGTATTTTAGCCAATCAAGATGGTATGTTAGCCATCTTGAATTCCAGCCAAATCCACAGCTTCTAAGGGGTTCATGCTTAATTCTGGGTCTGTGAAAACTTCTGATTAAGTCTTACTTTTCTCTATGTTATTCTCTTTAACTATAACTGTTTTAATGATGACTTTTAAAAAATTCCCTAAAAAAATCATCTATTCTTCAGGAGGAACTTAATATTTAGTTTCATAATTTAAAAAAAAAAACCTTTTATTATGCTGTGAAGAAAAATCTTTTGGTAAAGTTGGTTCTTAGACTTTAGTTTGCCAAAATAGCCCAAGAAATATTGTGGGGGATTTGCACTGCGGCAGTGTCTTTGAAGTTTGGTTGCCTGCCTTTAATTTTGCAGTGAGCCCTAATCTCATTAGATTTCATACAGTCAGTGTTTGTACTGGCACAAAAGCTGTCCAAACAAAGCCAAAATGTTGACACCACCGTCCTCTGATGGCGTTTAGAATGAATACATTAAACACTTTTGCGATAGCATTGCATTAAGCTAAGGAATAAATTCTGAACTTTGAACTCAGCAGGATTAAAAAAAAAGCTTTGCTTGATAGCTGAGCAATTGTGTTGTAGAGTTGTAGAGGAATTCACTGTGCTGTTGCAAAAATTCAAACAGGCAAATATTCTCTGCATGCAGTAGGTGCTGTGTGATTGAAGAATTCAAGCACTGACTGATTAGACCTCAAATCCAGTTGTGAGAGGCTTCAATGGAAGATAAAGTGGGCCGGCGAGTTTGTCTCACAGTCTCAGAATGAACTTTGAATTCATTCCAGCAGGCTGAAAGCACACCTTCTAGTTAGTGTGTGATGCCATGTCTATCTTCAAACTACAGTGCTGGTTTACATATTTAGAAATTTTCTTCACAAATCTGGCAGTCATCTTCCTACTGACAGGATGAAAGCTCAGGAGTGACAAGATCAAATGGCTTCTTTGTTGCTTCCCATGAGAGGGAGGCAGCTACAATTCTAGAACTGAGAATTAACTCAATCCAAATGGTTAGGAGTATTTATTGGCTGCTACATAGATATTATACAAAACAAAAAGATGTACCCCATAAAATGTGTATTGACCTACATATTTGTAATGTGACTGTTAGGAAGCCTGTACCTAAAGCATTCCAAGGGGGAAAATGTTGATCATAAAACCGTGTGTTAAGGGGCTGGAGAGAGAGCTCAGTGGTTAAGAATGTTGTCTGCTTCCAGAGGTCCTGAGTTCAATTCCCAGCAACCACATGTTGGCTCAAAACCATCTGTAATGAGATCTGGTGCCCTCTTCTGGCATGCAAGTGTACATGCAGGCAGAACACTGTATACATAATAAATAAATCTTTAAAACAACAACAAAACAAACAAACAAAAAACAACAACAAAAAAAACCCATATGCTAAAATCTGTGCATGTGACCACCGAGAACCTTGTAAGTCTCAATTGTCTCTACTCTCTTGATGCTAGTTGCCTGCACTTTGCTTTCAGCCTGCCCCGAGGGCTTCCTAAGACTTCTATTTAGAATCCGTCACACCAGCGATACTCAAAATTGCATTGAGGGCATGATCTGTGCAGTCCTCACCCCCCCGCCCCCCATTTTGAATGACTGCCACAAAAAAAAATGTTTTTAAGGTCTTCATGTCAAGTGTGGCAGTATTTGTTCTGAAAAACTGATCTGCTTTTATATATGCCTTGTGATCCTGTAACTAACTGGCTGCCCTTTCATTTTCCATTGTTTTCAGGACTTTAGAGTGCTATTTCCTGACGCTAGTCATCAAAGAGGTTATACGGATGAAGTCTGTGCGTTATCATTTACCCGTGGCTTTGTTATTTGTTTGTTTTTACTTTTTCTTTGTTCAAATGCTCCCCCAAATCAGTATCTTTTTAATTGCACAATGTTTTAAAGCGGCTTTTAACCCTTTGTGGGAAGGGATAGAGATACGTATGTCCACAAAATCATACAAACACACCCCAATCCATGCTTGCTCAGGAGACAGATGGTTGTATACTGGGCTAGAGATACCCATACATCCGTACATTTCTACAAATACATCCCAATTCATGCTTATGCATGGTGTGAATGAGTTACGTTTTCTAAAACCGCAGCAAATGAGAAGCAAATTAGGAAGTGTGGTGTTAGCTAAAGAAGGGGCAATGGGAATGTCAGGCTACACCAGTTAGGTCGAGACAAGTAAGTGTGTGATGACAGCAAGGACAGCTGCCCACAGCCATGTCAAGCAGGGCCAAGGAACCTTTTTCATCTCTGTAATCAAAGGTTTGGCAACTGACTGCAAGTCCGAAGTATTCCAGATACTTCAGGAACAAGATTGGGCCACAGCATTCTACAGGCTTTTCCCACAAGATATGCTCTGCTTGGTATCAGTTAAAATTATGTTACCATCCCTTCCCCCACACCAATTCAACTCTGGGTACCACAACACCACGTTGGTAATAGAAACCGTCACTTCTCAGCAAGGCTGGCTTGGCATGGTTACAAAAGCAATGGGCAGAAGCTGCTATCACTGGGCTTGAAACTGCCACTCTGCTTCTAAAGAGGTGCTGTGGTCTCACCCTGAGCTCAGCTGGTGTCAACGTCTACAGCAGGTCGTCAAGGGCAAGACCCCCTCCATGGACAGAATGATACTGGTCATAGACTGAGTGGAACTCAGGCTCAGAATAAGCGATAATGTAATTCATGTGGTGAGAAACTAACGTCCCCTTTCTTTCTGTTGGTCCTGGCCTGTATGAGGAGAGAGCTTATTAGGGAGAGGTGATTTATTTGATCTGTGCTTCTGAGTGACCTAGACAAGGGTCACTGAGCTAACATGGCACACTGCCTAAAGGCAAAGGGCCAGCCTGGGTTTAAGTCTCTACTCTATTGACATCCAGCTCTCTCATCTTAGACAAGTTAGCTAGTACCTTTGGGTATTAGGTTTGCTGTCGTGGAGAGAACACCGAGGGGTGTGTGAGAGTTCAGTGTGTTGCCAGGGAATGCGTAAGACAGTGGCGACTGTATTAAACACCATGCAAGTGGCAAATATTACATCACCATTAAATACAGTGATATCAGAGGAAGGAAGAAGTCGTTTCTAAGGTAATATGATATCTGCTTCCCCCGCTTTTTGAAAAGAGCAGCGCTGGCTGTCTTGGGACTCCCTATGTAGTCCAGGCTGGCCTTGAACTCATAGAAATCTGCCTGCATCTTCCTTCTGAGTGCTGGATTAGAGGTGTGTGCCACCACAGCCCATTCCTTTTCTTGATACTGTCTTTCTTAAACTTATCGTTACCTTAAATGTAATTTACGAATGTGTTATTTTAAAAGCTCCTCTTTCTGGTATTTTCACATACCCTAAACTACATGGAAAAGGGTTTAGGAGAAACATGTTTGCGTCTTGACAGTTCAGGTTTTTGGGTTCTGTTGAGAATTATTAAATGGGAGGTGGGAGTATGGCTCAGGACTGCATCACCAGGCACAGTGGCGCAGGTCTGTAACCCCACCACCAGGGAGGTGAAGGCAGGAGGATCAGAAATTCAAGATCATCTTTGGCTGCATAATAATTTGGAAGTTGCCTAGGCTATATGAGACTCTGTCATGAAAACAAAACAAAACAGTTTTGTGTATGAAACTCGAGGGCTCACATTTTAAAAAAGGTTTATTTTAAACATAGCTTCAATTTAATTTAAAAAGTTTCATAACACCAACATTTCAGAGCCTTTCTTAAACAAAAATGCTCTCACGGAAAACCGTGTGGTGTGCTTGCACAAAACACAATCACCGTCACAGGGTGATCGTGTGGCGTTTTTCTTGCCTTTTTTGGTAGGGATACATGCATTTATTTTAACAGTGCTTATTACACGTTTTTCTGCAATATGTGATGGACGCTTATTTAGGATGCTCAAACTGTTGCCATGAGTGTTTCCTGGCACACCACCCATGCCCTCTTCACTGAGATATAAATAAAATCCTTAGCAAACTTGGACGTCCTCTCAGAGTCCCCGACACTGTTCCCATGACTAGCTGGTGTCTTTTGCGATGTGGAGCAGGCACAAGCGTGTTCCGTCTTCTCGCTCGGAATGGACTTTGGAAGTTGTTATTATGTATGTCTTTCCAGTATACACATAGACTGGAGCCGATGAAGGCCAGCTCTCACAGGACTGTAACTCACTTTGCCAGCCTGGCCTTCATGTCTCCTTGCTCTCTCTGGTGGGAACACGCCGAAACAGACATTTCCTTTCTGAACACTCGAATGTGCGGCTATAAGAATACAGTGATTTTACCGTATACCTCTCACAAACGTTATCAAGGTCAGCAGCAATAATACCTAACTCAGGTCACGGTCCAGGTTCCCCGAAACACTCGTCTGACCCAAATCCATGCGTAGCCTGTTGCCATGTTTAACCTTTTTTGACGTAAATGTCACCTAATATGGTAACCACTGGCTACAAGTTAATTTTAAAACTGAAATTTAACAGGATGAAGGAAATCAGATGTCTGCTTGCCCCTTTGTGGAGCTCAGTGTGACTGCTGTGTTGCCAGGGCAGGCATGGGGTGTTGCCGGGACAGATTTGGGGCGCTTTTTTTTCTCATGCTGGTTAGATTTTTGTCAGCCTGATACAAGCTAGGGTCATCTTGGAAAAGGAAGCCTCAGTTGAGAAAATGCCTCCGTAAGATTGGTTTGTGGGGCATTTTCTTGATTGGTGACTGATATGGAAGGGCCCCGCCCACTGTCTGCAATACCACCTGGGGTTAGATGGTCCTGGGTTGTGTAAGAGAGCAGGCTGAGTGAGCCATGGGCGAGCAAGCCAGTAAGCAGCACTCCTCCGCGGCCTTTGCCTGTCTGTAGGTTCCTGTCTTGAGTTCCTGCCGTGACATCCAACAATGAGGGACTGTGATGTGGAAGTGTAGGCCAAATAAACCCTTTTGGTCACAGTGTTTATTAAAGAAATACAAAACAAACTTGGATAAGCTTTACAGGAAGTTCACTGCTTTGGGATAGGTAATAGCTCCTCTGTTAGTGTTAGGGTTTGGATATGGTGTGTTCCCTGAAGGGCTAGTGGGTTGAGGGCTTGGGGGAGGTGAATGGAATGTGAAGAAGGTGCTGGCCTCATCAATGGCTAGTCCAAGGTAGACTCATAAGTTGATGATGTTAAGCAGTGCTGGAAACTTCTGGAGCTGGAGTTTCAGTGGGGAAAGAAGGTACCTGGGGGTGTCCTTACCCTTCCTGTTTCTCGTCTTCCTGGATGCATGTCTGAGCATCTTTGCTTCATCATATCTTCCATGCCATGAGGTTCTTTAGCCTCCACAAGTGATGGGAAGGGTGTCACATGGCATGGTCTAAGCAATGAGACCAAATTAAATGGCCTTTCTCACGTGTTTAAAACTTTATGTATTTATTCACTTTGCATCCTGGTTGTAGCCTCTTCCATCATCTCCTTCCAGTCCCACCCTCCCTCTTTCTTCCCCCATCTCTCCTCCCTTGCTTCTCAGAAAAGGGAAGCCTGCCCCACTAACCCACTCCAGCACATGAAGTCATATCAGACCTGAGCATGTACTCTTCCACTGAGGCTCAGCAATGCAGCCTGCCATAGGGAAGTGATTGAAAATCAGGCAGCAGAGTCCATGTCAGAGACAGCCCCTACTCTGCTTATAAGGGGGCCCACATGAGGACTAAGCTGCCCACTGGGAACATCTGTGTAGGGGGCCTAGGTCTAGTTCACACATTGTCCTTGGTTGGAGCTTCAGTTTCCACATGTCCCCCCTAGGCCCAGGTTAGTTGACTCTGTGGGTCTTCTTGTGTAGTTCTTTTCCTCTCCAGATCTTTCTATCCTTCTCTCATCCTCTTCCCCCAATTCTTTCACAAGGCTCCCCATGTTCTGCCTAATGTTTGGCTGTGAGTCCCAGGGTGTATTTTGATCTGCTGCTGGGTGGAGCCTCTCAGAGGACAGCTATGCTAGGTTCCTGTCTGCAAGCACAGCAGAGCATCACTAATAGTGTCAGGGGTTGTGTGTCTCCCATGAGGTGAGTCTCAGGTTGGGCCAGGCTTTAGTTGGACATTCTCTCAATCTTTGCTCTAACTTTATCCCTGTACATCTTGTACGCAGGGGTAAATTTTGGGTTGAAGGTTTTGCGGGTGAGTTGGTGTTCCCTTCCCTCCACTGGGAGTCCTGTCTGGCTAGAAGGTAACCTCTTCAGTCATCCTGATATCGTCCCAGGAGCCTGCCCTGTCGTAGGTCTCTAGCTTGTCTCCTCAATGGGCCCGCCCTCAGTTTCTCTTCTCTCTCCAACCCATCTTGCCTCCATGCCCCATCCTCACCTCACACCCCATCCCCACCCTCTTTCCCTTCCTGCTCCCTCTCCTACCCTATTTCCTCTCGTTAACCACTCCCACTGTCTATTCTATGTCACCTCCTGCCTGAGATTCAAGCACTCTCCCTTGTTACTCTGGGTTTGCGTTTCTTTGGGTTTCTTTGGGTCTGGGAATTGTAGTATGTTTATCCTGTGCTATACGGCTAACATCCACTTATAAGTGAGTACATACCATGTGTGTCTTTCTGGGTGTGGGTCTCACTCAGGTTAATATTTTCTAGTTCCATCCATGTGCCTGCAGATTTCATGATTTCTTTGTTTTTAATAGCTGAGTGGTATTCCGTTGTGTAAATGTGCAACAGTTTCTTTATCTCTTTCTGAGGTAGTTTGTCATGGTAATTTTAAAAAGTGCCTAATCACACCCACTTCTTGCTCCCTGTGCAGGAGGGGCATCAGTTCTGAGGGATGCCTTATTTATGCACAGGTTTAACTGATTCTTTTATTTCTAGTTTGTCTTGGAATTTTTACTAAAAATGTGGCTAAAGTTCAACTTTTTTTATTGGTTTTTTCTTTTTTTAATTTTAATTTTTTTAATTAATTACACTTTATTCACTTTGTATTCCCCCCATAAACCCCTCCCTCTGCCCCTCCCAGCCCCAACTTCCCTCCCCCTTCTCCACACATGCCCCTCCTCAAGTCCACTGATAGGGGAGATCTTCCTCACCTTCCTTCTGATCCTAGTCTATCAGCTCTCATCAGGAGTGGTTGCATTGTCTTCCTCTGTGGCCTGGGAAGGCTGCTTCCCCATCAGGGGGAGGTGAGCAAAGAGCAGGCCACTCAGTTCATGTCACAGACAGTCCCTGTTCCCATTACTATGGAACCCACTTGGACACTGAACTGCCATGGTCTACATCTGTGCAGGGGTTCTAGGTTATCTCCATGCATGGTACTTGGTTGGAGCATCAGTCTCAGGAAAGACCCCTGTGCTCAGATTTTTTGGTTCTGTTGCTCTCCTTGTGAAGCTCCTGTCCTCTCCCTATCTTACTATTCCCCATATCTTTTGTAAGATTCCATGCACTCTGCCCAACAGTTGGCCATAAGTCTCAGCATCTGCTTTGATAGTCCGCAGGGCTGACCCTTTCAGAGGTCCTCTGTGACAGGCTCCTAACTTGTTTCCTGTTTTCTTCTTCTTCTGATGTCCATCTGCTTTGCCTTTATGGCTGGGGATTGAGCATTTTAGCCAGAGTCCTCCCTCTTGATTAGTTTCTTTAGGTGTACAGATTTTAGTATGTTTATCCTATATTATATGTCTATATGAATGAGTATATACCATGTGTCTTTCTGCTTCTGGGATAGCTCACTCAGGATGATTGTTTCCAGTTCCCACCATTTACTTGCAAATTTCATGATATCCTTGTTTTTTTATTGCTGAGTAATATTCCATTGTGTAGATGTACCACAATTTCTGTATCCATTCCTCGGTTGAGGGACATCTGGGTTGTTTCCAGTTTCTGGCTATTACAAATAAATCTGCTACAAACATGGTTGAGCAAATGTCCTTATTGTGTACTTGAGCTCAACATCATTAGCCATCAGGGAAATGCAAATCAAAACGACCCTGAGATTTTATCTTACACCCATCAGAATAGCCAAGATCCAAAACTCAAGTGACAGCACATGCTGGAGAGGTTGTGGAGAAAGGGGAACCCTCCTCCACTGCTGGTGGGAATGTAAACTTGTACAATTACTCTGGAAATCAATCTGGTGCTTTCTCAGAAAATTGGAAATAGCGCTTCCTCAAGATCCAGCTATACCACTCCTGGGCATATATCCAAAAGTTCAACTTTTATAAAGAATTTTTTTTTTTTTTTTGGCTCCTACTCCAACTCCTGAGCTGAGGGCTAAAGTTAGGGCCTTGTGCTTGGTAGGCAAGTGCTCTACCACTGAGATCACTCAAAGAAAATGAATTTTGTTTTGATGTGTGTGTGTGCGTGTGCGTGTTACAAGTGTTTGGGTACCGGTAGAAGCCAGAAGAGGGTGTCAGATTTCCTAAAGCTGGAGTTAAAGGAGGCTGTGAGCTACCCTATCAATGGGTTCTGGGAACTGAACTTGAGTCTACCCAGAGGGCAGCAAGAGCTCTTTACTGCTGAGTCACCTCTGCAGCCCTAAAGTTCAGCCTATTTATCGAGGGGTAGGGACATTTGTCAGTGCTGCGCTGTACTTAAACAACCAGAATTCTCACTCTAACTTTACATGCCATTGAGTAAGCTTATTTATTCTTTTCTGCTTTTGGAAGTCTGCTTTGCTTTCATTTCCTCACCTTCCATTCCATCTTGTCATGATTGCTTCTTGACTAGAGTTCCCTGAAGGATGCTCACTGATGCCAGTGAGGGGCCAGCTTTACCATGGCTTCCCCAGCGTCAGGGATCACAGAAACGCCCCTGTTCTTCTTTTTAATATTTCCCCATAACTTGAATGATCTTTTCTTTCATTTGTTCTTACTTCTTTATGTATGGGGTTGGCTCTGCCAGCTAGGCCTTTCTGCAAACAGGGTAAGTTTCTATTGTTTTGGATTTGCAGGGAGGATTCAGGGCAGCTTTGTGCAAGGCCCTTCCTGCCTTGCTCCTCCAAGCCCAATAATCCATCTTTTCCCTCTATGATTCATTCTGAGCTTAGTGGTTAATCTCCTAGTTCTAGTTTTATGTCTGTTTCTCCCCCTTGCCTGGATCTGAGACATCCTTTCCTTCAACAATTCAAATGTCTTGGCTATTCATTTTCCCCTTTGCTTTGGAAAGCTTTAGTTGTCAACTCTATTCCCTTGTCAGCAACCATTTTTACTCTTATTGGCCTAGCCAGGCTGTCCGCCTTGGCTTTCTTTATAAGTGTTCTTGTGTAGAATCTTTGCCTCCTAGGGTGCCCACTGTAACACAGCAGTTAAGTGACAATGTAGGAGGTGCCAGGCTTTAAGAGCGCTTAATGATTGCTTAGAAGATTTATGAGCAGGAGATGAAACCAAAGAGAACCAAACGCTCAAGTTCTGTAATAAATAGTAATAGTAAGAACTGTTCAGATTATTGTTCAACAGTTACTTGAAACACAGTGCATGTATGTGTACATAGCAGCTGTGTGCTGTCCAGCGCAGCTCCATCTGTGCCTGACGTCTGCTTTCCCAATGTCCTTATCTCTGCCTCCTCTAACCTTCAGCTTTGGTTTTCCTGCCTGCTGACCTCTGGCCCTGCTGTGATTCTTCTTTGGTCTCCTTCACATTCTCTATGGGACTGAGGTCAATGTTTGGCTCATTATACATGAGACCAATATCCAGTATACTAGCGAGCACAGGGATGCCTGTCACAGGGAAGCTGGAATTGCAGAGAGATTCAGTTTTGGAATTTCTCACCCATTTGACCCTTAGTGATTTGATGTAATGTTCTTATTTGTATCGAAAGGAAGATTTAGAGCTGAGGTGAAAAGGAATTACTCAACAAGCAAACACAGAAGCCCACAGCAACTTTCCCAGTCTGTAATGGAATAGGGCCACAGGACAGCACAAGGCACAGAAAGTGTTCTGTTGGTGTTTGAAGCATCAGTGGGTTTTACAGCACAAGGTGGCTTCTTGATTCTTCTTTGTTGT
>CM053766.1:38326083-38345529 GCA_028658305.1 Pachyuromys duprasi | reverse complement strand
GGGGCTGTCATCCTTCTCTAATCTCACAGAAGACAGGGCTGTGAGCTTTCGCTCATGAGACAATGCTGAGGGGGCTTCTTTTCTGCTGTGAAGCTTGGGTGGACCACATAAGACATCTTTGGCATTATTGGGCCACAGTTGCTTGCAAGGGGGAGAATCCAGATCTGGATGATATCGTAGATAAATGACTTCATTTCCCATCATAAGAGAAGTGTGTGTGTGTGTGTGTGTGTGTGTGTGTCTGTCTCTCCATCTGTCTGTCTCAGAGGGAGCTGGTCTTATGCCAGGAAAGAGAATACTTTAGATCAAAGATGGATAAACTTTTCCTGTAAAGGACTAGATAGTAAATATTTTGACTGTGGGAGGCCATACCATCTCTGTTCAGGTGAATCATGGTACAAAAGCAACTACAAAAACCAGTTCCTCCCCCATCAGATGAACAGACTCATAACTGTGACTCCTAATTTCCAAAACAGATCAGCAGATTGAATTTAGCCCATGGCTCCTGTTGGCATGCCTCTACTCTAGATCTTCTGCCTCTTGAATTTCTAGTGTGAAGTAGGTGTTGGGGAACAAAAAAACAACAGCTCTTTGGGAAACCGGAAGTAGACATACTCGTATGCGGGTAAATTTAGACTGGAGTGAAAAAGGCTGTCTTCATTTCCCAGGGCACTGAGAATGTTCGTTCATTCATTCATTCATTCATTCATTCATTCATTCATTCATTCATTCATTCATTCATTCATTCATTCATTCGTCCTGTTCATAAAGCCTACTGGGAGATGGGGCTCAGAGATACTAAGATGGAATGAAAGCGTCTCAAGGAGATCTGTTCCTATAGGAGAAAGTAATGGTTGGTCATAGCACACTAGCACATGATGGAAGTTAGTGAGGCATTTGGGTGTAGATAATGTAGCTCTGGACATGAGGCACATGATACACATGTAATGGGAACCAAGTCTAAAAAACGTTGTCTCTCTCTTCCTCTTTTGATTCCTTACAGATAATAACTCTGAAGGTTCATTTTCAAAGCTCTCTCGTGGTTGATATGGGCACGTTGCGTGTCTTTCTTTTTAAAATGTTCCGTAAAAGTTGTTGGGGCGCTTACCATCCATGTGTATCAGGAGGTAACAACACTTGCTGCCAAACCTGAAGACCCGTCTGTCTCAGAGAGAGCTGATTTTATGTCAGGAAGGAGACTAACAATACTTTAGACCAATAATGGATAAACTTTTCCCATAAAGGATTAGATAGTAAACATTTTGGCTGTGAGAAGTCATACCGTCTCTCCTCAAGTCTGAATCACAGTACAAAAGCAACTACAAAAACCAACTGTGTTGGTTCCTTGGGACCCAACTCCAAAGAGTTGTCTTTTTTACTTCCACTTAGACATCATGGCATGAATTTCCCCCAAAAATGTGTAAGAAAAAGTTGATGTCATATGTTTCATTAAAGCACACTCATCTATTGGCAGCTCTCACAATATTCCAGGGGTGAAAAGGGGAAATTTAAAGGCCTTTGAGGCCTCACACAGATGGAGAGGAGACAATGGAAGCATTCTAACCCCCTCAGCCTTAGGTCTCAGAAACCCCCACACCCCCAGTGTTAGGACATCACTAGTCCACTACTGCTCCATACACCTGGCCTGTGGGAGTGGCCTGGATGACAGGCCTCTGCAGGGCAGGGAGAGTGAGCTCAGTAAGGAAGAAGCCTAGGAAACTCAGGCGCCTACATGGAATCGAGAGAGTTGGCCTTTTAAGAAAAAAGTCTATTTCAACTGGAGTGTATGGAAGAGACTTAGACCTTTCTGGGCGGGCCATGCCCATAGCACACCAACAGCAGGTATAAACCAGAGTGTCTCAATTTGCATTTCCCAACACTCTGAAATCAGGCCATGAGATGAGGGCAGTCTTGCCATGACAGCAAGGAGCCCAAGAATGGGCTGTGGCTGGATTGGTCAGTCTTTATGAATACATTCCCTTTCACCCTTCTTGTAGAGACCACTTTCTCAATTTGAGTCTCTGTAATATTAACTTGCCAGTGGGACTTGTACACTTCAGATAAAATTTAATATCTATGAAATATTTAAGGCTGCTGGCTGGATGCTAATTTCAGTAATCTATTATATATGATTTACATGATTTCCTTGTGTTTTATTTTATTGTCTTAGACTCCTGTGGGGTTGAGATTAGAGAGAAGTGAATGAGGTTGGGCACAGAACCAAAGAGAGCTTCAAAGACGTATGTGGTCAGGACAGTCTAATGAGGAAACACCAAATGACTGAAAATACTTCACAATGAATATCATGTTAAAACTTTAAGACAGTGTGGCAGGCTGAGAAAAGAAGAAAACCAAGGGACTGTGGGAAGGGAAAGGGGCCCTTGCCAGAGTCTGTAGAAGCCTCTGGCCAGCTGAGAGTCAGTCAGAATCCTAGTACAGTGAACAAGATTCACTGTGATGGGGTCAACACACAGATAATACTCCTTGTGTATGAAGATACTTTCCAAGGAGGATTAAAATGGCAAGCCATGTTTAAGGCCTGGGAGTGCACACCCTTGAACATGGCCATGTTCCTCTCTCATCATTTTCTGGGAACTTGGTGAAGAGTTACTTTTCACAGTGAAAACTCCCAAGCTCCCTGACTTCTGTTTTCACCTTACTGGCTGCAGTCCTGCCCAGCGGACCTCTGGAGCCATCCCATAATGGCGTTAGATGCCTAAGCAACCTATTGAAGCTGTGGCTTCAGAGCCCACCCAGATCTCCTAGACACCCGTTATAAGGTAAGGAAGCGTGTTTCTCTGTAGAGAAGCTCACACCCTTTCTCCCCTGTGTCTCATCCTTTCTCTGGATACCTCTCCTTCTAGCAACTCCACACAAATCTGCTTTAAAATATTGCCCTTTCAATAAGGCCCCGCTCCGCTCCGCACTGGCTCAAGCTTCGATTCCTTTCTTTGATCAGGTCAAGAATTCAGGCTTCACCTGAGTTGAGGTCTCTGAGAGAGGAATGCTGGCTGCTACAGCCACTGACAGCACCATCTGACCCCGAGATCAGACAGCTCTGCCTCACTCACATGGCTCTGGTTCTTGAAAACTGTATTTTCCAAACAAGCAGCTAGGGCCGGCAAGAAGGCCAAGAGGCTCAAGGTACTTGCTGCCAAGCCAGACAACTTGGGTTCAACCCCCAGGACCTTCACGGTGGAAGGAGAGAAAGATTCTGCAAGTTGTCCTCCAACATCTACATGTTTGGCCAGAGTCCGTGGTACTCTGCACGCTGCCAGAGGAGAAAGGTAAACACCGACCCAACCGCAAACCCTTGGACCCACCATGGTGACCTGCTTATAAGATATGTGGGTGTGATAGTGGCACAAACATTGTGGGGGTAGCCAGCCACTCTCTAATTGTATTCAAGGCCCACTCCACAAGATGCAACCCACGCCTGACACTGCTCAGGGGGCCAAGGACCTGAGCTGAGGCTGGCCAGGGACCTAGAGGGAAAACCAAATAACTCCTGTTCTGCTGAAGGAATGTAGCAATAACATGGCTCCTCAGGACAGTTAGTGATATTCACAGAAGAAGGTGTTCGAAAGAGACATATGTGTCTCCCGATCAGACTGTTGAAACAATGGACCACAAAGAAATGGGAATTTCTCCCCCAGGAATTTCATTCTGGAAGAAGGAAAAGGTGCCAGCCAGAGGGGCATCTTATCTCCTGGAAAGAGGTTTCACACAGTTATACACCTTGTCTGACCACCTTACAAGAGGAGCCTGAAGCCCAGACAATGGTGGGTCAGTGGGGGCAGGACCACACTTTGACCTGGACTGCTTAGATGTGCACCTCCCTGGCTACTGTAAGCTTGAAGCTCACTTCAGGACCCCAAAGGCGGACTCAGAGGACCACTGGATTGCCTGGTCTCACTTTCCAGTACGGCTATAGTGAATATATCTCCCTTCCCTGCCTTCTACTATTAATTTGACTTTTAAAATTGGCTTACTGGGGATGAGTGGCTGAAACAGGCTTGGGGTATAGGCTGTGACCCCTAAGTTTGAAAAGTGACAGTTTCTGGCAGTGCCATCAGGTGAAAAGGTGACAAAGGCAAGAGCCTAATCTCACAGTTTAACTTTTTTAAAGTTAAACCGCATTTAGTGTGTGAGTGTGTTCCCATGTGCTCCACCTGTGGGAGTCAGAGGACATCTTTTTGGAGTCTGTTTTCTCCTTCTACCGTGTGGGTCCCGGCGATAAAACTCAGACTCAGGTCATCTAGCCAGAAAAACCTTTTGTCCACCGAGCCATCTCACAGCCCCTAACTCACATTTTAAATGAACCATCCCTCACGATAACAGTTTATTCAGGAAAGCAAAGTCCTCATGACCTAATAAACTTACAAACGTCCTGCATCCCCACATTGTAGACTAAAGATTAGATTTACAACCCGTGAACCCTTGGGGGCACAAACTGTAGTGTCTGTTCCTATTATCTATCACTTTCTTTTCACACAGTAAATACATCCATCTAGACCAATAGCAATCCTGCCCTACCCTAGTTGTTCCAGAATCCATTGAAATTTCCAGAGACCAGGTTCTAGGAGAAGTCAGACATGGGGGACACTGAAACATGATTTGCTTTGAGGAGAGTTCTCCAGCTGTGAGCCTAGGTCACAGCAAAGTCAATTGCTTCCAAGACTGGGCAGACACAGTGGGTGGGAGGCCTCAGGCAAGATCAAACCTCGATAAGGCAGACATTAATTCTTAAAAACTCTAGAATGATCTTCCAGTCCATGAGCTTTGTGGTTGATACATTGGGAGAAGGGACTGGATTCCAGACCTCCTCAGCAAGCTTCACATTTATACCTTTCCTGGCCTTGGCCTGTGCTTCAGCCCTGGGCCTGGAACTGCACGCTTACCACTTTCCCAAGCATTGCACCCTTGTGGCTTTGTACTTCTGGAATCCTGGGACACCCCTACTATGATGGGTCCACTGGGTATTGTTACAGGAGCCTTTACGACTGTGGAGGATGAACCCCTTTCTCGTGGAATCTGGCATTCTGCTCTTCTCCGAAGATTAGAGACACACTGTTGTCTCCTCTTTAAGAGTTAAACAATCTGGGCCAATCCATCACCTGGCAAAAGACCATCCCGCAGGGAGACTGGAAGATGGAGGGTGTGTGTGTGTGTGTGGTGGTGGTGGTGAATAATTATCTCCGTAATTAGAACTACTTTTTCTATCCTGTCATGGTGCAGTGGCTTTCAGTTCCTCCATCATGTAGCGCTGTGGAGATTGCCCACTTTCTTGAGTCCAAACTTAGAAAAGTGTAATTTCCCATTTCCTTTTCCTTTGTTCGATTTCTTTCCTAAGCATACCTTTCTGAATGATTTGGGCTTCCTCACTCTTTCTCACAGCTCTTTCTCCGCCTTCTTGTCTGCCATGTAGGTGCTAACCAAAGGATGTAACTTCAAGATTTTCAGCAAGCCTTACCTGTTGTTCCCTCTGAACCCATCTTTAAGAAGACTAAGAACATAAAAGATGAAGCTCTAGTTTCTCCAGGACCGCCCTGATGGGGAATTGCCATGGCAGTTGGCGCTATAGCCGCTTTCTGCCTGGACTCTCAGGCTATCTGCAATTTTCTGACGTGGGGGTGGAGCCTACCGTGGCCTTCATGGCTTACAAGCTTCGTGGGTCTGCAGAATTACTATCGCATGGTTACCTCCAAGATCTACAGTTTGTTCTGTCTGGAGCAGTGGCCAGAGCCACACCTCGGCCTGCTTGAGCTGTTGTGGGCAGTGCTGATACGGATGGTGGGTCAGACCTTGATAAACAGCCACACACCTTGGCGCCGGGTCTCATAAGTGTCTTGGATAAATTTTCGTGTGTGTGAGTTTGTACCTCTGTGCCTGTTTTTGGGTTTTTAGTGTGAGTTGTGAAGATCAAACTCAAGTCCTCACTGCTGGTGCAGCACTTTTCTGCCTGGGCCACCCCTTCAGCTCCTCCTATGACCTTAAACATCCATGTTTTATGACCTGTTTGTCTGAGCTTAAAGCTGGTGCTTATTACTGTCAGTCTGTGTCTCCACGACACTCCCAATTCTGGGTTAATCCAATGAAATCAAAAGAACTGAAAAACAGCAGAAACAGAAAGAAAACCTTCTCCTGAAACTAAAACCCATTTATTTGGCACCAGGTAGAGAAAACAGGTGCTTGACTTGCTTGACTGCCTGGCTCTTTTCTTTCCTTTAAACAATTGGGTTGTAGTCATGTGCAGACCCAGCTGAGCTTGCTAATGTCCAGAAACATTAATCCCCTTCAGGGGAGTTTGCTGAATTAATCAATGATAATTGGATCAACCCACGAAGGACAGCGCACCGTGCAACCAGCAAATGTGAGACCGGTGTATGTGTATGTGAGTGTCAGGGTTTCTTCTTTGTGGGGAGAAGATAAGAACACAGCGTTAGCAGCACACAGCCCTGCGGTGGTGAACAGGAGGGAGGAGTTGGGGAAGAGGGAGCACAGCTGTCTTGTACGGTTTTCTGGTTAAACTGAGAGAGAATTTTGCGTTTCGTGTCAGCCGGCTCACATTACTCTTGCTCCCATCCACTCTAAGTCACATGGTTTCAGTTTCAGAACTTTTATGGAATAAAACAAAGCAGTTGGAAATGCTGACAAGCATTGGAAGCAATTACTGAAGTCTTATTTCCCCCCCAAGCTAAGGGTCCGGTCCCACAGGCTGGCTGTGGTGGCAGGAGCGTGCATCCATGGTCAGCAAGCAGAGAGAAATGGTTGCTGAGGCTCAGTTGCCCTTCTTTCCTCCGCTACTCCTTTTTTTCTTATTCAGTTCAGGTCCCCAGTCCATGGGGGGGTGCTACGCCCACTTCATATGGGTCTTCTACCCTCAGTTAGTCTTCTCTGGACATACCTAGATGCTTCTGAAGCCAGCTAAGTTGACAATGAGGATAATCGCTATTTAGAAACAACTTTAACCCTTTGGCTTACTGGTCAGCTAATTTCATTTTAAAAAACAACCTTTTTATTGATTATCTGTGAATGTCACATCATGCACCCTTAGCCTACTCATATCACCCTCCCTTCATATCCTCCCCCACAACATTGTAGAAGCTGTAGTGCGTCACACTGTGTCCCACACTATACCCTTTTACAGTGTACCCTTTTGTCCATACTTCTTTGCTTGCAAATGCTCATTGCAATGACTCCTTGGTCTTGGTACAAGGCCTCTGGCTTGTGCTACACTATTAATACTGGAACCTCACTGGGTCTCCTCTCGGATATTCTGTTGTTGCCCTGTGTCATGGAGATCCTGTAGGTTTGGATCTGCCGGGGTGGCCCCTTCAGACACTCCAGCAGATCACAGATGGGGTAGGTGTTGGGGTGAGCGATTAAAGCCCTGGATCTGGGCCTGAGAGGGACCCAAGCTGGTCAGCCCACCGGCTCTCCCGCTCTCATACCCTCGGGGAAGCTCAGCGGCAGCCCCACCCCCAACCTGGGGCTAGCTCTACCTTGCTGCCCAGGCAAGGTGCAGGGCCTGCTCTCCTAAGTGTTGCAGCTCTGGGCTTGTTCTCCTACTCTCATGACCCCAGGGGCAGCTCTTCCACCGGCCATGTGTGTTGAGGGATCTGGGAAGGGAGGAGACATCTTTCTCTCTTCTTTGCCACTGCACAGCAGATAAGAGGCAGGGCCAGCTCTCCTGTGCTCACACCCTTAGGCCAGCTCACCTGCAGCCGCCTACATCTAGGGGGCAAGGTACAGGGCCCGCTCCCCTGATCTCTTGACCCCAGAGCCAGGTCTCCTGACTGCTGTAGCTGGCAAGGGATGTGGATCGGGGAGGGCATCTCTCTCTTGTCTCTGCCACTGTGGGGAGATGAAGGCAGGGCTGGATCACTTGCAACTCCCCTAATGTTCCAGCCACTTTCCCACGAACTGCAGGTGGCTAGGGGCTGGGTCAGCCTCAGGACCCTAGGGTCAGCTCTCCCACATTGTTGAGGCCCTCAGCAACATATCCAGCCCTCAGATGTCATCAACATAACCAGGGCAGCAACCCAGACCATGGATGCCCGCCTGGCCTTCATTGTTAAGAAACCCCTGCTGCCGCAGGGCTGTGGACCCAGATGTGACAGCACAGGCCAGGACCCCACCATGGTCCCCGGTGGCATCACTGGCTGCTCACACCAGGCTATTTCTCAGTGCCCTCAAATCTGTTCTGCCTCTCTTCAGTGTGCCCACAGCATTCTGGTTTTCTTTCATGTCTCCACCACTTACTTGCTCCTCTTAGTGGTTCCTAGGGTCTCAAGAGAGCTGTTCATCTCAGTGGTCTCTGGCGCCCTGCTTGTGTGTTATGGCACGGGGCAGGGGTCATCTCCGGCATGGTCTGCCCCCTCAGGCCTGTGGTCAACCCAGGCTAGCTCTCTGTCCAGGCCCCATGGCGCTGGTCTGGTGGTTGTTTTAGGCTTGCTCCTCGCCGGACCCACCTCGGCGACTCCTTTGTGAGGCTCACCTGTCTCGGGCTCACTGCTGCCCAAGGCCTGTGGGGTTCTTCTAGTCTCTGGCTTGCTCCCCATTCTGGGCTACTAATCATCCAGATGTTCACAGGTCAGAGCACTGAGCTTAGACATAGCCTCTCTCCTCTCTGCCACCTACTCACACACAGGTGACACAGGAACCACACCTGCAAAGCCTCTAGGGACAGATAGCTAATTCTGTTTTTAACTCCAGCTAATCACCTGCATCATATGTACTAACTTGTAATAGACACTAACTCCTTTAACGCCCACAGTGTGCTAATGCTCAGGGCATTTGTGGGATGTTTTAGGAAAGGAAAAAGAAGAGCATTCCTCCAAAATCAGCTTGTGTTGGGGTTCAGTGACACCTTGGCAGGGTTCCAGGTTCTTGGGTCCTGAAACAGAGGATTGAGCAGAGATGCATGAGTATGCCAGAGGCAGGGATGGTTCATTAAGAAGAAACATGTGCCTGAGGGAGGGAAGCAACTTGGAGCAATGGGAGACATTTTAGCTTCAGAACTGGCCCATGGTGCAATGAGTTGGGGCTTTTATGTCACATAGTGGGGATTTTTTTTTGACTCATTTGCTTAGTCCAGGCTTTGTCTCTCTTGACTTGTCCATTATGTGCAGTTCAAAGCACATGTCCTTAGCATCTTAAATCTCCAGCCAGGGGTGTATATTTGAATATTATCATCTTCAGACACCAAAGTACCTCTGTGCCTATGCTGTGGTGAGGGTTTAGTTGGCCTGGTATGGGGGTTGGGTTCCTACCTTACTCTTTGCCAAATGTTTTTTTTTCATATGCTAATTCTGTAATGCTGTGCATAAGGAATTCTGGGCTCTCTCCTTAACCCACTGCCCTCTGTTTTTTTTTCATGTTAAAAAAAAACGCTGTCTTGAAAGAAAGAGATAGGAGGTTTTGGAAGAATGAACTGTTTGGCTTCCTTGCTTTCCGGTCCACAAAGCTTGTCTTTGCCTTATCACCACTGCACCGAGACCCTCTCTGTAGGTCCGCTCATAACCTCCCTTTCTCTCTGTTTCCCGGTCACACTGCTGTCTGCCTCTTCTGGTTCCTACAGACACCCTCTCAGCTTGAGTCTCTGAACTGTCTGTCTTCTCACTTCCCACCCGGGGCTCGGTTACCAGAACTCGGTGATTCACGGGAGATGAATCCTTCAGGACTTGAAGATTCTCACATTTGCCACGACCTCTAAAGCAAGTCATTTTCTCTGTAGATTATGGTTTGTGGCCAGAGGGACTGAAAAGGTCATGAAAAAGCTCTCATTTTCCTCAGTAGGTCCTCTGTGTTCATCAGGACAACGCAGGGTCCAGTCGTGACTTTAGGTGTTCCTCAGCAGAACCTCTTGTGCTCATCTTTAAAGCTGTCTGCCTGGAAGTCGCTCGCTCATGACTCTTGGAGGACAGGGACTGTGTTAGCGATTCAAGTTGAATGTCAAACCATGCTATGTTCTCGTGTTCGCTTATAGATGACTGGGAGCGTACATTTTAAGTGCAGCCTTTACTCTGGAAGGGGACCCTGTTTCTGTGTGTGAGCCTCTCTGCACTGTACTTCCTGCTCTCTCCTGTAAGACGTTGCAGTTTATTTACTCTGTCAAGCGCAGCATAGGCTGACATAACCCCCAATGGAGAGAGAAGTGCTGGGTTGTAGACCATATGGGGCCATTGCCCCTCCCCACCCACCTGGAGGAAGTAATTCTGAGCCATGTTCAGTGTCTTGAACCGCCCTGTGCTTTCTGCCTAACCTCCTAGTGCAGGAGGGAAGGGTCCTGGCAGCACCAGGCCCCGGTGAGATCAGCCTCGGCTTGCAAAGCTGGCTCTGATCCAAAGCTTCTCCCTTCCATGTTAGGCGGGAAAGCGTTGTATGTTCATGGACTCTGACTCCACAGTTGGAAGTGCAGTCAAAAGCGGGTACTAGGCTGCTTGGATGGCTCAGGTGGGGAAGGCGCTTGCTGTGAAGGCTGATGGCCTAAGTTTGGTTTCTAGGAAAGAGCCTAAAGGATAAAAGAAAGAAGTCAGAAATAATCCTCCAACTCCCATTGTGTCACATGCACACAGCATTCACACGTCACACGTGCACGCACGCATGCTCTCGTGCAAACACACACATGCACACACACACACACGCACTCATAAAAATAAACTAATACTTTTAAAAAGGTTCCTCCTGATGGTAATAAGCATGGTGATGTTTCTCCAAGGATAACCAGAGGGCCATGGTATCCCACGTACCACCTGGATTTACACTTCTGCCGAAGTAAAATTTAATTGCTCTTTCAAAGGCAGGAAAATATTCCGTTGCCGGGAAATATGGCATAAAGGATTTCTGCACACTTCCTCTGGGTTTTTCTTACAAATTCTAAATGAGAATTTTCTGCCAATTTTGGGGCAGAAGCAGAGGGGCTGAACAGTTTTACCAATGGTTTTGATTATGGATTGTCTATATGGCATCAATAAAAATAATAAGCGCTGGATCTGATGGGCACCGGGCTTTCTTAAAAAGCTAATAAAAATTATGGGCAGTGGGAATACCTCTTAGGTTTTAGATGTTTTTCTTATACTGCATATGGAAAGTCTATTTCCCAATATTTTAGTGCTGGGAGCACAAGAACTGGAGACGAATATGTTCTCTTCAAAGTGCCAATAAGAATTGAAAAGATCGTTTTCCAGCGCAGCCCAGGCTGAAATCAACCTGTTTTATGGTAATTATGGGTCCTGGCAGCAGCCCACAGCAGAGCTTTAGGGGACCGGGTTTGTCGAGTGGCTCCTGCTCCTGTCCTTCCAAGATGCACAACGCAGGGGATAATTTGTGTGAAGTGAAAGCAGAGTCTTCATTACTGTGGTGGGTGTCCACCACAGCAACAGTGCTCCTGCAAGATCCGAAGGTGGACGTTGCCAGTGAAGCTGTGTCGTGGAAGTCAGGGAGCAGGGCCCGGTGCAGGGGAGATGCCGGCGTCACCCACACACAGTTCTCATAACTACTGTGGCATCTGGAATGACTGCTCGGAAGGACGGCATGCCACACCGCAGTGACAGGGAGCAGCTGTTCCAGCCAAGAGGGACACTCCGTCCTCACCTGCCTCCCTTTCTCAGCGTAACCAGAGCCCCTTGAGACACAGGTGTCCCGGCAGGGGGTTGCCTTAGATGGCTATTAAGTGTGTCATGAGAGGGGAGAACAAAAAAAATTCTATATCCTTTAGTGTTCATGTGTCTCATATTATTGACCCAGATGGAGTGATGGCCAAATCTTCTAAAGTCCCATTTTTTCCAATCTAAATTTAGTTGTGCCATAACCATCAAAGACACTGAGCCAGTAGCTAAGACATTTTCCCACAAGGAAAACTTAAGGAATAGATTATTTTGACTGAAGGGTCTTCCAGACATGAAGTTAATATTCAGGCCAGGCACGTTGTACTCCAAAACATACAAAGAAGAAAATCAGTTACTTATTTTGTGTGTCTGGAATAACCTTGATTAAATAAAAACAAAAATTAAAAAGCAAACAAACAAAATGAACAACAATAACAAAACCCCTCTAAAACGGACAAAGAGAACAGGGAGCAACTCTCATGCCAACATTCAGATGCCTCATCCCTAGACTGAATCATTAAACCAAAATTAACAATACATTATAGGAAACATAGTGACCAGGTTGAAATTTTTTCTGACTACAGGTCAAAGGGAAGAGCCATCAGTTCAAAAAGAAAGGCCTTCGATGAAGTTCAGAATCCAATCCATGGCAAGAGCACTGAGTGACTTGTGAATTCACTAAATATAACACTAAATTGTAAAATATTGAAGACAACCCCAAAGCTACTTAGAACAAGAAAATGAGTCCTTGTGTCTGCCAATAGATATCCCTAGCCCAAGAACTGCAATTTGTAGAGGTTGGAAGGAGGTAAGAAAAGTGCTGTAGTTGGAAAGTGATTGGGTTTCTTGCATTAGGAAAATCCATGAATCCACAGATAATCATTTCAAGATTGCCAGAGACTGCATGGAGCCGAGGCTCACACATGCATGCCCACCATCTTCCTCCTGCCGAGCTACGGACAGCTGATGGCTTCTGGGGAAGGAGAGTCAGTTGTCTTTCTTTTCTTTTCTTTTTTTTAATTTTTATTTTTTATATTAATCACAGTTTATTCACTTTGTATCCCAGCTGTAGCCCCCTCCCTCCTCCCCTCCCAATCCCACCCTCTCTCCTTCATCTCCTCCTATGCCCTGCTCCAAGTCCATGGATAGGGGAGGTCCTCCTCCCCTTCCCTCCGATCTCTTTTCTTTCTTTCTTTCTCTCTCTTCCTTCCTTCCTTCCTCCCTCCCTCTCTTTCTTTCTATTTTCTCCTTCCTTTCTTTTCTCCTTTCGGTCTCTTTCTTTCTTTTTTCTCTTTCTTTCCTTGTTTCCTTTTTTTCTTTGTTTCTTTCTTTGTTTGCTTCTTTGCTTCTTTCTTTGTTCTCATACAGGGTCTCACTTGGTAGCCCTGGCTATCCTGGAACTCTCTATGTAGACCAAACTTGTCTGGAATGGCAAGATCTACCTGCATCTGCCTCGCAAGTGCTGGGATAAAAAGTGTTTGCCACTGCACATGGAGAGGGTCAGGTGTTTTTGTTTTTGTTATTTTAAGGATGTAGCACCAGGTAGGTGAAGTTCCAGGGTTGACCTTACATGTATGTCTACGGGCAATGTGTAGGCAGCACAAAATGAGCTCTGTGGGTTACAAAAAAAAAAAAAGACACAAAATTCGGAGGTGGTAGGGAATGGGAGGTAGAGCTGGGAGAAGTTATGTGGAGGAGTGAGAGTGAATATGATCAAAACACATTGCATGGATGTATGAAATCTCGAAGTGTTTGATAAAACATCACAGAGGAAGATAGATGGATATAAAATAATTTTAAAAATGAATTGGTTTTGGGGTCCTGGAAGATGGCTCAGTTGTTAGAGAACCTGATCTACAAGAATGAGAACCCTCGTTCACATCCCCAGTACCCTTCAGGAGCTGAGTATCGTATGTAGTCCTGCAGTCACAGCACCTGGGAGGCAGGCTGCCTCCTCTAGCTAGCTTAAGACGTCCTAGGTTCACTGAGAAACTCTATCTCAACAAAATTAAGATGGAGAAAGACTGAGGAATGTGCCTGCTCCACAAGTTACTCACATGCACACAAAATAAAATATGTAATGAATTGGTTTCCTATCAACCAAAAGTGAGCGCTTACCAAATGGAATTAAAATATCCTCAGTGACATTGTGAAAAATACCAGATACCTGGAAACATGTTAACCTGAGTTGGATCCCTGGAGCCCACATGAAAGTGGAAAGAGAAGACTGACTCCACAAAGTTGGCCTTTGACCTCCACAGGTGCACTGTAGTGCATCCATGTGAATACACATGTTGAATCAGTTTAGTACAGTCATAGAAATAGACAGATACAGTAATGTGATGAAAAGAAAGAATGACTTACAAGTTGTAATGATCAGTTGTAGTTCTTAACTTCCCAATGGAGAATCACCTGAGAACAGAGTCCCAGAGAGGGATTGTCTGAGTCAGGCTGACCTGTGGGCCTGACTGTGGGAGTTCACCCATGTGGATGGAACAGTTCTTTAGGCAGGGATCCTGAACTCTGGAAGAGTGGAAGAAGCCAGTTGGGTGTGGACATGCATGCATACATTCCCTGCGCAGTGAGACCACCCGTATCGACCCTCTTCTGGGACTTCCCTCCAGCGACGGACTAGAACATGGGAGTGTGAGTCAAAATCAACCCTTTCTCCCCCAAGTTGCTTCAATCAGAGTATTATCCCAGCAAGAAGAAAATAAACTAAGGCTGACAGACTCATATGATGCACGGATACTTGACTTCTGATAGCAACGAGTAGCCAGTTAATTGTGAAAGGGTGTATCTTTCCTAGCCACGGCACGATGACAAGTAATTAACGTGGAAAAATGAGACTGTGTGTTACCTCACACCCTGAAAGTCCCTTCAGGGGCTGCGGAGGTCTGAATGAGAAGTGTTCTCTGCAGGCTCACGTATTTAAACGTTTGATCTCCAGTTGCTGGTACTGCTTGGGGAGATTATGGAAGTTTTGGAACAGTGGTTCTCAACCTGTGGGTCGCAACCCCACATCAGATCTCCTGCCTATCAGATAGTTAACACTGTATTTCACAACAGTAGCATAATTACAGTTGGGACGAAGCAGTGGAATGATTTTATGGTCGGAGGTCACTGCAACATGAGGAACTGTGGTAAAGGGTCCCAGCGTTAGGAAGGTTGAGGACCACTGTTTTAGAACATGGAGCCATGCTGGAGGGTGTCACTGTTGGCAGCCTTTGTGACCTTATAGCCATGTTCTACGTTTTTTTTTTTTTTTTTTTTAACCCCTCTGCTTCCTTTGTGTGGTTGAGGTGTGGCCACCTCTCTGTTTCCTGCTCTGGCTGCCTGTTGCCATGCCTGCTCCAAATTATGGGCTACCACCATAATTTGCCACCGTGGAACCGTGAGCCAAGATAAACTCTTTTTTTTTTTTTTTTTTTTTTCTACATCGTTTCTGGCCATGGCATTCGATCGCAGTAACCAAAAGCAACCAACAAAGGGACGTTTGCGCTCCCAGAACCTAGTAGGATTTAAAAACAAAACAAACAACAAAACAGGGGCTCTTGCCTAGCTGCTCAGGAAGCCCTAGGGTTCTTCTGTCTCCACAGGTCCCGTCGCTGGGAGACAAATGTGTGCCACCATGCACACTTTTTAAACACGGGATTTGGGCCTTGAACTCAGGTGCTCAATGTTGTAAGACAAACACTTCATTTCTCCATGGCCCGGCCATGTTTTTAATTTATTTTTTTTTTGACAATTTCATGAAATGCATTTGTATTACATTCTTTTACCTCTTCCAGCTCCTTCCTGATACCCCTCTACTTTTGAGAAGAAACAAAAACAAAAACAAAACAAAACAAGCACAAAGGAGTGTGAAATCTGATTTGCATTGGCCAACTACTCCAGCATGGGCCCTGCTCCGGAGTGTGATTGGTATACCCGGTGTCCCTTTATTGACAGAAGCAGATTTTTTATAGAGTTTATAGACAAAAAAAAATTTGCTTTTTCTTTCCCAGCAGCTATCAATTACGGAACGGGTGGGAATTTTTGTCCCATCCTCTGGACTGTGAGTTTTGTCTAGCTTGCACGCGTGCAGGCCTTGCACAGGCTCTCACAAGCTCATGAGCTCATGTGTGTATCAGTCCTGCTGCATCGGAACACACTGTCCCTTCGGAGTTGTCCACCACCTCCGGCTCATAGAGCTTTTCTACTTCCTCTTCCTCATGGATCTCTGAGCCTTGAGGGGAGGGGTTTGATAAAGACATCCCATTAAGGGCTGAGTGCTTCAAAGTCTCTCACTCTCTGCACATTGTCCAGCTGGGGGTCTCTGCGCTAATTTCTGTGAGGGTTGAATGACGTCCCATCTACAGTGTAGCAACATACCATTAGGAGTTGTTTTACGGCTATTGTCCTTTAGCAGAATAATAGTAATAGGTTTTTCCCTAGTGGCATGAGTAGTTTTAGGGATCAGACACCCACTGTCCATTTCCTTCCTAGGAAGGTTGTGCTAATTTGCATTTTGGTCCAAAGGACCAGGGAAATGTCAGTCTACCAATCCATGCACCAGCATTTTAAAAGGTTTTGCCAACCAAAATAGCTCCCAGAAAGCCTTTTGCTTTCATTAGAACCAAATTTATCTTTATTAAAGAGCTTAAACTTTTCTCACAGCTTTATTAACTATTTGACTCTCCTCTTTGGCTCTTGTTTCCATTATAGCGTCTGTACTTTTTCTGTTCTCATAGGGGATATGGCTGCCAGATGCCTTTCTTACAGAGCATAGCCTCTTCCCTAGGGACACTAGCTGTAAGAGAAAACTGACGGCTTTTACTTCCATGGAAGTTAGGCTTTATTCCATCACAGGAATGTAGCCTGTAATTGTATTGTGTTGCTGACTCCAAGCTATCGGGTATACCGTTTACACTGTTAGAGTCTACAGTTATTATTGGGTAGTGTCACAAATGAAACAATACTCTGGGCCGGACCTCCAGTCTTCTCCAAGGGCCTAAGCATTGAAGACTTAGTCTGTAGCACTGTGCTTTTGTGAAGTGATGGAAGCTGCTGGTGTTTGTGTTCATATTTGTGTATGTCACCTGCATGTAGGGAGATGGCAGCCAATCTCCGTTGTCATCCATCAGGTGTCTACCTTGTTTTTTTGTTTGTTTGTTTTTTGACAAGCTCTCTTATTGGACTAAAACTTATCAAGAACTCTGGTTGAGCTGGCCAGTAGGCCCCAGAGATCTCCTGTATCTAGTGTTGGGATTACATGTGAGTTCTACTCTGCTTGCTGATTTGTTTTTAATGAATTGTTTTTACTGGGTTATCCAACCTGTTAGAATCTAAGTTTTCATGGTAACTTCAAATGATGTTCTATATTTTGGAATGAATTTTTAAAATGAAGTTGTGAGCATCTTTGCCACATAAGGTATAATTTTATATATTTCGTATAATCTATTTTTAAAATATAATGCTCTTTTGAGAAGAAGGAGCTGTTCACAGATTTTGTGTTGTATTTTGTATGTTAAGTGGACCTCTAAAGACACAGAAGCTGCAAAAGACTTGGTTCCTGGCTGGTGGCACTATTTGGACTTGACTGACTTATAGGGATTATGACATCATCAATGGGTTTGATGAGTGGGGCCTAGGGTGAAGAAGTAGGTCATTATGGGATGTCCTGCAGTGATGTACCTTGTTCCTGGCTCCTCCTCCTCTTGCCACCATGGTGCTCTACTTCAACACAGACGCAGGAGCCAGCTGACGATGAAGCCCGGAACCAAAAGCCAAACCACACTTTCCTCTTCTCCGCTTGTCCCTCTCTTTTTCATTACAGTGACAAAAGGCTAAGACACATGGTAAAAAACAAAACCCCCTCTTGGCTTATGAGTCATGACCATGAGCGTAACTGTAACCACAGAAACCTTTGTGCGGAATGGATCGATCAAATCTATCAGACGCCGTCCCTGTCTTCCTACCCTTATCGTCACTGTTAGTGCTTTCCTGGGGAAACAAAATTAGGAACAAAAGTGGAGTAGTGTACAAAGAGGGACATGGCTTGAGGAGGGGATGAGTTAGCTTTGGAGCCATCGAGCTAAGCTGTGGTGGTGTGGAGAGTTCTGGGGAACACCTCCACACTGATGTAACAGCTCTGGTCTGGGACGCTCAGAGACAGCTTCCAGCAAAACGTTATCCTGCTGGACCAGTGCGTCTCCCAGGTCTCCAGCCACATGCAGCAATCCCATTGACACTCTGAGGTGATTCCATTTGAAACTGCTCTGTGGGAACTCTGGTTTGTAGTGACTATAACAAAGTGAAACATTTTGCCATATAATCTTTAAACATAGGCAACAGATGCATTATTATTGAAGAGTTTACCTGTCATCCTACTATTCTGCTTAAATTCCTGCTCAAGGATGGAGGGTACTTTTTTTATTTTTATTTTTTTATTTTTTAAGTATCAACTCCAGGGGACAGAGAGATGGCTTAGTGACTAAGAGCATTGGCTAATCTTGCAGAATACCCAGGTTTGGTTCCCAGCACCCACACAGCAGCTCACAACCACCTGTAATTCCATTTTCAAGGGATCTGATACCATCTTCTGACCTCCAAGGGCAGCAAGTATGCATGTGGTGTTATGTCCATACATACATGCAGTCAGACACCCTCATACGTAAAACAATCCAAAAAAGTAGCAATTCTAAAACCTATAAAAGAAACAGTAATCGTGATTATTTGCCTAAGTAGTGGAAGCTAGGAAATGATAATAACTTTTCAACCTTTGTACCAAGATCTTAATTTGACATGATGGTAAGTTTTAGCTTTGTTTGTCTTTACTGTCAAACTCTAAGAACATTAGTACATGGTACCCACACTTAAATCATAAAAAGAAATCTAGATTTGTTTGCAGTTTTTTAATCTGTTGTTAATAAGCTTGAAGGAATACAGCCTTGTCTAATAAACACATCAAGCTAATGGGTACCAGAGCCTTCAGAGGAGTGTTTGTTTGCTGTTTAGATTTCAGTCAGAATTAATCAACAATGGATGGGGCCTACTGCGTTTATTAGCAGCTCAAATCTCTGTGATTTAATGCCAGGTCCCTTTGACTCATTCCAGTGAGTGCTGGCACGTTTCCTGCATGGATACATACTTACATCCTCCGGCCTTAAAAAGAAAAGGAAAAATAGAGCCTGTACAGAGACCACAGGATTGGCAAAGGTTTCCCGGGAGCCATTTTGAATTTAGCCTTGTACAGTGAGCCTGTGAATAGGAAGCAATTGATTCAGGAACAGTAGGGGCTTCCCCCCCGCCCCCCAGGAAGCCTTCAGCTGTGCAGATGGCTGGCATATCCTGTCTGCTTTTGTCTTTTATTTTACATGTTGTGCTACTTTCTTCTCACACTTTACATTGCCTTCCTTTTTTCTCTTAGCTCTAAGCTTCCAAATTTTGGGGGGAGGGGTTACAAAGAGAGGCTGCAGGGCTTAGCAAAGGGGCTGAGCCCGCCAGACTCTTTTTGTACAGGTTGGTGACCTTCTGCTAAATTGCTGGCAATGTCACCTTCTTGTCACGGTCAGCACCAGGATGTTTTTTGCACAGAAGTGTTAACTTTTGAATGAGTCTCCTGGAAGCTGATACAAAGATTAATCTAGAGCCCACCCCAGAGACTCCCCCCTCCCCCCCCAAAAAAAACAAACATATGTCCTTGTTCAATAGCCCGATTTCAGGACATTAACTCTTCAAAGTGACCTCACTTCTCAGCATTCTTCACCAGAGCTGTCCATAGTCTGTGGTCATCAGTCCTGTTTCTCACATGTGCCTGCATTGCCAGATCAGATCATTTGTAGAAAGGCGT
>CM053766.1:38117311-38325583 GCA_028658305.1 Pachyuromys duprasi | reverse complement strand
TAGCAAAGGGGCTGAGCCCGCCAGACTCTTTTTGTACAGGTTGGTGACCTTCTGCTAAATTGCTGGCAATGTCACCTTCTTGTCACGGTCAGCACCAGGATGTTTTTTGCACAGAAGTGTTAACTTTTGAATGAGTCTCCTGGAAGCTGATACAAAGATTAATCTAGAGCCCACCCCAGAGACTCCCCCCTCCCCCCCCCCCAAAAAAAAAAACATATGTCCTTGTTCAATAGCCCGATTTCAGGACATTAACTCTTCAAAGTGACCTCACTTCTCAGCATTCTTCACCAGAGCTGTCCATAGTCTGTGGTCGTCAGTCCTGTTTCTCACATGTGCCTGCATTGCCAGATCAGATCATTTGTAGAAAGGCGTTACTACCAAGAAACTCTTCAGGAAACACTGGACGGAGTCTTTGTTATTCTAGAACCATCTATCTTTCTCAAGAGACAAGATTTTCCATGGCTTCCCGCATACCACAGTCATGCACTGTTGATGTCATGGATCTCAGGCTGGCTTTGAGCTCAGTATGTAGCCAAGGATGACCTTGAATTCATGACCCTCCCTCTACTCTCTACCTTCTGAATGCTGGGATTACATGCATGTCCTAGCACACCTCCTTTATATAGTTTTGGGCCTTAACCTGGAGCCTTACACATGTTAGGTAAGCATGCTTGCCCTGAGCTGTATCTCAGCCTCAGGAGTTGAGTACTGAATGAGTCTAAGTCAGTCTCTATTTCTGTCCACAGAAACAAAATTTCCTCTCCTACCATCTTGCTTCATGGACTGTAGCCTTTCTCTTTCCCTCTCAGATAGAAATACATTTTGAAGAACACTATGAAAATGGGTACTTGTTCCAATACGTCCACGTTCCGTATTTAAGGTGTATCTTCTGGTTTTAGTAGCAAATCTATGTAAAGATGAGAAACCCCAGCCTGTTTGCCACCTGCCCGTTTCTTTCCCCCAGCACTTGGTCTGGTGACATGGTTCCTTTCAGCAAACAGAAACTTGGTGTGGACTTTTTTTTTTTTTTAATTCCCTTTCTCATAATTGGACCAGAAATGGGGAATAAATATGACTTTGAAATAGCCTGCTGCTTTTCCTTTCCTGGAAATTGACTCTCCCATTTACACAGGCACACTCGTGCAGACAGCCCTTTCTTTCTCATCATTAAGTAGCATGTATAAAGCATTCATCCAAGGATAGAAAAGGATCCTGTTCTGGGAATACTGGCCTACGATCAGCAAGCTCCTAACACAGGGATGCTTTCTCCCTGCTCAGTCATTCTTCACAGACTCAGCACTTTGGTTTGTTAAGGGGCATTCATTTTGGCTCTGCCATGCTCCTTCATCTTTTTCTTTTTCTTCTTCTTCTTCTTTTCTAGCACTTTTTAAAGTTGTGTGTCAAAGGCATTGCATGTAACAAGCTGGGCTCTTTAAATGAAAAAAAAATTAAATTCGAGAGCAAGAACAAATTTTTGGCTAAAGAAGCTAGTTTGTTATATTTTTGAAATAATAATGATGATGATAATGGGGATGAGATGATGATGATGACAACTACCCAGCAGTGTGAAAGACAAGTAGGAAGGATCATGTTCAGTGAAACTGGGCAGCAGCCACACCTGCAGCTATGGCAACACTGTAGGTACCCCCATCGGGGGACAGAAAGACAGTGCGATCCTAGTGTGCTGGTGCCAGTGGGTGCCCTTTGTCTTTGACATGGATTCTGATTGATGCTTTGAGAGAGACTAGGGTGCACACAGGGAATTGCTGATGAGTATGTTACTGCACGGTGCCGACTGGGGAAAGAGAACACAGTAGGTAAACGAACTTCCTTGGGAGCCATAGGCAGCTGAAAATTCATTTTTTTTAGCTGGCTTGTACCAACTCTCTAGCTCTCATCTGAACATTTTGCCAGATTACAAGTTGATCTTTAGCTAGGTAGTGGTGGCACATGCCTTTAATTCCAGAACTCAGGAGGCAGAGGTAGTCAGATCTTTGAGTTTGAGTCCAGCCTAGGTTACAGAGTGGGTTTCACAGAGAAACCCTGTCTTGAAAAATCCCCAAATAAAACAAAGCAAAAAACCCCAAGTTGATTAGTGTAGTCGTTATTAACACATTACCTGACAAATATATACAACAGCAAAGGTAGTTTACTAAAACTGGTGGCTCATGCCTATAATCCCAGCACTTGAGAGGCTGACACAAGAATATTACTGTGAGTTTGAGATTAGCCTGGGCTACGTAGTGAGTTCCAGACTAGCCTGAGCTATGTAGAGAGATGCAATTTCAGGTTCTTCACCCCCCAACCTTCAGAATAGCAAAAGGAGTAATTCTTGAAGCTCATCACTCTTCAGTCCAGAGCTGAAATCATCTTTGCTCTGAGACCACTCACACTGCACATCTGTCTTACGGAATGTCAATTTCAAGTATGTTCTAGGGGCTAAGACTGGGCTCAGTGGGTAGAGAATTTGCCTAGTGTATGTCCTAAATTCAATCCCAGCACCACATAAACTAGGCAGGAAGATGCATACATGTAATCCCAGCACTGAGAAAGTGGAGGGGGGGATATATATATATCTCCAATCCTGAAACATTAGGTTGGTAAGAATATTACCTATCAGCACAAGCTTTATTTTTTTACATTGTGTTTATCTGTTTGTTTGTTTATTTATGTGCATCGTTACTTACATCACTGAAGGTCAAGTTGAGTATGCACAATCTGAAATCTAAACTCCAAAATCTGAAACTTGGCTTTCAGATTTGATGCATATGCAGAAATTCCACAGTGGGCCTCATTGGATGTGTCAGAACTAACACTTCAACAGCCCAGCACGCAGACCACGCTATAGATCCACAAGGAAATTGCCTTTGCAACCCAGCAGCTGTGATGGATATCTTCATAAACCCAGATTTTCTGTGCAAACATGTATGAATATAATGAGCCAGGCACCATAGTTCATGCTTACCCATTGATGCTAACATCAGAGAGAGAGAGGAAGGAAGAGAGAGAGAGAAAAGCAGATAGATCCCTTAAAACTTTGTGGCCAGTTGGTTAGGATTGTATGGCAAGTGCCTTTACCCAATTGATTCATCTCAGTGACCAAGAGGGAGTATTTTGAACGATGTCATGGACATCTCAGTGCTAACTGGACAGGCCAGAGCAGTGGCAAAAATTCCTGGACAAAGTGGGGCATGGATAATAAGAATGTCAGAATACAGAAAAGACCAAGAGATCGCAGAGGTCAGCTATAGACTTCTGGGCCAAGCGTTGTTGCCCAGGTACTTCTAGACCTTGCTGCTGTGTCAGCTGGACATTAAAATGCATCCCTGCCCTCCTGTTCCTGTCTAAAAATGCCAGATTGGATCTCAGATGTGGATTATCTTTAGGACTCTCTGGCCACAGAAGCAGGTAAGAGAAGTAGGGGAACCCTCATTCTCAATCTTTGGTCAAGGACTCTCCAGCGAGCCTCTGGCTAACGAGGTGCTGTTATTCCTGGCCACGAGACTGAGGCATCAGACAGGCTGATAGACAGACTTTGAAGTGGACCTCCAACGGGAAGATAAGCACACTTCCTGGCTTAGCCTTAGCTTTGTGTCACAACCTGGGTTATAGAAACTAGACTAACATGTTGTGAAGAAGTAGCAGCATAGAGTGGCTCTGAGGCTTGGCCTTGCTCTGTTTGATTTGGTGAGTAAAGCCTCTAAATAACTCCAAACCTCTGTAGGTGACCCTTTCACACTGTTTCCAAAAAAACAAGCAGAAGCTGAAGTCATGTCCTATGAGATGAATTTATTGCTATTCTCAACTTCTCTCTTCTCCGATTTTACTTCTCTCCCGCATTCTGTCTCATCCAACACTAATTATATAAGGTCGAAACTGCCTCTTATCTATCTGAGCCTGTCTGCGGTGTGGCGATTTGCACACAGCAGATTGGAATGTCTAGCATGTAGGCATGAATAGAGTCCATCCCCCCTCCTCCCCCTGTGTGTGCACGTTCATGTGGTGTACATGTATGTTACCCCTCACGTGCTCTCCACCTTAGTTTTTTTTTTTCCCTTTCAGTTTTAAAATTTGTTTTTGTGTGTATGGGTGTGTGCTAGCTAGTTTTTACATCGCTTGACACAAGTTGGAGTCATCTGAGAGAAGGGAACGTCAGTTGAGAAAATGCCCCCATAAGATTGAGTTGAAGGCAGGTCTCCAGAGCATTTTCTTAAGAGTTGATGGGGGAGGATCCAGCCCATTATGGGTGGGGATACCCCTTAGCTGGTGGTGTAAGACAGAACCCTGAGCAAGCCATGAGGAGTAAGCCTGTAAGCAGCACTCCTCCATGGTCTCTGCATCAGCCCCTGCCTTTGGGTTCCTACCGTCTTTGAGTTCCTGCTCTGGCTTCCTCTGAAGATGAGGTACCGTGAAGTGGAAGTATGAGCAAAATACACCCCTTTCTCCCCAGGTTGCTTTTGGTCATGGTGTCTCATTACAGCGACAGGAACCCTAACTAAGGCAAAATCTTTTTCCTGCACGTGTCTGTACACCGCATTCGTGCTTGCTGCTCCTAAGAGACTGGAAGAGGGTATTGGATCTGCGGGTCCCAGAACTACAGCTGTGAGCCGTTCTGTGGGTCCTGGGAATCAAATCTGGATCATCTGGAAGAGCAGCAAGTGCTCAGAAGCACGGATCCATCTCTCCGGCCCCTATCTCATTTTTTAAGATGGAATTTTCCTTTGGCTGGGAGCTCGCAGACAAGGGCTTCTGATGAGGTAGCCTCAGGACCCTTCTGATGAGGTAGCCTCAGGACCCTTCTGCCTCCGCGTCCCCAGTGCTGGGATCACAGCTGCACCGCTGTTTCCTGCAGGTTCCAGGGCTCGAACTCGGGCCCTCACGTCTCTATGGCAAATACTTTATCAACTGAGCCATCTCCAAACCTAGATTAGCTTTTCATGTAGGTTAAGGCCCCAACAGGATTCTGAAAACTAAAATGGTTTGTCAGACACAGTACAAGACTCTCTCTTGCCTTTTGGTGTTTAGAGCATAGCTCACTTGCCTCAAATGAAACTTGGTGGGATTCTTCAGACTAAGCTTTACGGCCTATTGTGCCCTGAGTATGCACTGTTCCCACAGCCGTGTGTGTTTGGTCTCCAATGGTTGATGCTCTTTTGGAACTTTGTGGCCTTTTCGTGTCATTGCCTAGTACCCTTCTGCCCTTAGCTTCCAGGTCTACCAAGAAGTGAGCAAATTTCCCTTCAAGCTCCCACCACTAGCACCACAGCCATCGCTACGATAATCCTCCCTCCCCACCCCCAGCCTCCATGCTGCCTTCCTTACCATGATGGATGGTAATCTGAAACTTCAAGCTAAAGCAAACCTCTCCTCCCTTACAGCGCTTCTGTCACAGGGTCAATAGCATTAGCTAATGCAGGGTGTGAGGGCCTAATGGGAAGGGGATACAAGTCCTGTGTGTGTGTGTATAATTTAAATTAATTTCATGTGCATTGGTGTTTTGTTGGCATGTATGTCTATGTGAGGGTGCCAGATACCTTGAACTTGAGTTACAGACTGTTGTGAGCCTTCATGTGGGTGCTGGGAATTGTACAAGGTCCTCTGGAAGGAGGGCCAGTGCTCCTAACCACTGAGCCACTTCTACAACCCCCATTCTTGCCCCCTCCCTTTTTCATGTGAGTTCTGGGACTGAATTTAGGTCTCAGTGCCTTTCAGTCACGTCACAAGCCAAGCTATCTCCCCAGCTCAGTTGTATCTTTCCTAGTATAAATTTCTTTTCATCCATCCAAATGGCAACTATATCTGAAATGTTTTAGTAAGGACAGGGAACTGTGTTTGTAGATCAACCCCTAGCTAGCAGACTTCAAGGCCACATTTTTGAATGCTTACATTTCATTTTTAAAAAACTAGACATTTAAAAAATAGCAGGTTCATAGTTCACAGCTGTAGCAGGACTTCTTGGACTTACCAGCAGTTTTAAGTAAGGCATGAGACTTTTATTAATGTTTAAAGCTTAGGCCTTTACCTGGGCAGACTCTCAGCTGGCTAACTTGTCCTGACTATTCTAGTCCATGATTGGCCATGTGGCTATTTCTTCACCTCTCTGCTCAGCCCTGGTATCTCTCTTCCAGTGTTACTTGCAAATCTCACGCCTTTGCTTTCTTTCTCCCAGAGTTTCTCTCTCTCCTGGAAGTTCCACCCTCCACTTTCTGCCCAGATGTTGCCCACCAGCTCTTTATTACATCCAATAGGCAAGTGAGGAAGGATGAATGTTTATAAAATGTGAGACTGGTGGTGGGCCATAGAAATAACAATGCCAAGATCTGGCTGGTAGGGTAGTACTTAACTCTCTGCTGGCTTAGCAATCAACACATCTTCACACAATGTACCCCAACACAGCTGAACTAAAATAGAGGTATGGAGATTCACATCACCCTCATAGCCACATGTGGCCTGTCTCAACATTACCCTCTTCACACCAGAGGGGCACATTGGTTACAACTGGTGTGCCCACAGTGGTTTACTCTGGGTGGTCTATGCTCCATGGGTTTCACAAGGGCAAACTGACAGGTGTCCACATTGGTGTTATACTGCTCAGTTCTTGTCTTAAATATCTACTATAGTTATTCATCTTTCCCTCTCTATCAAGTTCAGACACCACTCACTCTTGCCTTGGTTTTGCTTTTTTTTTTTTTTTTTTAATTTTTTTCAAAATGCCACATGTTTGGACTCATATAATACCTAGCATTCTTTTTACTATTAATTTTGGGTGTTATCTTGCCTGGGTAGAGAGATTATGTCTGTGGGTGTTTCCACAGCACAGGTCAATGATTGAAAAAGACATACTTCAGTATGAGTAGCATGTGATAGCTACTATGGGTGGTATTATTCCTAGACAGGTAGGCCTGAACCATGTAAGGAAGGACACTTAGTTGGGTGGTGGCGGTACACAACCTGAGAGGCAGAACTGGGTAGATCTCCCAGTTCGGGGCCAGTTCTAGGACAGAGAAATCCTGTCTTGAAAAACAAACAAACAAACAAACAAACAAACAAAAATGTAAAAGAAAGGAAGAAAGGAAGCTGAGCAAGCCAGAGGGGGAAGCAGCTTTTTTTCATGGTCTCATTGTCACTGCTTCAGTTCTTTCCTTGGTTTCCCAGATAATGGACTATAACCTGTATGCCAAATAAACCCTTTCCTCCCCAACATTGCTTTTGGTCAGTATTTTATCATGGCAACTGATGAATCAGCTTGCCTCCATCTTATGCTTGAAAGCCATCTGATAGTAAAGACAACTAGGCTCATTCCTGTGTATCTATAAACCCCTGTTTCTCAAGGATTGGGCTATGCTCAACCTGTAACCTTAACTACAAATGGTCTGCACTGCTTGTTCCAGGAAATGGCAACCATGTGTTTGTTTTAAAAAATTACTATAACCATATTGCAACCCTACCTTTCATACATGCTGTTATAACTACCTGTTGTTATGACTACCTTGTTACAACCACCTTGCAATCATGCCCTTGTTTCAGGAGGTTGTTTTGACTAACTTGTTGTGCTTGTGTTCTTCTCATGTAGCCTTGCCTATTTTCACCATCAAATTCCCCTACCCCTGAGGTATAAAAAACTTGTCTTCCTCATGTCCAATGCTGGCAACTCTTGTACATGAATAAAAAAGCTTGCTTTAATTAATTTGGTCGTGATGATTTGTGTCAGTGTTCTTTCTCCTCACAGACTTTGGGATTAACAGTAACAGTGAAGCAAACTGGAACAGATACCATTAGACCAGTCTTGACAAGAATACAAAGGAAGGGGAAAATGCTCCTGAGACAAGGACCAGTCCCCTTGCTTGCTGTGGACATCAGACTTGGTACATTTCTCAGCCTTTGGAATTTAGATTTGTAGTCATTTGGGGATTCTTGGGCCTCTATATTCTTTCCCTCATTCCTTCCTCTGCCCCCACCCCACCCCCAACCTCTGTTCTCAGGGTCTTACTCTCTAGTGTAGGCTGTCTTTGAACTCTTGATCCTCCTACTGTCATCAGAGTGGATTAAAAAAATCAGTATTTTATATAAATATTACATGGCTGAGAGGATGTTTCGGGCAGTCTGTTCCTTTGAGGGAAGCCACAGCTGAAAGGGAGGGTGGGGCAGTGGAAAGACTATAATCCTCAAAGAGAACCACCCTTGTCCTCTTGGACAGAGAGGAGGAGGTGGGGGTTGGAGGAGAGGGTGGGCTGACCACTCTCAGTCATTCAGTTGCCAACTGCTCATAGAGCTAGCCACTGTGTTTGTGTGGAGAGGGCAATTTCTGGTAAAAATAGTTAAAGCACTTTAAGAACAACTGTGGGAAGTTTTAATCACAGGTTTGGTTTTTTTTTCTGGAGGAAGAAACAGAAACAGACATTTCCATTTTGTAGTCAGTGGGCTTAAAGGCTTGAGTCCTGCAGTCAGTGTGGAACATGCCAGGCAGAGGGCTCTTTTCACTATGGAAATTATGACTTGACAATGTAACATTTTCACTTAGAAAAAGCAAGTGTTTCTGTGATTTTTCCCTCCTCAAATTTAGATGTTGCTGTATTTAGAAAGAAAAAAGCAAAAATACCAGGCATAATTTTTACCATTGTCATAGAAATAGAAGTCTTATTATGGGTTAGATTTCTTAGTATGGTTTAAAAAAAATCACTCAGAGACAGAACCAGCTTGCTAATTTATTTAAAAACTTGATGCTTTGAGGGGTCTGGGAGCAGGGGCAGCAGGCACAAGCACTGGCTGCTCTTGTAGAGGACCCAGGTCCTGTTCTCTGAACCCACAAGACACTCCACAGCTGCCCGAAGCTCCAGTGAGCACTTCACGCGTGTGGTGCCCACACATGTATGCAGGCAGAACACGGATGCGCACAAAATAAATATAAATCTTTCAGAACATTATAAATAGTCACCCTTTGCCTATGAGAGTGTCAGAGGACATGCCGACTAAATTGTAAGGTTCTAAAGTTCCGCTTGGATTGTATTTATTGCCTAAATATTCTTTATAGCTCATTGACTGCTTAGACATTGCATAAAGATTTACTGACTGAATTCTGAGATGTCTGAAATAAAAATATGCATTAATCACTTAAGAATATCACACACCAGCAGATACTAATTAAGATAACAAAGACATTATTCCTAACAAAAACGATTAATATGGACATTAGATGTAAAAATAATGACTTTATGGACTCTCCTTTTGCAGTTGACAGTATTATATTTTGGATTAAGTGACCAATCATGTCATGTAATAATACTCAGGAAAATATTTCATATAAACCAATGGATAGACAAACTCTTTCTAAATACAAACATATATTCCAGACCAGGAGGCCATGGAGGCTGTCGGTTATGACTAAGAAGTATTGAGTATGTGGACTCCTGGTCAAAGATCCTGAAAGACACACGTTAATTATGAATTTCTTTGTGGGGGACAGAAATCCTTTTTCAAAGTGATTTTCTACTGATGCTGTGAAGGCTTCAACCTAACCCCCTTCTTTTACAGCTGCCCTTTCATGAATGGCAGTGGCTTCTTAGTCGGGATTGTCAGCCGAAGCGCGTGGAGTATGTGTTATGTTGCGCTTCTGTTCTTTATAAATGCATGATGCTGTTTCTTCTCTGTACATTTTTACTGGCAAATAAACATGCTTTGGGGGCAGCTGCCAGTCACTTCTGCCTCACGGTGCTTCTGTAGTTAGCATGTGGTAGTCAGCATGGATGGCAATTTTTCTAAAAGATGCTTCAGAGAAATCGGCGCACTTACCCTTTTCCTCTGAGATGTATCTTTGGGGTGTCTTTTGCTGCTGCTGCATGATGGCAGTTGTATCCCTGAGTTATCTCTTTATCATCTGTCACCTGTGTGACCTCACTCAGTTCAGCAACTCTGCTATTCACCCTCCCTACATCTCAGGCTCCTCATTCGAAAAGTGGAGGAAGTATCGGTAGGGTCAATGAACACTGAAAGAGATGCAGTATAGGTGTCACCCGTAACAATGTGCCGTGTACTCTGTGATTTTGGAGATGTGTCAGGGCTGGAAGTATTTCTATTCCACCTCCTTCTGATGTCCTTCTTTTCTCAAATAAATTCTTATATATCTGTGCAGATACACTTTTCAATCTTCTGGTTAATCTATTTTATGTACCTGAATGCAGAACATGTAAAGTAGTGAGACTTGTTTCCATGTGTAGATTTGGAATAGATTTCGATATAAACACAGCTTTGACCATATTCACAGAAATAGTGTATTTAAACTTCTGCATCAGTTGCTTTTTGTCACTCTAACAAAATGCCCAAGACGATTGATTTAGAGGAGGAAAGATTTATTTTGCCTCATGCTTTCAGAGATCTCATTCTATGGTTGGTTGGCTGCATAGCTTCCAGCCCAGGACAAGCCAGAAACATCATAATGGAGGACACAGTAGAGAAAGACTGTTTATTTTATGGTGTCTAGGAAGCAAAGGGCACTAGAAATTAGCAAGAGAAAGTTGGCGATGGGGACACACATGCATGCGCGCTCTCTCTCTCTCTCTCACACACACATACAGACACACACATGCACACACACACACACACACACACAATGCCCCCTTCAAATGCCTCCAGTGACCTATTTTCTGCAATCAGGCCCTACCTCCTAATGTCCCAATTCACCTCTGAGCTCATTAATGGGCTGATTAAGCCCTGGATGAAGACAGCACCCCCATAGCCCAATCTGATCTCAGTAGTGCTGCCAACAGAGCAATGGGCATAAGGTAGGGGACACCCGCGTATCACTTTACACACCATCAAAACATCTTACAAGATATCATAGTTAGGACTCTTTGTTAACTTGATGAAATGTAGTATCACTCCAGAGACAGGCCTCTGGGTATGTCTGCGTGGGACTATCTTGATTATGCTAATTAAGATAGGAAAACCTACCCAATGTGGGCTGTACCATTCCTTGGCTAGTACTTGGATTGTGTAAGTGGAGAAAAAGGGAGCTGAGCATCAGCCTGCATTCTCTCTGCTCAGCCTTCTGTTTGTGAATGCCTTGTGAGCAAGGAGCTCCTGCTCCGTAACTTCCTGCTGTGATGGACCTTACCCTTGAACCATGAGCCAGAATGAACAGGAAAGGAAATGCAGACAGTGTGAAACAATGAAGATTATATATATGGGCCCACATCTGTGTACCTGTAGTGCTCTCTGCTCACCTATAGATACGTCCCCTTACTTCTAGGCTCATACCCACCTCTTCTTGGTCTTCCCTGGCTGTCAATATTTCTCTCTTTGCGATGAATTACAGTTTACCCATTTACTCATACAGGTATGTTCAAGCTGACAAGGCTGCATAGTTGAGTTAAACTTCACTTCGTGAGGGCAGCTGGGTAAGCAAGCCTAGGCTACTTTCTTTCTCCTCCTTCCTCAGCCTGAGTGCTGGTGACAGGGACTGGAGGAATTCTGTTTTCAAGGTTCTTCCCGGAACATAGCATGACCATTCATCTCCACTGTCAAATCGATGGGATTTAGAACCATCTTGGAAACAGCTCTGGATGCCTGTGGAAGGGTGTTTCCAGAGAAGTTTAGCTGAGAAGAGACCTACCTGGATTCGCCTCCTCATGGACTGAAGTTCTTCTGGACTGAATGGAGAAAGTGAGCTGAGCAGGAGCCGCCATCACTCCCTGCTTCCTGGCGGTGGGTGCCCTGTGACCAGCCACCTCACACTTCTGCTGCCAGGTCTTCCCTGTGTGCCGCATGAACTCTCAAACTGGAGCCAAAGCATAGCCTTCCTTCCCTAGGTTGCTTTCATTAAGTATTTTCTCACAATAATGAGAAAAGTGATGAAAACACCACTGTGCAAAACACCCAACATCTCGACTGGGCGTACCTGCTCCCCAGGGCCTGGTTCCTTGTGTCATCAGCTCAGTGCCACAGCTTATCCTTCTTCTGAGCCTGGCTTGGTTAGGAATGTTCTTCAGTCCATCTCCACTCTGTGGACTCTAGGCCTCCAAGTGTCAGTGTTCAGCCACGGGATTGTTGGCCCTCGGAAGTGTCCTGCGACGGTGCGTTCTTCTCTCCTACGTCAGCTGTCCTCCTTTCCTTTGTGTTATCTGTGGCCATGGCTTCCTTACCATGCAGGCTTAGAGGCTCTGTGTTCTCAGGGGAGTTAGTCCCATGATGGCGTGATTGCATAGTATTCGTTGGTTAATGCCACAAATGTGTAGCCTTGTATGGTAAGGTGTGTGACAGCCAGAGTCATTAGGGGATACTAACTCTGGCTTCACTGGGGTGCGGGGAAATGGTGGCAGTGGTGAGGGAATCGTCATTTCCTTTTATGGGACAACAAAATAGTTGGAATCTCAGCACTGGAATGTCTTTCAGAAAACTTAGCCTTTGCATAGATCTGGAGGCCAGAAGAGGGTGTAAGATACCCTGGAACTGGAATTACAGGTGGTTGTGAGCTGCCATGGGTGTGCCGGGACCAAATTCAGATCCTCTGCAAGAGCTTAAGTATTCTTAACCATGGGGATATCTCCCCCACATCTAGCCCCATGTGATGTTATTCCAAAAATAACTGTATTTTTTAACTTGTAAGGCATTTCTATACATTATTTATGTGCTTAAAAAAAGTTGTAGTATAGCTTGCTTGCTGGCCACATGTATTATGTGTTCAATCATTTTTTTTTTTCCTACTGAACATTTATTAGGATGACAAGCTCTCCAAGTCTATGGGACAGATGACTGGGAGATGTCTGCAGTAAAATGGGCTGGGCTGTAGGTCTTCTCATAGCAACCCACAGGCATTTAATAAATGCTTCAGAATACGAAACAAGCAAGCAGTAACCCATCCTCTTCCTGTGGAGTGCAGCAAGCTACCATCCGTGTGGAGGCTTGTATGACTGTCTCTAGAAGGCTTGCCTCATTCCAAGGTCATTCATTCTACACTTCTCAGCAGCTGCCTACTTTATTTTTATGAACAGAAAACAAAGAGTATTGTATTTACTTTTTTTTTTTAGTTTCTTTAGTTTAAAAGATGAATATTTAAAAATGACAATATTTAAATATCATACTGAATATCAAGTACACAAGCATATATAAGACAGCAAAGATTATGAAGACCTGTTAAGTGGGGAAGGGACTTTGGGACCCTGGAACGTCTGGAAGGTTTGGCATGGATTGGCTGTATCATCTCCCCCTGCCTCAGCATTAAAGCAGTAGTTCCTCCAACCCTCTTGAGCCAGGAGAGGCTTAAACTGCAAATGTTGCTGTTAGTCTGGTAGAAATCTCATATTCAGATTAGAGCTTTGCTATTGGTGTTTCCAAGCCTGTGTTGACTGCCTATTTCACTAGACTGCTCAGCCAGAGACCAGACCTCCTTTCCACACATTCTCCCGGAAAGGGACGCACACAGTAGGTGCACGCTTGACACAAAAGAGGAAATTGAGGCAAATTTGCAATACTAGGCTCAAGTGTCATATCTCAGACTCGTGATCACTCCCTTCCTAAGGATGTTTTCACATCTTCCTTGCTTTCCATGTGGTTTCTCCTCCTTTATCATTCGTGTTATCTAATTTTCTCCTTTTATTTCATTTTTAAAAGAGTGTTTATTTATTGGATGTGTATGGGTGTTTTGTCTGCATGTGTGTTTATGTACCACATTGTGTGCCTGTTGACTGTGAAAACCAGAACAGAGCGTCAGATCCCCTGGAAGTGGAGTAACAGGTGGCTGTCAGCCATCATGTGGGTGCTGGGAATTGAACCAGGTCCTCTGGAAGAGCATCCTGTGCTCCTCACCACTGAGCCATCTCTCCAGCCCCTCCTTCAATATTTTAATGCTTCTTTTACTTTCTGAGAGTTCTGATCTTCTATATGTCTTCTCGATTGACTAGCGGTTCACTGGTAAGTCTGTCACACTCAGAATCAAGAACAAGTAACCATGCGGTAACTTTCATAGTCCAGTGGAGGGATAGGTTTGCTGAAGTAAGCTGATTGTTTTTTGCTGAAAGGGGAAGGAAAAGATATGATGAAATAAGACATTTATTGCTTAAAGCATTTGTACAAAACTGTGAATCTACGCACAGAAACACATAAAGACATGCACACACAGAGACATACACACATAGATACAGACCACAAAACACAAAGACATATAAAAGACACCTGGGACATAGACACACAGAGACATAGTAGGCACACACACGAACATATAAGTATGCAGACACCCGTGTATGGGTTTTTGACCATAAGAAGGGGCAACATTCTGGTCATATTGTGCAATTTGTGTACAAAAGGTAACCGCTGGAATACAGTGTTCATTTCCATCAATTCACACCGATCTAAAGTGGCAGATTTCTCCTGAGGTCTCCGGCTGTACAGGTGGGTAGCTGTTCCACTAAGAGCATCCTGGAGCACAGTTCCATGGTTGGGTTTGTCTGTGGGGCATGCTCACAATCAGACCCTTAAGCTAAGATTGGGGGGGGGAGGTGTGAATTTTCCTGTTCATTCTTTACAATTGTGACTAGGAGGTGGGCCTGCTGCCAATGTTCTGAGTTATGGCCTCATTAGAAAACAATGTTCTGTCTGGCTCGTAGTCAGTTCCGAAGATGGTCTGTGTCATTCCATCCCTCTGTCCCTCTGCCTGCCCTCCCCATGCTTCTGGATTCCTCTTTCAGGGGCGATGTACAGTTTGCTCCCTGACAAGTCCACCATAATTAGCTGTGAAGACCCTTCAACTCAGGATCCAGAATGAAGCAGATTGTCAGGGCCTGACCTAGGCCTGAGCTAACTGATCGCCCTTCTGGACATCTGAATAGTTTAGTCCATCAGGTTATAAAACAATGCTTGTTTGTTTGCTTGTTTTTTGAGACAGAGTTTCTTTGTGTAGCCTTGGCTGTCCTGGATTGACTTTGTAGACCAGGTTGGCCTCGAACTCAGAGATCCACCGGCCTCTCTCTCCCTGAGTGCTGGAAACAACAGTCAAGAGCATTAGCTGCATTTATACCATGTGTGCCTGTGTGTGTGTCTATATATATATATATACACATTCGTGTCTGATGCATGTATGTCTCTGTGTGTGCATATGTCTACATGCCTGTGTAAATGTATGTGTACATGTTTCTATATGCATGTGTGTACATGTGTGTTTGGATACATTTGTATATGTATATCTTTATGTGTATATATAATGTATGCATGTATGTATGGCTGTGTGCATGTGTTTGTGTATGTATATATTTATATGTTTGCTTGTTCATCTGTATGTTTCTACCTATATGTGCATGTATATGTATTTGTATATATGTGCATGTATGTATACATAGATGTATATATGTTGTATACATATATGTGTACATGAGAATATACGTGTGTGTAAAGCTAAAAACTGAAAAATGTAGACATAAAGGTGTGGGTCTTCTTGCTCTATGGGGCTGAAGCCTCAAAGGTTACACAAAGAGAGTGTGCGTGTTTCGTAAGACGATAATTTATACTAAGTAAACACAGGCATGTGGGCCAGGAGGGAAATTGCTTCATTAATTACCTGCTTATCTTATCAGGGCTTTAATTTTTGGGTTTTCTGGAATGCACAGCAGGACTGTGTTGCTTCAGTGGCCTACAGATGAGCTTTCAGCGCTTTACTCCATACTCAAACTTTATGATGTCAGCGGCTGCCTGGGCTGTGGCGTGCCTGGGGCTGGACAGGGTCCATCTGCTTCACCCATGCTTTTGTTCTCACTGTGGAACCCACTTCTATCTTTTACAGTAAAGACAGTGCCTGATTATACTTTCCGAAGCAAACTCTAGACCCTCGGGTTGCTGGAAGGGGCAGGGGAAAGGTGAAAGCAATGGAAGCCATTTTCCTCAAAGGATGTTTGGGCTTCAGAGCTGTAAGGATTCAGAGTCACATGAACCCACGAGGGAATAGAGCAGTTACTGCTCAGGTCTTGCTTTGTGCTTTGAGACAGGGTACCTCCAGCTCGCTATGTGGTCAGGATGATATTGCACTCCGGATCCTCCTGTTTTCACCTTCAAAGTGTTGGGCTAACAAGGCCACCATTTTATCTGGGATTATTTTCTTCTAAGTGTCTGGAAACTTTTTACCTGCCTCTGTGGCTTTTATAAAAACATGAATTTCAAATGTGACACCATATCTGCAGGGTACTAGTCCCTGCACGGATTATCAACAGGAGTCAGGGAGCACCTTGGGCACCTTCCCACAGCCACCTCCCTGCAGCCACCTTTCTGCAGCCCAGCCCTAATTTTTTTCCTGGGCCTCATCTTCTTTTCTGAAGAGGAACCGTTGAGGAAAGAAGGGATTGCAATTGTTTCCTGCAGAGAAGCTTCTGCATTCCACCCTACATCACACTGGTGGGAGGAAAAGGGATTGTGATGCCATCATAGGCTTCAGGTGACAACACAGTGGCTCAACTTCATTCTCTAAGGTACATAGGTTTTAGAATGCTGGCGTTAAAGTATATAGGCAAATCTTGACAAGTAGGAGTAGAAACGTGTTTAAAAGCGTGGTGGGTGTAACTGTTGACACCTGGTGACTTTAAATGGGCAAGAGATTTTTAGCTGGGGATAAAAGTACCTATCTGCACATGCTATCTGATAGGTCTTCACATATATTCATTATGTAATCACACATGATACCTCTGAGGTAGATGGGATGGAAGCTGCACATGGTTATGGGGATGCTGGATGAGGACCAGGCTCTGACATTTTTCAGTGCATTCTGCATCTGGCTATCCTTGGCTAAGCCAAAGTCTCCTCACTTCTTTTGTGTTGATCTGAGCCGCTGTGTTGTCACCTGTAACCCAGAAGAGTGTCTCTCTCCTCCATGGCAGTCTCATGTAGGGTGAAACAAAGAAGTTTCTTTTTACAAGATATTGCAATTCTTTGCTTCCTTAGTTCACTCCTCAGACAAGAAGCCAGAGTCCAGGGGTAAAGTGGAGCTGCTCTGGTGTGTGGTGGCTCAGCTAGTAGAATGCTTACTCAGCATACACAGAGTTCTGGGTCCTTTAAACCCAGAAACCGGTGTGGTGACAGACGCCTGTGAGTCCAGCAGTTGGAGGCTGAAGTATCCAGAAATTCAAAGCCAGCCTGGGGTAAAAACAAAAAACAAAAAACAAAAAACAAAAAACAAAAAACCTCTAGCTTGAAAGAGTAAAAGTTAAAAAAAAAAAAAAAAAGTACTGAACTGTAGGTCAGGTGCTCTTTCTGCCTCATAACATTAACTAACTAACATCATTGTCAATACGATGAGCAACAAAACCAATTCTGTTTGAAAATCAGCCCATTACAGCCACTTCCGGCTTTCCTTACCTGGCTAGAGGTGATGGTCTTTAGGTAGAGACTCTCTTGTCTCATTGGAATGAACAAAGGTAGGTATCCTTTATCCCTGCTCTGACTGAGTTACAGGGTGGCAGTGGAGGACCTTTAGGGACAAGGCAGCTGACAAGAGTGGAGTGTGGGAGAAAGTGCAAGAGGACATTCATGGGATGGCTTAGAGAGCAATAACACCAGCTTCTCTGCTGAGCAACAACATCAGTAAATTGGCCATCGAGGCATCCAGTGTCCTCAGCGGTGGAGTCTATGGAGACCTGGGGAGGACTGAAGACAGTTTTGCTTCGTCTTCATTAGAAATGGCAGCCGCTGGACACTGAAGTCTACCCTTCAGTGGGCATGAGAGAGAACGATACAGACTTTCTGCACCTGGCACATGGACCTGCCCGGACTTTGAGAAGGCAACAGATTTCTGTTGGATGTGTTTACCCATGCAGTGGAGTCTGAGAGGTCTTGGTGACTTTGAACGATTTCTTCCTCTCACAAAGAAGAGGCACCAAGTCATAGTTTACTCTCCTGGAACCCAAGGATGGGACACAGCAGACAGCTTTCTATAGCTTGTCAAAAAAAAACCAAGATAAGTTAACAAAGAGGAAGAAAGATGTATGCTGTGGGTGGTTTCAGTCATAGTGACCTGATCCTGATTCTTTGGGCCTGTGTTCAGAGGCAACAGTAGTGGAAATAAGGGAGAAAGGAGACACTTACTTCATGGTGGCCAAGAAAGGAGAGAGGGATGAAGATGAAGAGAGACTGGGGTCCTAAAATCTTACATAATTACACACACACAGTGACCTAGCTTCCTTCCACTGGGTCCCACCTCCTACAGGCTCCACAGGCCAAGCCTTTAGCATGTGGGCCATTGATGGACATTTATGACCCAAGCCATAACAGTATCCCCAAAAGAGCTTTTGAATTTAAGGAACTGAAACACCAAACATCAACTTTCCCTTTCCCACCGCCTTCTCCTCTGTGCCTTGTGAGGAATCAAACATCCAGACAAGTAATCTAACATACTTACAGCTATCAGCTCACTGCCCTAGACACACGGGCCTGTAGCGCCTGGAAAGACAGGAATCTGTTACACATTGAGCAGGGAGAGGGCACCTCTGTTCAGACAGGAAAATGTACTCATTGATCTCAGAGCCAGAGAACACCAAAGCAGACTGCTGGACAGGTTTGCTGATGGCCAGCAGCAGCAGTTTGATGAGGCTGGCCACCAGTGGCTTTCAAGAATGTGATGTGACAGGATGCTAGTGTTGCCATGGTTAGGATCTGGGAACAAATGACACTGGTGATTAGACCTTGAGCGGCATAGAACGCCCACACTTCTGACCTGGGGGACACAGATATTCCCCGACCACCCAGACATTTGGATAGTGTCAGAAAAGAAAAACAATTGAAAAATTAAAAGCACCAAATAGTTTCATTCATTTTCCATTTTCTTTCACAACACAGCTTTCCAATGTTTTGATGACGAGCCAAGTGGAAGGTAGGAGGGTACACAGAAAGTAAAGCTGAGCCTTCCACATGCCACAGAGATCTCTGACAGTGCAAAAGCAGACACCAACCACAGAGCCATTCAACTTTATCAGTAAAACATGCAACATTGAAGCAACAATGAACTAGGGGACTTGATGCCAGTAAGCAGCTATGACAACCAGCATTATCTTCAGGTAACAGGAAGAAGGCTATTCACAGAGACTCGGGCCAACTTAGAAACAAGGGTTGGCTTTCTACTTCCTCCTCCTGCCTGCTGAGCTGTGCAGGGCAGACATCTGATATTCACCTCAACACTTCCCAGGATCAAATGACAGCCCCCACCAGAGGATTAAAGGCCATCCTATCCCCTTGGCTTGGAAAATGGAATTTTCATCAGAATGACCTTGAGTGTGTTGAGAAGGATCAGGTTTTAAACATCTCACCTTGGGAACCAACCAGAGGCCCCTTGGGGAAGGGCTTCCTTCTAGACCTCCAGTAGCGGCATTAGCTTCCCCAAGCTTATCTCACTTGGGATTTAACCCCTACATAGGTGCAAAGCAAGGACTTGAGGGGTCTTCAGTACAAAGAATGGGGAAAAATAAAATAAAACAAGCTAGACCCAGCCAGGCTGCTGCCTCTTCCAAGACTCTGTATCTGCTGGACTTGGAACTCTATCCTCACTCCTCATCCATCATCCTGAAAGAAGGAGTCTGTCCCATCTGTCCTGTGTGTGTTTCCATTTTTGAAACAGGGTCTCCGATAGACCAGGCTGACCTGGACTCCCAAGCATGTGAGACAAGGGAGGCTGATGGCTGCAGCCCAAACCAAGTGCTCAAGTTCATTGTGGGTTCAGGCCTTAGAAGAGCACACCTGAGGGAGAGCAGAGCCCTGGGACAGTTCACTATACCCAAACTCTGACAACTAAGGCAGGTGTGAAAAGAGGCAAGGCTGGATAGGTTTCTGGAGGTAGACTTATCAGCAGGGGAAGGGGACAGAATTGCACGATGGTTCTCCTGTAGGACCCCTTTTTGTCTTTTTTGAGACAAGGTCTTTCTACATAGCTCAGGCTGACCTGGAATCCAATATGTAGACCAGGTTGTCCTGGAATGCACAGAGATCTGCCTGCCTGCCTTCCAAATGTGCCACCTACTGGTTGCCTAGCATTATTTTTAAATAACATTAACAACTGCCCCATAGGAACTACAGTCTGAAGCCTGTGGGAGAATTTGACAGGAGTCCCTGCTGGGTAAGATTGGAAGGAAGTTCCATTGGCCTTTGTTCATACCCCAAAGGGTAATAGTTCTTTATTCATTGAAATTTTCCACCAGCCATTTTCAGTTCTTTGTTTTGAAACAGGGTACTGTTTGTAGCCCAGGCTGACCTGGCACTTCTGGTGAGCCCCTCGCCTAAGCCTCCTGAGTCCTTCCATTTCAGTAGTGTGCCACCACGCCCGCCCAAGTTGCATTCTTAAGCCAGAACACATGAAGAACTCTCTTTCCCCTTGGTGGTCTGAGTGTGAGGAACTGAAAGCTGGTTGTGATCAGGGTACCCTTGATGAAACCTGGCCTGTGAGATTCACAAGTGACCACAGGCTCAGCCATAGGTTCCCATCTAACCACAGCCACTCATTCTGACAGCTGTCTGCTATAGGATCAGCTTTACACTAGATAATGATATAGTTTGTTGATGGATTTGTTTTTCTTATTTGGGAGGCCAAATAAGTGAACATCCCTCCATTGGCTGCTAATATCTAAAATTCTAGAGCACAGGAAATTTTGTGGTAATATGTTCAGACATGTGCACCATCCAGCCAGAGAGAGCATGTTGTTGGATATGAAAGGGAAGAAAGATAATTATGGAGAGAGGCGAGGGAAAGGGGGTTAGAGAATGTTGTCATGGCTTCCAGCATTCCTGAGTCAGCTACGTGAAGCATCCTGTTCTCACCAACTTGCTTTTCTACTTTAGCTATGTTGGTGTATGTCAGCTGTGTAAGAGATCTGAATAATTTATGCCAATAAAGGTAACCTTCTTTTAAAAAAAAAATTTACCAAGAAAGAACAGGGTGACTGTAAAGGGCTGATAATAAGAGGCCTTAAGCAGAAGATGCTGATCGTTAGGGAAGAGGCCTCCTCAAACATCATAAAAACCCCATCCCCGGAAGCTTCACACAGATCCCTGTGGCGCACTGGGTACCTACTTTAATTAGTGAGCGCCAGGCCAGTGAGATCCCTGTCTCAAAAAAACAATGTGGGGAATGCCTAACCCATGGCAGCTGAGGTTGTGAGCCTTCACGTGTGCACGCCACACACACGCACGCACGCATGCACGCACACACATTATTTTTTCTTACTGAGAACAGACATCTCTGTCCGTGGTGTGTTGTAAACTGAATTTAGAAGGATTGTGCCCAGGTCTCTGCTTAGGGATGCTCAGCTGCAGGCAGCCAAGCATGGCGCGCACAGTGCTTGCTCTTCTGAGTCTTCCACGTGTTTATAGCTCTCCTTTTCAGTAAGCTTAGAAGAGGAAAGAAATATTAGGCCTTTTCCATACTGTATCCTACACCCAAGGCACACAGGAAATGGCAGTTGCATGAAATCATTGTGCTCTGTTTTTATCCGTCTGAAGGAAAGATGCAAAATTTCTGCTGAAAGAAAACCATCAGGTACTCAGAAAATCCAAGGCCGCCTCTCACTTTGTGGAAAGTTTGCCGAGTTAAAAAAAAAAAAAGCAAATGAGAAAATGAATCATTCTTAAAAGATAAAACTATTTGTTTATGTTAAAATGTCAGTAAAACACTATGAAGCTCCACATCAACTTTATTCCATCACATCATAGTGTTAAAACAAGAAAATGATATATTCGCTTTTAAAATGTTTTTTTAGAAAAATTATTTTAGTATTTATTTATGTTTCTGCATGTGCAGATACCCATGGAGGGAGAAGAGGCAGTCAGATCCCCTGGTGCTGGTGATATAGGCGGTCGTGAGCTGCCCCACATGGGCGCTGGGAGCCGAACCTGGGTCCTCTGCAGGATCTGGGAATGTTCTTAACCAAGCCCTGAACATCTTTCCACTCATGAAATGTGCTTCTACCCTGGGAAGATTCTCACTGGTGGTGGAATTTGACCCTAAACTTCAAGCATCTTCCACAAAAAGTAAAAAAAAAAAAAAAAAGCTAAGTAGAGAACACACTCTGTGTAACTAGCATGTGTAAACTAATTTTTTTCATCACTGTAAAGTTTATAAAAACCGTTGCATGTGCTCAACTCTGCTGCCAACCCTCTTCAGGTAAGTCCATTTGTTTACTTGCTGTTTCTCTTTCTTGCCTTCATTTCTTAGCTTTCCCAGGTCTTTTTACTGGAATGACAGTTCTAACCCTTTCTCACAGTTAGATGACTCACCAGTTGGAAACTATCTCAGGCTCCCAGGATAATAGTGGAATGTCAGTTCACTGCACAGAGTGCAAGTCCAGCACTAAGGGGTGTGAGGCATGAACTTCAGAAGAAGGCAAAAGTTAAATTACAGGAGAGGTTCTCCCACCCTAGCTGGTATATGTGAGGAAGGGTTCTCCTGTCCCCAAGCAGTATACGTGAGGAAGGGTTCTATCACCCACAGCTGGTATGTATGAGGAAGGGTTCTCCTACCCATAATCTGGAATACATGAAAGAAAAAACTGCCCTAACCTAACCGTGTTACTCTCCAAGTTTTCTAAGAGGTTGCCATTTGCCTCTAAGTTCTCAAATTAAAAAGAAAAAAGAAAAAAAAAGCCACATTATCTTCTCAAGAATCAATACAGAAATACCACCTGTTTAAAAAGCACATTATGATGATAAATTAAAACCCAAATTCCTGGAGCCATGAAGCTAATTTTAGAAGGTTGTAAATTTTGGTCAACATTAGAGAATTTTTGACTTTCATTTTTGGAGGATATTGAGTAATTATACCAGCTGGGAGCAGACTGTTTTGGTCACTTCAGTACTTAGAATCCCTTAAGAAAGAAAAAATTATAAGCTTTAGGGCACTATGGGGAATCTGTAAAAATAAACACTTTCATGTTGCCTTATGTGGCTCCTAAGTTAGAAGATTGCTATAGTAAATACTGCCCGAGTAGTTTAATGAATATCAAATGCATAACAATCATTTAAAATATGAATTTCATTTAATATATCATGGCAGGCCATGTTGTATGCAAAGAAATGATAATTTCAGGATTTTTGAAAAAAGAGAAAAATGTACTAAGTGTTAATGAGTCTAATTTCCCAGTTTCAGAGAACTAAGAGGTACTTGCTCAAGATTCCATGGCTTAGAAGTTACAGGACACTGTAAAAAATTAGTTTAATTCTATGTTTTTAAATGTATATATCTGAAAAGTGTTGTTGCTTCAGTGACCCAAATAAGAAGCATCACAAAGATCATCATCGCTGACCTTGAGTTCAGGCTTGTGAATCTGGATGGAAAAAAGAACTGAAGTGTGTTGGCCTTGTGTATTTCCATGCTTCTCTGCGGTGAAAAGGCGTGTGCCTTTCTGAAGGAACTGTGGCTTGGGCGGCAGGAGAAGGGCTATAGGAATCTCTTCGCAGCTAAATTCGGTAATACTGCTAAAAGGATCCCATGAAGTATGTGTGCACGATTGGTCTTTGGACTTAGCAGTTGACCAAGAAACACTGAGAGTGACCTTAAGGAGACGCACATGGATGGACGCGATCATAACGCAAGCCATTAAGTGGCGCAGTTATCTCCAAGTACGAGGAGTACTGCTTCTCAGGGAATAGGGAGACTGCGCTTTGTCATTCTCACAGGAGACAACATGGAAAAGGACTTGAAATGTACCATGAGGAACCTAATATAGAAATCAAGACTTCCTGACACTGGATTCAATGCTCACCAGGTTCCAGCATTGGCACAGATCTTTTCTCAGAAGTCTCTGGGCTGTATCGTTAACAACATTGAAAGGAGACCTTGAGGCATAAACACTGCTGATTGTGATGAGAGCTGTTTGGGAGAGAACCGTTAGCTCCGGTAGCCAGGGGCGAACTGCGCACCTCCCCACAGCTGCGTAGCAAGCCTCTTGCCAGCTAAATCGAGCTGATTGGACACATCGTGGTTGTTTGTAAGCCCCAGAGAGCCTGCCCACATCCCAGCCCTGGGGCTGCTCACGGTATTTCCTCTGGTCTTCAAGTTTAGACCCAAGAAAACTGGAAAAATCCGTCTGGTGTGGGCTGATTTTAGAAATCTGGAATGTATGATCACTTCAACAAAAGCAGAAGGCAAAGTTGTCCTGGGAAGTGCAGAGGCCTAAGACCCCATTTTTCTCTCAGATTGAACTGAGTTGAGGGGGAAAAGAGGAATTGGTTGGATGAGCTGTCTCCTGTGGAAAGCTTAGCCCGGTACCCAGGCAGTAGCATGTACTCACGTAGTATTTTTTTTTTTTTGTAGGGAGACGACCATAAATTAATTATAGTATCTGGATTCAAGCACATTTCAATCTTAAAAAGAAAAATATCCTGTGCATGAAACATGTTATGAGTCTTATTTTTTAAAACAGTGGTTTTATTACATGTCTTTAGAAGGACAGCTTCATATTTTAAAGCTTTTTTGTGATATTATAAATATAGTATCTTTGAATGTCCATGAAAAATGGATGAGAACATATTACTAAACATATATCTTTATAAAAATAGAAAATAAAACACAAGTTTTTAATTAGGAAAAGCCTTGTTTCATGATGATTCCCAAGTTTGAAGCTGTAGTAAGCTTAGGAAGGTGTTAATTTTTGTTTTACTTAATATAAATTGTCATTGAATGAGTCACAAGCAAGAGAAGTAGCTATTTCCACGGCTAATTGTGTTTACGTGTATATCTGGGTATCTTCCTACCTCATCTTTCTTTTCTGGTTACTTATGTAAATTACTTATATTAGGACCTAAAACAGTGGCAATGCTATGATTTTGGGTTAGATTAAAAATACTGATTACAGCTGGTAGAATAATTGGCTCCAAGTCTGGGTTCATTGTTTTGGGGTATAGTTACTCAGCACATCTTCTTGTTCACGTGCTCCATAGTTGATGTCAGGGTGCATGCTGTGGTGGTCTGGATGAGGTCGGCTCTCACAGGCTCATATGTTTGAGTGATTGGCCCTGAGTTAGTAGAAATATTTGGGGAAGATTGGAAGGTGTGGCCTTGCTGGAGAAGGTAGGTTACTGGGAGTAGCCTTTGAGGTTTCAAGGGTCTGCACCAGGCCCAGTCTCTCTCTCTCTGTCTCCTTGCCTTTGGATCAGGATGTAATGCACTCAGCTACCACTCCAGTCAAGATGGTCATGGACTAACCCCAATTAAATACCTTCTTTTATAAGAGTTCCTTTGGTCATGGTGTCTCTTCACAGCAGCAGAACAGTGACTAAGAACCTGCTAAGCACTGGAGATGATAGGTTAGTTACCTGTGATCAAATACCCATCCAGAAGCAACTTCAGGAAGAAGGGCTTATTTTGGCTCACAGTTCCATCATTGTAGGTATGATGATTAGTCTCATTAGTCAGAGAGGACTGGGAATATCCTGGGATACAAACCCCTGAGGGATTTTCAAGATTAGGTTAACTGATGTGGGAAGTCCCACTCTAACTGTGGGTTAAAAAACAAGTGAGCTCAGCCCTAGCATCTACCACTCACCAATTCCATAGAGCATCTACCACTCACCAATTCCATGACGGGCACAAAGTGACCACCCTCATGTTCCTTCTGCCACGACTTCCCCCAAATGGTGGGCTCTACCCTCCAACTGTGAGCCAAAACAAGGTCTCTTCCCAATAAGTTGCATTTGGCATGTATGTTGCCATAGCCACGAGGAAAGTACCCAATACAGCAGGGAAGACATGTTGGCAGGAGCGTGAGGCAGCTGGTCACGTTGCACCCACACCCAGGAAGCAGAGGGTAAACGGGAAATGGACCAGGCTGTGAAACCTCCAGGCCCACCCTCCCTGACCCATTTCCTGCACCGGCACCACCAGCTGGACACCAAGTGCTCAAAAGCCGGAGCCTTGGAAGCCTTTCACATGCAAACTGTAACAGGTGGCAGCACATGCCCCCTGCATTCCAGAAGAGAACAGTCTGTGATGGGGAGCCAGGCCCATGAAAAAAAGAAAGAAAGGAAAGCCAAACCTCGGACAATTCTTTAGCAAGACCGTATTGGGGGGTTGTGTGTGACCCAGACCCAACTTGAATGAGTATAAGAAAAAGGAAGTAAAGGAACTTATTGCTCACAATAACTCACTCAGTATCAGGACAATTAGACAGTAGAAGACAGGGCAGCAAAGCCCTGGGGACTCTTGGTGGCAGGAACTTCCCACAGGCTCAGCTTTCCATCTTTACCTCCGTCTTGGCCTTTCATTGTTCCTCACCACAGTTTTCTCTCAGTGTTGTGGTGATACACCATTGCAAATGCATTACTGTGAAGTCTATATTTTTTTCACAATGGAGAGGGACTAACAGAAGCTTCAGTTAAAAAGTATCCCTAGAGTTCCAAGGTCAAAACTGAAGTGTGGCTCTAAGCGAGGCTCACATCAAAAAGTGGTATCATCATCATGGCCACGCGAATGAAGATGTGGAAGGCAATGGTGTCGAGGGTTCCAGACTGCTGGTTTGTGTGCATGGTGGCATTGTGGGTGCTGTGATGGACATCTCATATACAGAACACGGAATGATGCTTCCTCTCCTGGGAAATGGGTTGACCATCCTAAGAAAGAGGCAAAATGTGACCTTGGCTTTGAAACACAGACAGTAATTTTTCAAGTGGATCATGGTGCTGGAAATCTAGGATTAAGAGAGTTTGGTTAGGCCAGAATATTGAGGTGCTCATATTTCATATTTTGTCTCAGAGACAAATACCAAAATGCATATATGTAGAGGAATTTTAATTCAGAACATGGCTGCCCTGGCAAGAGATCACATCCAAATACCTTCTGGTCTGTGTGAGCTGGCTGGAATACAGACATGCCTTTAATCCCAGGAAACAGAGTCAAGCAGATCTCTGAGCTCAAGGCCAGCCTGGTATAGAACAAGTTTCATGTAAAGAAAAGCTTAGGTCCAGGCATGCCTTTAATCCCAAACAATGAAGGTAAAGTTAGTTTGCAGAAGAACGCACCCGTGTTTGAAAGTGATGTCTAATTGAGTGGAAACAGTGATGAATCAGAGAAAGATCTGAAAGAATAGAATACTTAAGGGGCAATTGCAGAGAGAGGAGGCAATTTTACTGGGACAGTAATAAAAGAGGCAGGTTGCAGAGAGAACTCAGGTGAAGAACAGATGAGCCAGAGAATGAGAAGGATTCAGATTAGAGCAGATTGCTGGACTTAGTTTGAGGTTAAGCAGAACAATTCAGAGGCCTAGAGAAAAGGCAGATTGAATAAGTCAGCTGGGAGAGGAGTTTGAGCAAGAACAGCTGAGTTGAACTGGCCAACCCAGAGCTCAGAAAGAGCAAGAAAAACTGAGCTTATTAAGCAGTAAGTCTCAGAGGCCGAAGGCATTCTAGGCCTAGATTAGATTGTATGGAGGCTAGAAGTTTCTAGGACCAGGTCTAGCTTAGTAGAAGGAAGAAGTAAGCCTCTGATACAAAAATTACCTCACGAGAATGAAAGTTACTTTTACGCATATATTTGAAAAATAATTGTTTTTCAGCACCTAAGAGTTCATTGTTTCTAAGATAAGAAAAGGAAAACACATGTTAACATTTTTCTGCTTAATCAGAAAGTAGAAAATAGTTTAATTAAAACTCTGGCTTCTTACAATCCTTATTTTAATTATTATTCTTAAACAGCGTGTTCAGGCGTATGTCTGTGAGTAGGTGCATATGAGCACAGTGTCCATAGAGTCCGTAAGAAGGTATCGAAACCCCTGGAGCTGCAGTTACGGGCAATTGTGAGCAGCTCAACATGGGTGCTGGAAACGGAATCATGGTCCTCTGTCATAGTAATGCACCCTCTTAACTGCTGAGGCATCTTTCCAGCCTCCAAAACTCTTGTCTTTTGATAGCAAGTTTATGCATATATGTACATATACATATAATCCTGTGTGAAGTTGTTTTTAACTTTTTGATTCTTTATGAGTTTCACATCACACACCCCAGTCTCCCTCATCTCCCCATTCTCTCATATCTGCTCTCCACCCTTGGAACCTCCTCCCAAAGGGAAAAAAAAAAAAACCCTACAAGCAAACAAACAAAAAATAAAGAAAACAAAATGAAGCACAGAAAACGTCTCATCATGGGAGCTCTGGTGTGTCACGGTGCGTCCCACAGTGTACCCCTCTTCACTTGTGAATGTTCATTCCAAAGACTCATTGATCTGGTTTGAGGCCTTTGGCTTCTGTGACACCATTAGTACTGGATCCTCACTGGGACTCCTGGTTATCGTCTTGCTGCCCTGTGTCATGGAGACACCCCAGCTTTGGGTCAGCAGGACTGACCCTTTCACGAATCCCAACAGTTCAAAGATGATGTAGATTTTGGAGTGGGCCAACACAAAGCCCTGAATCTGGGCCTGGCTGGTAGCTGAGCTGGTCAGCCCACCTGTTCCCCCTTATCTGCACCATCGGGACAAGCTTTCCACCACTGATCCAGCTAGGCCACCTGGCCTAGTTGGCTGCCATTGGCAAGAGGCAGGGTCAGCTCTCTTGCTGTCATGCCCTTGGGGTCAGCTCACCCACACCCACACTCACACTTTCAGAGCCACCTCTACTGTGCTGCCCAGTCAAAGCTCTAATGGCTACTGCAGGTGGTGAGGGTGGGAGAGGGCATCACCCTTGTAGCCACACCATTCACACTAGACAAGTGGCAGGACCAGCTCTTCCATCTCACCCTCAGTGCCAGCTCGCTGGGCCCCTCCACCCAGTGAGGGTGATCAGCTGAGGTACAAGACTCCCTCTCCTGAGTGCTGCAGCCAGCAAGAGGCAGGGCCAGCACACCGGCCCTCATGACCCTGGGGTCAGCTCTCCTGACTGCCTCAGGTGGCAAGGGGCATGGGAGTAGGGGGCACTGTCTCCCCCCTCCGTGCCCAGGCCACCTCTCAACAGAGGTCTGGTGGGGCCAGCTCTCCCAGGCTCACACCCTCAGGGCAGGTAAGGGGAAGGCCTAGGTCACCTCTCTCATGACCTCAGGGCCAGTTCTCCCAGCTGCCACAGGTGGTGAAGGACAACAGGTGTGTGTGTGTGGGGGGGGGATATCACCCATGCCACCCATTAGCAGAAGAGTAGTGGGCCAACTCTCCAGTGCTCTTGCCCCCCGGGACTGGCTCACCTGTGCCCTACCACTAGGGTCACGTCTGCTGTGCTCTTTAGGTGAGTCTGCTCTCCCAAGTGCTGTAGCTGGTGAGGGGCAGGGATAGCTCATGGCCCTCAGCTAAAGCTTGGGCTGGGACCTCACCGTGGCCCCAGGTGGCAGGGCTGGCTACTGACAGCAGGCTACGCCTCTGCACCCTCCAGTTCCCTCTCTCTTCATAGTGCTCAAGCTGCTTCATATCTCTCTCTTCCATCTGACCACCACACACCTGCACATTGCAGTGGTCCCCGCTGTAGGCAGGCCACGTGGCTGGCGGACCTCCTCTTTCTGTGCCCCGTGGCATGGCAGCAAGCCAGGTCTGTGGACTTCTTACTCTTCCCACACAGTGTGGCATGGTGGCAGATGGACCTCTGTGTGTCTGTGGCCGCCCCTCCCCCCCGCCCCGTGCTGCACGGCATGGTGGTAGGCAGGTTTCTGGATAGCTCCTGACTGTACTTCTCACCTCCACTGCCATCAACACAGCCCTGGGATACCGTGATGGCCTCCTTGTCACCGACCTCAGCACAGCGGCCCAAGGAAAGTCAGTGTGTGTGAGGTTTTATACAAGTTCCCAGTGGCGTCTCGTCTAAATGAAATGCCAGCATGTGTGATTAGACATGAGAGGCTGGCTTTCACACGAGTGTCTGATCTGTGGAGGAGGGACAATGAGGAGCTAGGAAGAGACACAGGGAAGGCAGGGGCTAGGATGATAGGAGGATCAAAAGGCTGCCTGAAGATCCAGGTCCAGCTTTACACTGGAAATGGACACCGCTTCTAGGAAGAGACAAAAAGTGGCTTCAAGGATGAACATAAAAATTATTCCAGAGCCATAAGACTAAACTGAACTTCAAAATTGGATTTGACAGTCAATGACATTAAATTGCTTATTCTTATTAAGCTTTTGACTTGGTGTTCCAGTCAACTGCCCAATTAATTCTTCATTATCCAGGATAACAGGAAGGTCCTTTACATCTTTTTATGCAGCTGGCTTCCTGTTGAGTATGTTGGAAGGTTTTCCCCTGCCTACTGATTTCCAATAGTGCAACACACATCTCATCTTGAGAGGCAGCAGATGTATGTGCTCAGGCAAAATACATTTAAGTGAACTGATCTCTTGACTGGAAAATTACATTTATGTAATCAAGATTCTCTGCAAAAAAGCAAGATTACCTTCGACATCAGTGCAGCAACCCGAGGCCAGTCATTGAGTGTGCTGTTAGAGATTTATTTCTGATCTGGGGAAGATCTGCTGTGGACTGAAGTGCGCTTCAAGCTTGCAGCATGAGCTCTCCTGGCTTACTCTGTATCGGGCTTTTGTTTTGGTACGCGTGATTAAGACTTTGGCTGAAGAAACCAAACATAAGTTTCAATCCAATTTAGTTCCTGTTCCAAGCGGTTCTCCTTATTTGTTCAAGAATTTCAGACTGATTCCTCCCCACCCCCCTTACTCTGATCACTTATCCTTCATGTGTTTCGTGGACAATAGGCATTCAGGGATTTGGGTTTGATTTACAACATTTATCGTTAAAGAATAGTCTGTGCTGGTTCAGCCATTCTTAATAGGAGCAAGTTAGATGGCTGATATTCGGGTATTTCAAAGGAACAAGCTTTTAGTGCCAAAGAGCCCCATGCAATACAGATATGTTCCTGGCCTAGGTGACAGGGAAGTCATTTAGTCTCTGCTTGTCCCAGTTTCGACAGGATGGCCCCTGTTCACTGATGGTCCTTCTGATACCCTCAGGTCCTTGCAAACGTCCTGAGAACAGTCCATACTTCACTTTGCATAAGTGAAACAGGCTGCTAGACTCTCAGTATGTGGCTCTGGTTCCATCCTCAGCATTGCAGAAAAAGAGAGCAACAGCACACACCTATAAGCCCAGCACCTGGGAGGTGCAGACTGGAGGATCAGAAGCTCAAAGTTAGTCTCTGCTGTGTTACAAGTTGGAAGCCAGCCTGGGATTTACAAGACCTTATCTCAAAACCATCCTTCCCCCCTGCCATGACAAACAAAAATTGTATTATGTATCAAATTCATCAATCTGTTTTTGGAGAATCATAGAATCAGGCAACTGAGAAACAAACCCAATCCTTTGGTGACAGCTCTGTCCCCACTTGTTAGATGCCTTCTCCTCAGTACTGCTGACTATGTGCATATGAAAGCTAATATGCTTAGACTTGAGAAAAGTCACTCAACTAGTGAGTCACGAGTCAGAGACATCAATACAACTATGCCATCTTCCCCACATTTTCAGTAAGAAAAAAGAATTATGTAGCTTTCAAATTTTTTGACGAAAGACTCATAGTGATAAACTAATAAAATGTTAGTTTGCCAAGATCCTAGAAATGACCTAGTCCAAAGGCTTCATTCTCAGATGAGAAGGCTGACCTGGAGAGCTGACCTTTAATTGGCCACACCCAAGACTCAGCCTTGTGGCCTCCACTTGACAACTTCCATCAAAGACACCTTCACTTGTATGTGCCTGAGTTCTAACTGTTGCCATGTTTCAGACAGTATGGAGAGAGAGACAGAGAGACACACACACACAGAGAAAGAGAGAGAATTAAAGGGGTGGGTTTACTTTCTAACTAAGAGTCTTCAGCTTAACCAAACTCTTTCTAACTGCCCTGTCATTCAAGATGGCATGGAATGCTACAACAGTAAGAAGGAAAGCGATCCTACCCACTGGAGGGTGAGAGCTCCCGGGGTTCCAGACTGAATGGGAGACTGCAGCAGACCCGGTGGAGAGTAAAATGACAAATGGAGGAAGAGGAAGAAGCCCGTTGTTTTCTTTGTGGGACAATCTCATATTGCTGTGTCATGCATGCAGTTCTTGAGGGCCACAGGCCACATTTGGTGTGATGAGTCTCTTCAGTGGGGAGTGTGGGTGATCTTGTGCTCTGCTAGGGATCTTTCCCTACTTACTAACCTCTTAGGGTCTTTCCACTTCCTGTTTCTCTCTGGTGATTTAGAAGGAGGACAGAAGAGATAAACAGATGAATAAATGCATCTCAGAAGTTTCACACTGTGTCTTCTGCCAGTAGTTATTAAGAAGTACACTCAACAGACACCATTTCTGACCTTAGAAAGCTTATGTGGTAAGGCACACACAAGTGTATGTGCACACAAGCAACTATGTGTGTGTTCGTATAAAAAAACATTGTTTGACCATGGATGATCTTCCATGATTGTATGTCCTCACACTGATGACTACTCTTGAATTGTTAACTTCTGTTTTCGTTTTTGAGCCAGGGTTTCTCTGTATAAACCCTGGCTGTCCTGGACTCTGTAGACTAGGCTGGCCTTGAACTCACAGAGATGGACCTGCCTCTGCCTCCCAAGTGCTGGGATTAAAGGCATGCGTCACCATGCACAGCTAGCCTGTTGGCTTTTGTCCTTACTAAGTTTCTGGTGAGTCTAGAGGGTTGAGTTGAATCCCAGAAGATGTCGGTGCACCTAACTAATGAAAGATTTTTTTTTTTTTTACTTAAATGGACATTAAATTTTTCTTTCAAAGATCACTACAGCTTTGGGAGTGCTATGTTTTGCACACACTGTGGCTGTTTGCATGAACGTTAATCCTGCAGATGGGCAAGATCTCCCAGGGTTCCAGACGGGAGGAGAGAACAGGGACACATGGCAGGAGAGTAAATAACAAAGCGAGGAAGAGGAAAAAGCACTTCGTTTACTTTTGCCTGGAAAATAAATATGCAGGACGTTTTAAAATCAATGACAGATGTAGACTATTTTTACAGTTAATAGCCATGGAGATAGTTGAGAAAACAAATAAACAAACAGAGCCGAATTGCATCTGGAAACGTTTGCAGTACAAGCTCAGGGAAGATCGGCTTGGACGGTACATCCGGAGAAGAGCTGGGCGAGGATAGCTGCAAAGCTCAGGATGAGATATTTTTGTTTTACTGTGTGTCTAGAGAGAGGAAATAAAAAGCTAGAGTGAGGGCTGCTCCATGAAGGCCCTGGGACCTAGAGTCCCCGGCCCTGGTGCTCCATCACATGTGTTCTCTAGGGACCACCTGGTGGCCGTGAAGGGTGGGTAGATCTAGTACAGCAGTTTCCAGGTAGTGGAAGAAGGAAGGAGTTGAGCTGACCCTTGTCTTTTAACGACATGTGCCACGGAATCTGAGTATCATTTTAGTTCATATCCAGAAGTTAGACAAATGGCTACAGCTGGCTTCAAAAAAAGCTAGGAAGTAAGTACTTCAGATGGCCCGGTGCCTGACTAAACTGCCATTACTGTAGAAAATCACAGAACAGGCTGGGATGACTATTGGGTTTCAACCACAGATGGCTCTCACTCCTGCCTCCCTGAAGCCTTGTTAGTCTATAATTTTAAGTCCAGTACCAGCACGTCTTCAATGGAACCTATTCTTCAGACCCACTTCCGAGTTGCTCAAACACCTCTTAGTGCCATGGTTGCGGGTGCGAACTAAGGATGTTGGGAGAAGAGGAAAGCCAAGTGGATTTGAACTTGGCTGGCTTCCCTGCAGTGCCACAGTCAGGCTGTGTGATCTCACCAGGACCTATGAGCCTCGCAGCGAGAACCTCACGGTCTCAAAACAACTCTCTCTGGCATTGGGACTTGGGGAGTAGAGGCCAGATTCATTTCAAACTTCGAAACGGTGGGGCCCGCAGCCCTTCTTCATGGGCCCCCCCTAGGTGTGTTCCTTCTGGAGTTTTAACAGGTGTCTTTAGCCCAGCAGGGGAGACTTGGCAAACCCGAGGCGTGCTTCTTCCAGAAGCTTCCTGATCCTCTGGGCAGAGGCCAAATTTGTCAATGGGAAAATAATCTTTAGAAGTATCATGAACTAAACTGTTTTGCCATGCTCTGAACATTGGCTCTCAGCAACAAAAACTGAGGCTTGCAGACAGGGCATGGAACCCGCTGGCTCTTGAAATGGCTAGCAGGTGGCAGTGACTGCGGCAAGAATCTGTATAACTCTTTAGAAAATGCCAGCGGACTTAGGCACACTGGGAAAAAGTGAGTCAAAACAGAGGCATGCCCAAGCTTCCATAGTAACATGTTGAGGTAATTTTTCCCTCTGATCCTGTTTGTGGGTTAAAGAGAAGGCGGCAGCATGAGTAGCCTGAAGAGATGACAGTTTCCACAGATGCTCTTCAATCTAAATGTTCATTACAGCAGAGAGCTTCCCTTTACTTTAATGATGGTTTCTCATTTTCTTCCCTCATGATCTGTACATTTCACTCACAGAGTGGGGGAAGACCCAGGGTGTGTGTGTGGGAGAGTGACAGAAACACACAGAAGTTCGCCTCATAGCCCTGCAGTGAAACAGGATTGATGTTGGTAGGATCTGAACACTTGTTCCTGCCTTTACCTCAAAGACATGCAGCTACTTTCTGTTTGGTTCAGGACTTGTGATCTAAGATTGTCATCAGCTTTTTTTTTTCTTTTTCTTTTTACATACAGTGTTAGCTGTCAGATGTTAGACAGTTTTCTGAGGTTTGAAAAGGGTCCCCTTCTCTTGCTGTGCAAGCTGCATTCCTCGTCCTTAGCAGCTACAGAGATTACATCACTTTTCAGAGTTGTAACTCCGGACTGTCCATGATTATTTTACAGCCAACCACAGAGGGGAGAAGAAATCACCACTGAGGACAACAAAATGCCTGGGTAGAGTGAGAAGGCACTTCCTTCTTCCTAAGCTTTCCTTCACTGGGAAGAAACACCGAGAAGCAAAGGCACAAGAAAGTCACTGTTCATGAGGACTACGTGCTCCTCAGGATGCGAGCAGGGGCGTGTGGGCCTGCATTTCAGAGATGCCACCGCCGTCTCCTAAGTCTCTTGGTCCATGGCTTTCTCAGAAGTTCAGGGCCCTCCTGCTGTCTGCACGTTTTCCGGGGAAAAGGCTCAGCTGGTCCTTCCTCTGTGGCTGGTTGCAGCTGAGCACAGCTGGCTACAGCTGTGTGGGGGCTGCTGAGAAGGCCACTGATCATGGAAGGTGTCTAGTATTTGCAAGTGGGGTAGAAGGCTTGGTGCAGGCTCAGCTAGCCACTGGAACTTTCTATCTGCAGTACACTGGCCATCGAGGGTCACTTGTGTGAAGTCATAGTGAAAGAAGAGCATACCCTACTGTAATGTGGCTAAGGCTGGGCCTCAGCCCCTCTGCTCAGAATTGGGTGTTTGGAACCATTCTCACTGAGGCGTTTCATGGCTTCCCCTGGGAGCCATCTCAGTAGGACCATCCTCTCTTCATTACCTTTGAGTAAATTGTGGACTTATTAGGTACTGTGATTGGTTATGAGACTTGTCTGTTGGCAAGGAGTGCTCCTCTTATGGTGTTTGTGTGTTTGTGTGTGCATGTGTATGTGTAGGTCAGAGGACAGCTTGTAGGAGCAGGTTTTCTCCATCCACCATGTGGGTCCTGGGGATTGAATTCAAGCTTGGTGCTGGTGCATTTGCCCACAGAGAAGTCTCACCAACCTGATTGTAATGCATTACACTTAATCCTGATTACAACCATGCCTGACTCCTGTGGATATAGACCAGGAAATCTGTTGCCATGAGACTTGAGAAACCGAGAAACTCATTACCTTTTGAACTTCCAATGTTTAGTTATACCAAGTTTATCACAAACCTTGATTTACATGCCTGGTGGACACAGTGCATGGCCTCTGGTAGCTGTTTAGTGGTAAAGCTGTAGCACTCACAGGGAGCATTTACTACAGATGAACTAGGTGCTGTTAGACACACGTGTGAGTGCTTTCTTTCAACTGAACCTTTGTCTTAGAAAACGGTGCTAAAGATGGCCGCTTTGAGGGAGTCTACTCATAGAGCGTATGCAGTATTTTCTGTATGTTTTTACCAACTTGTTTAATAGCTCATGAAGAAACTCTTAATTTCCTGGCACAAATTTCTCTTGAGATTTTATAAAATATATTTAGTATGGGTCAAACATGTTGTATATTTTTCTTAAATAAGTGGAAAGAAAAGTAAAATTAGCTATGTCTTCCCCACCCCCCTCAAAATCCAGCTGCAAAAAGTAGAACAGCTGTGCAGAACTCTTGAAGGGAGAGTGTCAGCAGCGAAGGCCTCCTCCCCAAGGAGCCTGGGCTTCTGTCTCCATTTTCTTCATTCTACATAGCCTGTCGATTTGGTTCTCTCTCAGCGTTTGTCCTGTCTTCTGTTTTGTCATTAAATCTACCACCATTCATCGGGTGTAGGCCTTTCATGCCTGGCATTGTAGTTTCCACCACGTACAAACTTTCCTGATCTAGAAGACAAATGCAGTTACTAGGAACAAATGCCGGGGTATTTAGCACAGGTGGACCCATTAGCTACATCCCAGAGAGCCTCACTTGTGTAGTAAGTACCTGCCAGGCTATTTAGTTTGATCATTGCACCTTTATGCCCGTCCCAGGGATTGAACTCAGGCCTCCAGGCTTGCATGGCAAGCACCTTTACCTGTTGAGCCATCGGGCTGAACCCTATAATTACATGATTGTGAAATTACAGCCTGAGAATGCGATCCCACCAAGGTTTATTGTCTATTCTGTTTTTTATTTTTATTTTGAAAAGAGAACATTCCCATTCTAATCAGAATATTAAATGGCAGTCACTTTATACTTGACTGGTGCACTTCTGCGCCTCAGTGCCCAGGTCAGTCTGTAGCTTGGTTGATTTTTTTTTTCCGGTATCGAATGTCTTTTGATAGTCACTGTCTTGTTTGTTTGTTTGTTTTGCTTTGTTGTAGAGATGTCTGTTCAGATCCATGAGCCGCTTGCAAATTGGGCTACTGAGAAATTTGGTGCCCGGTGGGAGGGGAACTGTTATATTGGGAGAGCGGACCTTTACCGCATGTAGGTTGTGACTGGATTCTGGACTGCAGGCTGCCTCTCTGCTTGTTCCTCTGCTGTGAAGAAGCTTTTGATCTGAGGTGGCCCCGCTTGCTATTTCTGCCGCGGTGGCTCATGCTTTTGGGGTCACCTGCGGAGTCACTGTGGAGACAAAGCAGGGGTTCCCAGCTTAGCTCGTATTTTCCTGTGCGGTGCGAGAATGGCTCCAGCTCTCGCCTTTCGCGTGTGAACTTCCGGTTGTCCCACTGCCATTTGCTGAGTGTTCTGTTCTGATTGTTTGGTTTGGTATTCCTGTTGTGATCGATTGGCTGTTTGTATGTGGCTGTATTCCTGCAGTACTCCTGGAGGCTTTAGTGACGCTAGGATGGCAATGTATTTCCGTATGAAAAAATACGAGGGTGCTAACATGCCTTATTTTTTTTTGTTTTGTTTTGTTTTCTAAGATTTTGGGGTTTTACAGGATTCTTTGTGACTCCATATAAACTTTAAAATTGTTTTTCCTGAGACTGGAGTAGTGGCTCAGTGGTTAAGAGCAATTGCTGTTCTTGATTGGACCGAAGTTGAACCTTGCTTGCAATTACATGTAATTCCAGCTCCGTGGGATACGGCACATGCTTTTGGCCCTGTAGCTCATTTGCACAGAACTGTACATACACACAAGAACACACAAACACACACACACACATATACGAACACTCACGCACAAAGGAACATACATACACATCAATTTAAAGAGATGTTTTTCCCATTTCTGTAAAAAGGAAGAATTTTGATAAGGATAATCCCAGCTCTGTGGTTAGTTTAGAACAGAGCATGGTATGTCTTTCTACTTGTTTATGACTTTTAAATTATCTTTTCATCAGTGTTTTCTCACCTTAATGGACAGGCTCAACTCTGAGCCATCACGATTTTCACACTTCTTCTCTGCTTCCTTTTCAGAGAGTTGTTGCTGGTATCTAGAAAGGCAGGTGACGGTGACTGATTTACTGATTCTGTGTTTTCCACCTGTGATGAACTTGCTTTTTGTACATAACGTGTGTTGTCTCTCTGTTTTAGTGGAGTCAACAAGATTTCGATATATAATGTCATGTTGCTAGAGAACAGAAACTATTCTATTTTCTGCCCCCCTCTGAGGTTTTAAATTCCTTTCCTTGCCTCTTTGCTTTGCCTTGAGTGTCAAGATTTTGATGAAGAAAAATGACAAAGGTTTGTTTATTCTTGCTTTGTTCATTATTTCAGAGGAAAAGATTTCAGCTTTGCATTGTCAAGTTTGATGCTTTCCATGAACTTTGCAGGTATGGTTTTTCTTCTGGTTTCTCTAATTTCTTATTTTGTTGAGAGCTATTTATTTTGAAACACTTTTTATACACCCAGCGAAACACCAAGTGATCTTTACATACCATTCTTCTAATTGGAGCATCACATTAATTAATGACTGCTATTATCCATATATTGAACCATGCTGTATTACAGAAATAAATTGGTTTCATGTCTTGTGAGGACTCTTGTATCTATGTGTATCAGGAAGATTGGCCAGTGCATTTCTTTTCTTGTAGTGTCTTTGTCTGATTTGGGCACCATAAAATTTATTTGAAAGTATTCTTGATTTTTGAAGAGTTCAAGGGAGGCTGTTAATTCTTCAATAATTATTTGGTAGGGTACTATTTGGTTCTGAGTTTTCATTTGCTTTGACCTTTCTTCATTTTTTTTTAAAAGAGATTTTTATTTCTGACTCATTCTACTTATTAGGATCTAGGTAAGGCAAGACTTCAATGTTTCTGAGGTTATCAGTAAGTGGGTTGTGTCTTTAGAAATTTATCTGCTTCTTCTAGGTTGTCCTGTTTGTTGGTATGTAATTGTAGCAATATTTTATTTATAAAAAGTTAAAATGTATTCTTCTTTTATATATTACATCTTGTCTGAAGTTTTCTTTCCTTCCTCTTCTTCTAGTCTCTCCCCAACCCTCCAACATCCGCTCCTCTTCCACTGCCCTTCAGAAAAGAGCAGGCCTCCCAGGAATATCAACCAAGCATGGCCTATCAAGTTGCAATAAGACTAGGCACCTCTCCTCATATTAAGGCTGGATGAGGTAACCCAGTGAGAGCAAAGGGGTCACAAAAACAGGCAAAAGAGTCAGAGACAGACCCTGCTCCCACTGTTAGGAGTCCCACAAGAAGTCCCACAAGCTATAACCATAACATATATGCAGAGGGCCTAGGTCAGACACATATAGGCTTTGTGATTGTTGGTTCAGTCTATGTAAGCCTCTATCAGCCTAGGTTAGTTGGTTCTGTGGGTATTCTTTGGTGTCCTTGACCCTTCTGGCTCCCACAATCCTTCCTCCCCCTTTTCCACAAGATTCTTCAAGCTCCACCTAATGTTTGTGTTTGGCTGTGGGTCTCTGCATCTGTTTCCAGCAGTTGCTGCATGAAGCCTCTCTGATGATGATTATGTCAGGCTCTTGTCTACAACTAAAGGAGAATATCATTATATCTCCCTTTTCGTTTCTGATTTTGTTAACTTGGATTTGCTCTCTCAATCTTGTACTAAGTTTGAATAAGGGTTTATCTTGTTGATTTTCTCAAACAACCAACTCTTTATTTTACTGATTCTTTGTATTGTTCTCCTCATTTCTATTTTATTGATTTCATCCCTCAGTTTGATTTATTTCCTGCCCTCTACTCCTTTTGGGTGTGTTTGCTTCTTCTTTTTTTCTAGAGATTTCAGTTGTACTGTTAAGTCACTAGTATGAGATCTCTTTAATTTTCTTATGAAGGCGCTTAGTGCTACGAACTTTCCTCTTAGTACTGCTTTCTTTGTGTTCCAGAAGTTTGGGTATGTTGTGTATTAATTTTCATTGAATTGTAGAAAGTCTTTACTTTATCTTTCTTTATCTCTGCCTTAACCCAGTAGTCATTCAGTAGAGAGCTGTTTAGTTTCCATGAATTTGTAGGCATTCTGTTATTTCTGTTGTTGAATTCCAGCTTTAATCTGTGGGGGTCTGATAAGATACAGGGGGTTATTTCAGTTTCTGGTATCTGCTGAGACTTGCTTTGTGACCGAATATGTAGTCAGTCTTGGAGAAAGTTCCTATTGGTGCTGAGAAAAAGGTATATTCTTTTATGTTTGGGTGAAAGGTACTGTAGATATCTATTAGGTCCATTTGAGTCATAATATCTTTTAGTTCCATTATTTCTCTTTAGTTTTTGTCTGAATGATCTGTCCATTGGTGAGAGTTGGATATTGAAGTCTCCCACTATTAATATACAGGATTTGATGTGTGGTTTAAGCTGTAGAAATGTTTCTTTTACAAATGTAAGTGCCTTTGTATTTTGGGCATAGATATTTAGCATTGAGATGCCATCTTGGTGGCTTTTCCATTGATAAGCATGAAGTGTCTTTCCCCATCTTTTTTGATTAATTTTGGTTAGAAGTCTATTTTGTTAAATATTAGAATGACTACAGTATCTTGCTTCTTGGGCCCATTTGCTTAGGAAACTTTTTCCTAGGCCTTTACTCTGAGATAATCTCTATCTTTGTTGCTGAGATGTGTTTCTTATATGCAGCAGAATGATGGGTCCTGTTTTCATATCCATTGTATTAGCCTGTATCTTTTTATGGGGAATTGAGCCCATTGATATTGAGAGATATTGATGAGGAATGCTTGTTAATTCCTGTTATTTTGTTGTTGGTGGCGGTGGTGGTGTGTGTATGTATTTCCCTTTTGATTTTTCTGATGTTTGGGATTATATATTTTCTGTGGTTTCATAGGTGTAATTAACCTCCTTGGGTTGGAGTTTTTTTTTTCTAGTATCTTTTAAAGGGCTGGACTTGTAGGCAGATATTGTTTAAATAGACTTTGTCATGGAATATTTTGTTCTCTCCTTCTATGCTGACTGAAAGTTTTGCTGGGTATAGGTCTGCCTTTATATTATTTGGTCTTCCCCCCTTGCAGCTGTTAGTATTCTTTCTTTGTTTTGTATGTTTAGTGGATCGATTATTATGTGGTAAGGGACTTGAGTCTCTGATTCAATCTATTTGGTGTTCTGTGGGCTTCTTCTGTATATCTTTATAGGCATGTCCTTCTTAAGGTTAACAGAATTTTCTTCTGTGATTTTGTTAAAAATATTTTTTGGGTCTTTAATCTGGGCTTCTTCTCTTTCTTCTTCTATTCCTACTGTTCGTAGGCTTGGTCTTTTCATAGTTTCCCAGATTCTTGGATGTTTCTTGTCAGAAATTTTTTTTTAGATTTAACATTTTCTTTGACTAATGTATCAATTTTTTTATGGGCTCTTCAATGCCTGAGATACTCTCTTTCATCTTTTCTATTCTGTTGGTGATTCTTGCCTCTGTAGTTCATGTTCACTTACTGTAGTCGCCTACGACTACCAAAAGTAACCACCTACACAAGGGACTGGGAATTAAAAGAGACAGAGAACACGAAGAAGCGACGCCAAGACAGTGCTCTGATCAAGGTGCCATTTTTATTACAGAGTAAACCACTTATATAGGTTTCCAAGTAAACATATCCAAGCAAAACAGGAAAATTAACCAAGCAAAACAGGAGATTTGACCGAGCAAAATAGGAGGTTTAACTGAGCAAAACAGGAGGTTTAACTGAGCAAAACAGGAGGTTTAACTGAGCAAAAAAGGAGGTTTAACTGAGCAAAACAGGAGGTGTCTGCTGAAAACAAGAAGAATAGCGAGCCAGCATGACATGCACGCACGTGACCATCTCAGGTCCAATGGAATGGCTACCTCAACTTACCTAGATTTTCCATCTCCAGGATTCCCTCAGTTTGTGTTTTCTTTGTCACTCCTATTTTCATTTTCAGGTCTTGAACAGTTTTATTCATTTTCTTCACTGTTTATTTTTTCTTGGCTTTCTTTAAGAGACTTGCTCATTTCCTCCCATTGTTTGTTTGTCTTTTCCTGGATTTCTTTAAGGAATTTATTTATTTCCTCCAATTGTTTATATTTCCTGTATTTCTTTAAGGGTTTTATTAATTTCTTCTTTAAAGACCTCTATCATTTCCATAAGATTGGATTTAAATTTCATTTTCTTGTGTTTTCACTGTGTTGGGAATATCCAGGGCTTGCTGTAGTAGGATAGCTTTACTCTAGTGGTGACATGTTGCCCTGTTCATTGTGTTCTTATGCTGGCCTCTAGGCATTTGGGTTTTGGGTAAACATAGGTTTAGGTACTGATTTCTGAGTGTATCTTTTTTGCATGGTGTTGCCATTCTGTTTTCTTTTGGTTTTCAGGCTTCAGTGGCCTGTGGTTCAGGTGATTGGCAGATCTTCAGATAGGGTAGTGTATCTCTGATGGCGTTTTTTGTTCTGTTTTAGTTTGAGTTTTATTGCTGTGTAGAGACACTATGACCAAGGCAACTTTGATAAGGGAAAACATTTAATTGAGGCTGGCTTAAACTTTCAAAATTTTAGTTCATTATCATCATGGTGGAAAGTATGACATCATACAGGCAGACATGATTCTGAGAAGGAGCTAAGAATTCTACATCTTGATCTGCTGGCAGCAAAAGGGCACTGTGTTACTGGGCATATATAATTTCATCGCCTGCCTTTATAGTGACACACTTTCTCCAACAAGGCCACACCTACTCCAACAAGGCCATACCTCCTAATCGTGCCTTTCTATGGTCCAAGAATTCAAACACATGAGTCTATGGGGCCCAAACCTATTCAAACCACCACAGTCAACTCTCTAGCCCCTTTACACTTGTATCTATAACATAATGCAAAATGCATTTAGTCCAACTTCAAAAGTCCCCATAGTCTATCACATTCTTAACAATATATAAAAATCTGAAGTTCAAAGTCTCTTCTGAGATTCATGCATTATATTAACTGTAAGCACATATAAAATGAAAATCAAAAATAGATCACATACTTCCAACATATAGTGGCACAAGACATACATTACAGTTCCAACATATAGGAAAGGGAGCATAGTGAGGAAATATTGGACCAAAGCAAGACTAAAACCTAGCTGGGAAAATCCAAACACTGCACTTTCATATCTGATGTCAAAATTCTATTCAGATCCCCAACTTTCAGCTTTGTTGACTGTTAAGACACTTCTCTCTTTTGGGCTTGATCCACTTTCTGTTAGCAGCTGTCCTCTGTATGCATATTTTTTACTTTAGTTATTTTAATGGGTTCTTAAATCTGCCACCCTTCTCCCCAATCCCTTCCAACCTTCCGACACTAGACAGCCAAGAAAGAAGTTTAGAAGGGAGAGGCGATATAGAGCTCTTTAGACTACCTCCTGCTGATTATGGCAGTCAGGTTGTTAGGGGCAAGTCCATTTTTCCTCATCAGAATATCCAGCAATCCGGCAAATCAGGAATCTAGTAATCCAGCAATAGCAACTGCAGCAGCAGGAACCAACAACAACAGGGTGAGCAGCAGCTGCTGTAGGCCCTCTCAGGACTCTCATTTGTACCTTCTCCAGAGCCCCCAGATTTATACTGTCTGCAGCTGGCAAAAACTCATGTTAGTACATGAGGCGAATAATAATTACCTACTGTGAAGCAGCCTCTTTTCCTGTACCTGTGATTAAAACAAAAACACATTCACATAACATAACTTGGATTTTTAAAAGAAACCAAAATTCCCACTACATTTCCCTCTTTTGGTCCAAAAAAATGGCTTTTTCTCTAACATTACTAAACTTGATAATTATGAGAATTATCAAGTAAGAATTATATCTACAATATCTAGTCCGTATGTATTTGGCAACCTTGGAGAAAGTACTCCACTATCTATCCTATCTTGGTGAGTTCAAAATTCTGTACCTAAAACACTTCCTTATCATAACTTGCATTTCTCAACCTAAAAAAACATCTTTTTAGAGCCTAAAAATTTTATTGGGTCCTAAACGATTTAAGCTTTTATGTCTTTAGTCTTTAATAAGGAAAACTATAAGACTATAACTATCTAATCTTCAACCCCATCAGAGACCTGAGAAGGATAAATACTATCTGAGTAAACTGGTAGTACAGAGCAGAGACTGATAGCTACCTGTAACGTTGGGCATCCAATCTTTGGCCTTCAGGCCCAGAATATCTGACAGACTTTTTTGTGAAGCAGGCATTTTTAAAGACTGGCCTACTTTGTTTCTGCAAAGTTGGATAGTCAATCTCCCAGTGTCCTGCTCTTCTCCAGTTTGGACAGTATACTGTCAGCAGTGGAGGTAAGGACAGTTTTTTGGCTCAGTGGCCAGCTTTGCCACGTTTGAAGCAAATCCATGTGGAAGTTCTTTGGTGCCCATCATCTTCTTTGAAGTAGGTTTGGGGTACTGCCAGGAGCAGATGTGCTCTGTGTCATAAAAACATTTTATTATTTAAAAAATCTTTAAATGCCATATTATGTAGACCTATGAAGTGTTTGAAGACTATTGATCAACTGATCTCTCTGTCTATCATCTACCTATCTATATGTAGTATATTTGAATAGATAAACATTGCTTGTTCTAGCTACTTACTACCTGCTTAACTTTGAAAACAGCTATAAGAGACTAAATAAAGCTTATTTCTGTAATTAACTAAACTAGTACCTAAAAAGACTGCAAGTAAGATTATTTATAGGTATTATTTATAAGTATTATTATTTATAAAATTACTAACTTGTATTTCTAAATATCCTAAATAGTTTTCTAGTAGCATTCATAAGACTAGAACTTTACATTTTTAGATGAGTTGTGTATGTACATACAATACATTACACAAGAGTTGAACCAAATAACTTTAAATTTCTGTCAATGTACAATAATTCATACCAATTTGAAATTATTTGAGACTTGTCTCTTTCTTAGAAGAGTATACAATAACTCACCTTTTATCCTTTTATTCCTATATCCTTTTAAAATGTCCTCTTTCATCCTTTTCCCTAACACAAGGTAGGAGAGAAAGATGGATGGGGGGGGGGGAGAAAAGAATCCTTTATTTAACCTCCTCTACTTTGTCTACTCCCTGACCATGACCAATAACAACTTGTAACCAAACCCCCCAACGACAAGTAACATCCATAACCCACCGCATGACCAGAAGCCACCCACCCCACTCTTGGTACTACTTTCGGTCTATTTTATTTGGGTCTTTACCTCTTTTCCAACCTTTATTCTTCACTAATCCCCTTCAAACCCCCAACATCAGATAGGAAAAGACAGAAGGTTAGAGGGGAAAAGGGACACAGTTCTCTTTAGACTACTTCCTGCTGATTAGGGACTTACTTCCTGGTGGCAAGTCCAATCTTTGTGGTCAGGATACATAGCAGTCCAGCAAACCAGCAAACCAGCAAACCGGAAACAGTAAACACGACACCAAATGCAGCAGCAGCATGGTGGTGAGGCAGCAGCAGGGAGAGCAGCAGCCACCCCAGGTCCTTTCAGGGTTCTCCCATCTCCCAAGAGTACCCCAGAGTTAAACTATGTGGAGCTGGTGCAAATCACAGCTCTGCTACTGCATGAGACAAATCATGATCACCTGCTCTGAAGCAGCCTCTTACCCCACACCTGGGATTAAAACAAAAACATGTTCACATAATATAACTGGGTTTTAAAAGAAACCCAAACTCACTACATTTCTTAGCAGTATCTCACGTCTCTGGCATCTCAAACATCTTGAGTCTCCAAAACAATCCAGGCTTTACCTTCACAGCTTTATTCAATGCCCTTTGTGGGCCTCCATGTAGAGAAAGCCCTGAAACACAGCTGGCCTCAGTGTCTTCCCTTAGTTGCAGAGAGAAATTTCATCCTTGACTCTGAAGCCAGAACCGCTGGGCTGAAGCCTCAAAGTTCTGCTGCTTGCTGGGGCCCCCTCTGGTTTTCATGGTTTCCTTCACTGCCTAAGCTTGGATGTCCTAGAATTTGCTCTGTAGACCAGGCTGGATTTGAACTCAGATATCTGCTTGCCTTGTCTCCTGAGTGCTTCGATTAAAGGCTTGAACCACCATGCCTGTGCTTAAGCTTTTCTTTAATTCTTTTTCTCAAGATAGAAGCTTAGCTGGAGGGGATCTTGGCCCTAAGTCACCACTCCTTTAATTCCATTTAATGTCTTTAATCTTCTTGAACACGGGATTTAGTTCCATTTTATTTACCACTTCCTGGTGCCCCTTTATCCTTTTTAAAAAATTAATTCAATTTATATCTTGGTCATGGGTCCCTCCCTTCTCTCCTCAAAGTCCCATCCTCCCTCTCATTCCTCTCCCCTATTCCTCATAAGAGGGGAGCTCCCCTACCCACACACCCCAACTCATCTAGTCGAATGAGGACTGAGTTCATCTTCTTCCTTTTTGGCCTGATAGGGCAGTCCCATGAGAGGGTAGTGATCAAAAAGCAGGCAACATGGTCCATGTCAGAGATACCAACCACTCCCTTAACTAGTGGGCACACATGAAGCCAAAGTGTCCTACTGGCTACTAATATGTAGAAGAGCTAGGTCTAGTCCATGCATTGTTCCTGGTTGGTGCTTCACACTCCGTAGGTCCCTATGGGCCCTCATTAACTGGGTCTGTTGGTCTTCTTGTGGAGCTTTTGTTACCTCTATGTCCATTTATCCTTCCCCCTTCTTTTTCAGTAGACTCCCTATGCTTTGCCTAATATTTGACTGTGAGTCTCAGGATCTGTTTCAAACCATTGCTGGGGGGAGCATCTCAGAGGACAGCTCTGGTAGGCTCCGGTCTGCAAGCATATCGGACTATCATTAATAGTGATAGGGGTTGGCTTTCTTCCATAGGGTGGGTCTTAGTGTTGGGCCTGGCACTCGCTGGACATTCCCTCAATCTCTGCTCTATCTGTTCTATCTTTGCCCCGGCAGGTCTTCTAAGTAAGGTGAGTTTTGGGCTGAGGTTTCTGTGGGTGGTTTGGTGATCTCCTCCATCTACTAGGAGTCTTGTCTAGATAGAGGGTGTCCTTTTCATTCTCCATGGCCCCTGCTAGTAGGAGTCTTAGCTAGAGTAGCCCTCATATCCTCCCAGAGGCCTATTCTGACTTAGGTTTGCAGCTTGTCTCAGGGATGCCCCTCCACTGTTTCTCTTCTCTGAAGGCCTGCTGCGCTCCTGCTCCCCCCAGGTTTGCTCTCCACCCTTATTTCTCTCTGTGCTCCCTCTTCTACCTTGATCCCACTCTTGAATCACTACCTCCGTCTATTCTAGTTCCCCTTCTGAGTGAGATTTATGAGTCATCCCTTGGGTCCTCCTTCTTACTTAGCTTCTTGGAGTCTGTTCATTGTAGTATGTCTATCCTGTACTATATGTACAGGATATATACAGTATATATAGTACATATATGTACTATATGTACTAAAATCTGCTTATAAGTGAGTATATACCATGTTTGTCTTTCTGGGTCTGTGCTACCTCACTCAAGATGATTTTTTTTTTGTTCCATCTCTTTGCCTGAAAATTTCATGATTTCCTTGTTTTTAATAGCTGAGTAGTAGTCCGTTGTGTACCATAGTTTCTTTATTCATTCTTCGGGTGAGGGAAATCTAGGTTGTTTTCAGTTTCTGCCTATGACAAATAAAGCTACTATGAAAATAGTTGAGTAAATGTTCTTGTGGTATGGTAGAGCATCTTTTGGGTGTATGTCCAGGAGTGGTAACGCTAGGTCTTGAGGTAGGGCTATTCCCAGTTTTCTGAGAAAGCAACAGATTGATTTCCAAAGTGGCTGTACTAATTTACATTCCCAGCAGCAATGGAGGAGGGTTCCCTTTTCTCCACATACTCACCAGCATGTGTTGTCTCTTGAGTTTTTTATCTTAGCCATTCTGACAGTTGTAAGATGGAATCTCAGAGTCATTTTAATTTGGATTTCCCTGATAACTAAGAACACTGAGCATTTCTTTAAGTGCTTCTTCACCATTCGAGATTCCTCTGTTAAGAATTCTTGTTTAGGTCTGTATCCCATTTTTAATGGGATTATTTGGTTTGTTGGTATTCAATTTCTTGAGTTCTTTATATATTCTGATATTAGCTCTTTGTTGGATGTAGGGTTGGTGAAGATCTTTTTCTAATTTGTAGACTTCCATTTTGTTCTATTGATAGTGTTTTGCTTTATAGAAGCTTTTCAGTTTCAAGAGGTTCCATTTATTAATTATAGATCTTTGAGCCTGAGATGTTGGTGCTCTGTTCAGGAAGTTATCTCGTACCAATGAGTTCAAGGCTCTCGTCCACTTTCTCCTCTAGCAGATTTAGTATATCTGGTTTTATGTTGAGGTCTTTGATCCACTTGAGTTTTATATAGGGTGATAAATATGGATCTATTTGCATTTTTCTGCATGTGGACATACAGTTAGACCAGCACTCTTTGTTAAAGATACTGTCTTTTTTCCATTGTATGGCTCTGGCTCCTTTGTAAAAAATCAGGTGTGCACAGGTATGTGGGTTATTTCTAGGTCTTCAATTCAATTCCATTGATCAACCAGTCTATTTCTATGCCAATACCATACGGGTTTTATTATTATTCTGTGTAGAAAGCTTGAGGTTAGATATGGAGACAGCTCCAGAAGTTTAATTATTGTATAGAATTGTTTTAGCTGTTCTGGGTTCTTTTTCATATAAGGTTTATTAATTTTTTTTCTATTTTTATTTCTGTTCTAATCATTATTATATCTTTCCTTCTGCTAACTCTGGGCTGTGTTTGTTCTTTTCAAAGTTTCTTATAATGTAAAGTTGATATGAAGAATGCCTTTTTGTAGCTCCTCTTGTTGAAGGCATCTGTCCATACAGAATGAGAGACAGCTGTGCATCTGCAGTTGTTTCTTTACATCCTCATTTCCAGATGCTTACTTTATCTTTCGTTAGTTCTGGAAACAATAGGAAGTTTCTGAGCAAATGTGTGAAAAGGCAGAACAAATACACAATGTAATTGTTTACTAAAATAACCGAAGGGGTTTTCATTTTGGGGTAGGAGGTGGTTTTTGCTCAGAAAATATAATATGTGAATATATATATATATATATCTTTAGAATATTATTTTTTACACTCATCTATACTGAGTCTAGAGCAAATGTCAAAACAAGTATAGTAATTTACAAATGTAGTAAAAGTTTATTTTACAAAGCTGTCTGAAGAAATTAATATAAAACTAATATATGGGTCAAAGGTACAGAATGTAGAACCAGGACTAGATGAACAATGATCAATTGATGATTGAAAAAGTGAAAGCCAAGGTGCAGGGAACGGTATGAGCAGAGACTCTACCACCACATGACAGTGACCTTGACCCTTACTGTCTACCATATCAGAAAGTCAATCCACAATGGATCACATGTCACATAAAATGAAAATGTAAGCCTAATACAAGAGAATAAATAAGAAGGTCTCTTTGACCTTCTTGTGTTAGACAATGATTTCTTAGATGCAGCATTAAATGAAGGATTTGTAAGCCAGGCATGGTGGTGCACGTCTTTAATCTTATCACTCAGAGAGGCAGAGGGAGGCAGATTGCTGTGAGTCTGAGGCCAGCTTGGTCTACAAAGTGAGTTCAGGACAAAGTTACACAGAGGAACTTGTCTCAAAAACCCAAAAGAATTTTTTAAAAAAAAAGGTCTATAAAAGAAAACGCTGATTAATTGATATCCATTAAAATTAAACCCTTATGTTCTTCAAAAGGGACAAAAAGAAAGGTGGTAAAAGTAGCTACAAACACACAAGGGCTAAAACAAAACCAAAACAAAAGCCCCAATCTTGTGTCCTGAAGAAAGACCCACAGACACCGTTATATGCAAATTAGTGCTCAGTTAAACAGAGGAGAGGGGAAAGGAGTTTTCCGCAGGGCAGACACAAGCAGCAAGTGAGTGGTTGCTGCCCTGAGGGCTGTGTAGGTGCCCGCACAATGTCCAGGTTCTGTGAGGACCACAGCGGGAGCACTCGCACACCTTGCTGGTTAAAATCTGAAATGATACTCCACTTAGAAAATAGCTCCTCAGCATGTGAGGGCTGGCTGTCCCCCGACATACAGCCCTGCAGCTGGAGTGGCAGGTGTCTGCCTACGTGCCCTCTGAAGAGTTCACCCAGGAAAGTTCGCAGCTTTTGAATAGTTACAGAGACCTGGAAACCCCACCGACACCCTGCAGGCTTGCCTGTTGAGCATGACCTCTAGCTTTGAGGACAGTGTGCCGTCTAGTGTTCTTTTTAGAATGGAAAGCTTCCCAGGGAGCACACGGTTGCTTGGGATCCATGGGTGTTTTCTGGAATTAGAGAAAATTTAGTTGATTGATTGATTGATCAATGATTGATTGAGACAGAGGCCACTATGTAGCTCTGGCTGGCTTGTAATTCACTATGTAGATCAGGCTGGCCTCAAATTCACAAAGATCCATCTGCCGTTGCGTTGCCTCCCAAGTGATGGTATTCAGAGCCTGCCGTCAACACACTGGTTAAATGGATTTTGTTTCTGGTTTTTTTTTTTTTTTTAATTTCCAAACTTTTGAGCAAAGCTTTCTGTTATTTTCTTTTCTCTTCCAAAATGTCTTGCTTTGTCACCTCTTGCCAAGAAAAAGATTTTGGCAAAGATTTATCTATTGCATTTGTTAGGCAGACCCAGGAACAACCATGTCCTTTGGCAGTCAGTGACAGATCAAAATCTCCCTTCATGAATGATAAAGAGTACAGAATCTATAGAATAACATAGACACGAATGCTTTTTATCCATTTTTATGTTGCAAAAATCTACATCAGCCTTTGTGGGATCACTTAGGGGAAGTGCACATGTGAGCACACACGTACACATACACACTGACTGATTCTTACTGCATCTATTCAGTTGTTCAGTACTAAGCTGACACTGATTTTCATTTTTAGGGTCCATAGACAACACAGCTTTTATTTCTGCCAATTATAGCCCTCTTTGGCACAGAATAAGTTCTATTTTTTTAAAGTTCTTCTATTTTTAAAGTGTTAGTTCTTTCTTTCTTCCTTTCTTTTACAAAGTCTTATGTGTCTCAGGCTGGCTTCAAACTGCTTTGTAGACAAGGCTGAGGCCGAGACCCTGGCCTCCCTGCCTTTACCGCTGAAAACCTGGGATTACAGGTTTGTACCACCACACCTGGTTATAGTGGCGAGGGGGACTGAAGCCAGGATTGGGCAGTCAAAGCAAGCCCTCTGCCCACTGAGCCGCAGCTCCAGCCCTACGACATGAGAAGTTTCTAAAACGTCCAGAGCAGTGGCGGAAGGACAGATTAAACACTTCCCGCATCACCATCTTCTCCTGTGTTATGAGTGTGTTGAGTTCTCATTATCTGTTTGAAGTCAGGCATGCTCATTAGCTTGTGTTATGAGCAGAGGAGTGGCGAGGGGCCGCCTGCCAGGTAGCTTTGCCATCACTGCTCGCTCCCACACCCTCCCACAGCTCTGTGCACTCTGGGCTGACTTAGAAAGGTCTGAAATGAAAGGGAACCAGTAAAAGCAGTCGAATGGAGCATGGCCTGGAGGTAATCTTTCTTTCTTTCTTTCTTTCTTTCTTTCTTTCTTTCTTTCTTTCTTTCTTTCTTTCTTTCTTTCTTTCTTTCTTTCTTTCTTTCTTTCTTTCTTTCTTTCTTTCTTTCTTTCTTTCTTTCTTTCTTTCTTTCTTACAACAGATGTATATTTATGTAAATTCCAAGAAACCAAGTGAACATGCAGCGCTGTCTGTGTCTTAGAGTTGTTTATATAGGTGAGGAATTTCGATGAGAGGCAGCCCAGTCATGCCCTGTCTGGGTTCAAACCCACCTGTCACTCTAGCTGAAAACACCACACAGCCCTGCAGTGTTTTCACTCTTGAAGGATGTCCATCCACTCCTCATCTTCGGATAGCTACCACTGGCTGTCTTCTTTGAGAGGTTCAGGGTGCCACCTTATGGGAACCATTTTCTTCTTTTTTAATATTTCATCTTATTTATTCTTAGTTTTGCTAAATGAAGCAAAGGAAAAAAAGAGAAAAGTAGTCTATTGGACCACGACTTAGGTTTTCCCCCTTCTTTTAAGGCACGCTCATTACATTTTAACTTCAACTTTCCAATTTTTTTTCTTTATCAAGATTTTTTGTTACTTATACTCCAGATACTCACTTACTATGAACACGTGAGGTCCTCCCGGTCCCCTGGTTTATGTGAGGACAACAGGTGGCCCCGCAGCCAGTTCCCGCCTCCCGGGGAGCCTGCAGTGTAGACCACACCAATTGCGTGAGACTGCACAGAAAACCACACAATGGAAGGGATTACAGGAGGACAGAAACGGCTGTGCTTTATTTATAGTATCATTGTGAGGAAGAAAAGCTGTAAGTCAGCTCTGCCTGGGTGTGGGCTTGGAATAATCCACTCAGAACGCTGTTTGTTCCCTTGACTTCGCCTGGTTAAAGCTTCCGTGTCTCCTGTGGCTTATTACTCCACAATGTTTGGACAGACATCAATTACCATGCACCAAAACGCTTCCAGTTGTGTCCCTCTATGAATGGCAGAGACCAGAAAGACCCGAAAAGGCCTGGGAAGAGTGGCACGGAGAGTCCCAGTAGCTAGGGTGGCGAGCTACGAAGGTGTGCAGCATTCCTGGTTGGAAACATCGGCTCCTGACAGAGTGCGCTAAAGAAAAAGATAAGCAGAGTGATAGTGGCCAGCTTCTTGGGAACTTTTGCTACCCATGGGAGGTTTTTACTTTAAACCTAGGAAACTAGTTGTTGAAGTAAAACAACAGGCTGCGGAAGTGGCACAGGGGGGTCGAGGGGCTTGCTGCCAAGCCCGATGACCTGAGTTGAATCCTCGGGACTGGCACATTGGAAGGAGAGAGCAGGCTCAGTCGTCCTCCGACCTCCACATTTGGGCCTTGCCCTTCCCATTCATGCATAGAACAAACGGTTGTGTTTTGTGTCCGCTGAAGAAGAAGGAAAGTAAGATGGGCTTGAGAATGTGCTGTCCAAATCGTAAACAGCAGAAGTCTTGAAACTTTTCAGAGTCATTTGAGAACCTTTAAGCCTTCTCAAAATTTTCTCAGAGGGCTTAAGAATTCCTTCAAAATATTATTTATTTAATTAAATAATTTTCTGTCTATTTTTGAGATTATATCAGTTCTCCTTTCCCTTTCCCTCCTCCGATGCCTCCCGTATATCCCTCCTTGCTCTCTTTTAAATTAATGACTTTTTCACTAATTGTTTTTGCATGTATATATGTACACACTTGTACACATGTCTAAATACAACCTGCTCAGTGTGTATATTGTCATGTGTATGCACGTTTCTGATACCATTTGGTATCGGATAACTAGTTGGTGGTGCGCTCTTCTCCAGGAAAGACTGGCTCTGAAACTCTGCCTTTTGATTGGATGTGGTTTTCTGCAGTGGTCTCCCCCAGTTGCAAGAAAAGTTTTCTTGATGAGGGATGGGGGCTACACTTATTTGTGGCTGTTTTTGTTGTTGTTTAGATTTACTTATTTAATGTATGGGCATACCACACACACATAAGAACCAGTGGAAGCCAGAGAAGGGTGTTGGATCACTGGAGCCAGAATTTTGGGCAGGTATAAGCCATCCAGGCTGTGTGCTGGGACTGAGGCTGGTCCCCTGCAGGAGCAGGAATTGCTCTTTTATTTATGGTTGTGAGCCTAGCCTTTAACAGCTGAGCCACCTCTACAGCCCAGCAGGAATCACTCCTAACCTCTTTAGCCCCCACTAAGATTTGTTTTAAACAATATGAATGATAGTTAATTCTTTTTTTTTTTTTTTCCTGAGACAGGGTTTCTCTGTGTATCCCTGGCTGGCTGGGACGTCCACCTCTGCCTTTCTGAGTGCTGGGATCAAAGGCGTGTGCCACCATCACCTAGTGATAGATTACTTCTTTAATGTGAATGTTTGAAAGTATTTATATTTGTAGTTGATGATGCCCAAGAAAAATCATCCCAAAACTGTACTACATTGTGAACATATGTCGTTTCTCCCTTTGGAGAGTAGTCTGTTACGGTGTTATCTACCATGAAACCAGTGCTCCGTGGAGCTGGAGTTCACTCATGGCCAAGTTCATAGCTGTTGTTGTTACTGATTACCATGACAACAGAACAGAGGCTCCAGATGTCACTCAGTGCATGTTTGTCTGATAACACTATGTTTGTAAAACCAGTCCAGAGTGGAACTAAAACACAGCCGCTTTCTTAAATTACCTTTAAGTCAGTTTAAGAAATTGGTTTAAGGCTGGCTTTTTGGTGAATCTCTTCCATAATTTTTAAACATTTTTTAGATTTGCATACATGAATACTGTAATTATATCGTTACCCCACACCTTCCTCTCAAACACATGACCTCTTATTGTTACATGTGTATCTATGTGTAAAATTATAAACACATGTATATTATGTATATCACCCACTGAGCTCATTTAGTGTTGCTCATGTGTACATGTGTTTAGGGCTGACCGTTTGGGATTAGATAATCTACCAGGGTGCTTGTCCTAGAAAAGACTGACTCCCCCTCCCTTAGCAGCCAGCTCTGCCCATGTTTATTAGTGTAGGGGTAGGGCCTTATAAATGTTCCTCAATCCATGCTGGCATGTCAGCTGCTGTTGTCCGGCTGCAGACCTGATTTAGGTTGAGACTTTACGGATGCAATCCCTGCCATGGATAGACGACACTAGCTCCCAGTAGATGCCCTGGTCCCCTGACACCCCTCCCTGCAATGTTCCCTGAGCCCGATCAACCGGGGATGGCCATCTATGCCACAGTCAGTGTTCTCTGCATTTTGACCAGTTGTGGATTTCTGTAGTAACCTCTATCTGCTGCAAAAGAAAGCTTCTTTGATGAGGGAGGAGGCACACTTACCTGTGGATATAAAGACAAGTATGTAGCATGCAGTTGTGAGTTCTACTGGTTTAAGAGCACAGCAGTGATAGCTTTTCCTTTGAGGTTTGGGATCTCACTAGCTACGGGGAGTTGGCTAGGTTTGTAGTAGCAGGCATGGATTCCCTCGATCCAGTTAGGTGGCTGTTATTTATCCCACTGTAATCGCCTTAAAACATACATTGTAGTTTTAAGGAATTTTGATCAAGGGGGATCTACTCTCTCTTAGTTCACAAAGAACTTTTAGAAATGTAAGAATCCGTTTTTGTTCCACTAAGCTAGGTTAATTGTCAGATGGCATTTCTTGTGTGCGTGGAAAACAGTGGCCCTCTGAAGGGGAAGCCATGAACAGGGTATGTGTGGTTTGTGAAGTGTGAGAGCGGGTCTGACCTTCAAGACACAAGTGATTGTGAGGGGGTGAGCAGGACTATGGCATATTTCACATTCAACTGATATTGTGTGTGTGTGTATTTGGGTGTATTCATGCCATGGTGGGTATGCAGAAGGACAGCTTTTGGGAGTTGGTTCTCTCCTTCTACCATGTAGGCCCTGGGGATTAAGCTTGGGTCATCAGCCTTGGCAACAAGGCCCTTTGGGGGCTGAGTCATTTTGTTGGTCATCAGCTGATATCTGTCACATCAAAGTGGGTGAAGCTGAAACCACATGCTTTTGGAAGCATAGGTTGCTGTCATTGTTCTGTTGTTATGAAGAGACACCCTGACCACAGCAGTGTTATAGAAGAGAGCATTTAACTGGGGCTGGCTTACCATTTCAGAGGTTTGGCCCTGTTATCGTTACTGCAGGAGGCATGGTGGCAGACATGGTACTAGAGAGGTAGCCGAGAGCTCTACACCCAGACGAGCAGGCAGCAGCAAGCAAGAGCCACTGGGCCTGGCTTGAGCATTTGAAACCTCAAAGCCCACTCACGGTGACTCACATCCTCCAACAAGGCCGTGCTTCCTAAGTAGCATCACTCCCTAATGACCGCAAATTTAAATATATGAGCCTATGGGAGCATTTCCTATTCAGACCACCACAGTTGCCCACCTTGATGGGTGACTGATACAGACATCTCCCATGGTTGCTTACGCACCCTGTGTCTTCCACATTTCAACCCCAGAGGCTGGCTTTCTGCTTTCCCTTCAACTGCAGGCACAGGGTCTGTCTTCAACAGAATTCTGAAAGGCAATCATCAACTGCCACCTGTGTGAAGGGTGTCCCCAGTCATAAGATCATTGTAGGGCATTTTCACAGAGTACAACTGGCATTACAGCCTGTGCCTTCTAACACGCAAGGGCCTGGCTTCTGGTTTGGCTTCTGCTGGAGTTGGCGGAAGGCTCTGCTGCCTCAATTTAGCTGCAGCCCTAGAGCCTTGTGACTCCCTTGAGAGACATCATGAGTCCAAAGGAGGGGAACTTGCAGAGGTGGAAAAGACAGGGCTTGATATCTGAGAGATATCAAGGTATTTAGCACTGTCTCTGCTCTGTGTATCCATGTCATCAGGGACAGGAGGATTTGCACACAGCACCTCTTTTGAAATTTATAGGTGCCTGGTAAAGAGAGAACTGGTATGGAAAAATACCTCCTCTTGCCCTAATTATACACTTTTAGCTCTTGAAGTACACGTGGCTTGTTGCCTCTCATTTAGTTGATTGGAGACATAGAAGCAGAGTGTAGAGAGTGAAGATGAGGAAAGTGTCATAGAGAGGAATGCCTAAGACCAGACCCAGCTTCCCATTCATAAGATTCTGATCAGAACTTGGGTGGGGGTGGGGGTGGAGGGGTGGGGGTTATTGCAGTCACCCTGCGGAGGATCCACTTTTCTCACTTTTACCTCAGCACACTTACTGCATGACGAGGGGGCTGCCGCGATCCTCCCAAGCCTGGTGAGAACTCCCCCACCCCCATCCCAAGGAAGACGCCCTGACTGGTTTCAGTTCAATCTATCTTTGGTGAAAAGTTATTTGGGAGAATATTGGGATATCTTTTCCATCAACTTGCTTTTATTGGTTGTCTGTCACACAGCTATGTCACTTTTAGATGCTAAATGAGAAGCATGTGGAAGGGAGAGCAGAAACACAGTCCTGTCCCCATCACCACGGGTAAGGTCCAGCATGAAATGTGGGTTTTCTTGAAGTCGAACACACTACTTTAATTATTCCATGCCGTATGGAAACATGAATATTTATACAATCAGAGACTTGGAAGCCTAACACAAATTCTTTCTGCCTGGACTCTGACATACACATTCTTCCTCTGATCCGGTCTGTAGATGCAGAGCATAAGATGGAGGGCGGTCTTGAAGTCACTTAGAGAAGCAGACAGCATAGTTGATTATGAGGACCACTGATTGTCATTTCAGGTCTGTTTGCACTAGAGTGACATTAGGTCTCTTGTTATTTGTGTTTAAGCTGCGTGGTTCTGTGTGATTAGAATCAAGTAACACTTAAGGAATGTGAGGTTTATTAGAATATTCAAAGGGGGGAAAGAAAGACCTGGAGGGGACAGAACTCCACAAGTAGAACAACAGAACCAAAACACTCTGGGCCCAGGGGTCTTTCCTGACTGATACTCCAACCAAGGATCATGCATGGAGATAACCTAGAACCCCTGCACAGATATAGCCCATGGCAGTTCAGTGTCCAAGTGGGTTCCCTGGTGATGGGAACAAGGACTGTCTCTGACATGAACTCAGTGACTGTCTCTTTGATCATCTCTCTCTGAGGGGGGAGCAGCCTTACCAGGCCACAGAGGAAGACAATGCAGCCAGTCCTGATCAGACCTGATAGGATAGGGTCAGATGGAAGGGGAGGAGGATCTCCCCTATCAGTGGACTTGGAGAGGGGCATGGGAGGAGAAGAGAGAGGGAGGGTGGGATTGGGAGGGAATGAGAGAGGGGGTGACAGCTGAGATACAAATTGACTAAACTGTAATTAATATTAAAAAATTAAAAAAGAATATTAAAAAGCACACTTAGAATTGAAACCAAGGGCTTCCTATAAGCTCTTCAATGGATTTTTTTTTAATCTGCTCCCGCTCTAATTTTTCTATGCAAACATGGATGTTGTCATACATTTCCAAATAAATTATGCTCACGTGGGATTGAATTAAACCTGTCTTTTTAAATTTTGAACACACACATATACACACTCACACCTCTCTCTATTGTCCTCATGAGGTGTGATGATTTCTATTGTACACAAGTATTAACTTTTCACATGTACCCCATAATATGCAAAATAGACACGTGTTTATAAAAAAATAGAACAAATTAGACATCTGTGTATGGTCTAATACAACTATCCCACTCTTGGGTACCTTGCCCAAAGGCAAGAAAGTGTATCTAGGATACCAGGGAAAAACAGGTTCTATGTTGGCTCTCATTTTTCAGCTTTCTGGATAAAGGCAGACATTTGATGGTATGTATTTTTTTATTTTCGTTATTTTCAGTTGTTTACTTATTGATGCTAAATGAAATTTGTTTGAATTCTTGCCATAAACTATTAGACTTTGTATTAAACTTTTTTGTGTGTGTGTGAAGTTTTAATATTAGTTCCCAGTTGGTGCCACTGTTTGGGGAGGCTACTTTTCGGAGGTGGAGCCTTGCTAGGGGAAGTACCTCACTTGAGGCAGGTTTGGGAAGTTTACAGTTTTGTCCAATTCCTATCCCCCTCATGGCTTTCCGTGTGTTGGGTGAAATGTGCTCCCTCTGCTTTCTGACATTCAAAGCTCCTACAGCCATGCCTTCCTGTCACGAGGGGCTGAGTCCCCTCTGGAACTGTAAGCTAAAATAAAACTTTTTTTTCCCTAACTTGCTTCTGTTGAGGTATTTTATCACAACAACTGAGAAGTAACTAACACATCTTATAGGAGATATATTTCTGCCTCATCTCCTGCCTTGTGAGTTGCCAGTTAATATGGGAAACAGTCTCCTTCCTGCCCTTCCATCCCAGGGAAGCTGAAATTGGGAATCTTTTCAATTACATTGCTCAAAATACAAATCCTAAAAACATATTTTGTCATTCTCATTGAGTCAATGAGATAAAAAAGAATATTTTTTTAGTCAATCAAAAAATAGATGAGAAATTATATAAACATAAAATAAATTATATAAATAAAAAACAATTTTTGAGTCAGTAAAAAACAAATAGATGAGAAATTATATAAAACTTTAGTCATTTGCCTTCCCTGAACAAGGGAATACATTTTCCTGGGAAATAATGTTATCACTCATAACAATCAAAGTGGGCATGACCTTTTGATATCAAATCACTGTGTGTGTGCAACTTGATACTATGTGGAGGAAAACGCTGTGATGGACAGAGATATGCTGCAGCTCAGTAAGCACTCTGGGGAAACCCTGCTCTTGTCATGAATGTCTTCCATTGTTGTCTAACACCTGCCTGATAAAGAGCTTGAAAAGGTCGGGGGAGAGCTTCGACGATGCCATCTCTTCCTTCAGGAGCCCTGTCTTCCTGAGTGTCTCCCAGCATTATGGAGACAATGGTCTGGAGCTTCAAGGTAGGTTAGGCTGTACAGCAAGTTCCAGGGCTCTGCCTGCCTCTGCCTCTTCAGTGCTGGGATTACAAGTACATATTTCCACACTTGGCTTTTTAAAATTGAGCTGTTGGGGTTGAACTCAAACTCTCATACTTGCCTGGTGAGCATTTCACCAACTGGGCCATCTCCATCATTAGGAATTTTTGGGGGGGGGGGAGGAGGGTTAAGGACTTTTGAGAAAAGCCAAAAGCAAAGTGATAGAAGAGGTATGGCTAACTACTTGTGAGGAACAATCTTTGTTGTCAACCCAACTAGATCTGGGATTAACTAAATATGAGTCCAGTGGTGGTGGCGGTGGGCTTTCTTGATTAGATTATTTGAAACAGGAAGACTTACCTTAAGTATAGGTAAAGGCAAAAGAGTTGCAGCTTTTGGTGTCAGCCAAGGTAAAAGGACATGCAAGAACGAAACTTTTACTTCTCTGCCTGCTTGCCCTCACTCTTGTTAGCAAGTTCATCTATTCTACTGCTCTGTGGAATAATGACTCATGAAACTCAAAATATATTTACAAATACCTTGGCCACACAGCTAGGCTTGTTCCCTGACTAGTTCATAAATTAATAACATATTTATTCTAATCTAAGTTCTGCCACGTGGCTGATTACTTCTGCTCAGGTACCATGCCTCTGTCCTCTTTCATGTATTCCTGGGCAAATCTCCCTCACCTGGCTCTATCCCAGAATCCTTTCTGTCTGTCAGATGTCCCACCATCTATTTTGCCCTTTCCTATAAGCCATAGGTTTTTTAACTGACAGGCAATGATCCATAAAATACACAAGATATTCTCTCTACAATGCTCCTCCATTCCATCTCCAATATTAGAGCCAACTTCTTTGGGGTTTGAACATAGGCTGAAGAACAGTATTTCTAGAGGAACCCTCCAAGTCTTCAGTACCAGATTAGAACTGCAAAGGTGTGTGCTGCTTCATAGTCTGAGCAGCTACTGGGTTTTCAGCCTTTCCAGACTTACAGCCACACCCTGTAACTCAATTTAATAAGTCTTATGTATGCATCTATTATATCAGTCTTGCTCCTTTAGAGAATCCTAACAAATATATGTTTTCATAGCCTCACTTCACCATGGAGTATGATTTTTAGCAATCAGGGTTAGAGCAGACCTGGCCTGGAGAAAAGGAATTAATGGCATTTACCTGATTAAAAACATCTGAGAGGGAGAATTTCAAGGGAGTTCTGAATTTGCTTCTTTTTCAATTCATTTCTCTCAGTTGTTTTCCTATGCTGTATTAGTCTGATCAGCATTATTGGACTGGATTATACTTCAAAAATTGTTCTTCAAATTTTCATTGCTAGTATCAGTTTTGTTTGCAATTACAAAAACAAATTTTAGTTGAATGATGCATCTTGTAGCTGCCATTAAAAATACAGCTTGATTTGCTTAGTTTAGTTAGAACAAAGAGTAGAGTGGGGGCTTCTAAAGGTGATTGATGTCTATCTGTCTATCCATCCATCCATCCATCCATCCATCCATCCCTCTGTCTGTCTGAAGAATTAATTTGTAATACCTGGCTCTAAAAAGCTATGTTCTAGATGATAGAGTTCCAATAAAAATCAACATGCAGAACATGCCCACTTGTGCAGGAGAAAGGCATCAATAAAAAATTACATAATTTAAGTACCACAAATGCATATTTGCATGGCTATGCATCAGTCTTTAATGGCTGACTCTGAGATCAGAGAACAGTCTTAGGCTCATCACATGGCCCTTGACCCTTCACCCCTTTCCTCTTACAGAGTAGGTCATGAGGGGACAGTCTTACAGTCATTATGGCTTTGTCATTCCTCCTGCCACATTTGTCTTTTTCTCAACAAAAAATCATGGTTCATCTCTACCTTTTACATTCTGCTGAAAGCGTCTTAGGTTTAGGATCTTGTAGGCAAACATGACTGTTGGTAATTTTCTACTCTAAACTTTTGAGTGCCTGCTAGTCTGACTAGCAAGGAAGTGAGCCATGGGAGTGCCAGATCACAGCAAGAATCAAAGGTCGCAGGGCAAGATGCTGGCTCCTTGGAGCATGGCACGAAGAGAAGAAAATGATGTTTAAGGAATGGTAACATCTGAGGGGCAGAAAAGATGCTTGCTCCTTCATCTCACTGATGAGTAAGTGAAATCCCATTTAACCAGCTGGAGCCAGAGACGATGTGGGTGCAAGGCTAAGTTATGAAGGAACCCAAGGATGACGGAGGGAGGAAGGCTGGAATTGCTCAGTGTCAGGAGCCCCGTCCCAAGCATGAGGCTGCCTGCTTTGTCTCAAAGGTGTGTGTCTCTCCGCGTGTTGGGCTCATTCTTCCCCCTTTCTAGGTTGTTTTATCCATTCAGCATGCCTTTAATTGCATCACTCAAGAGGCAGAGGAAGGTGAATGTTGGAGGCTAGGCTGGTCTACAAAGTAAGTTTCAGGAGAGCTGAGGCTGTTACGCAGAGAAAGCTTGTCTCAAAAACAAAACAAGACAAAAAAGGAAGCCTAAGAGTGTTTTCAGCCAGTAGACAGAGACACTACATGACATTTTTGGTCTCACATTCCCAAATTCAGATCAGAATAGATTACTTCTGCCATATCCATGCTCTGAAAGTCTTTTCCTGGATGACAGAGAAAAAGGAGTCTGTGCTGTGAACTTCTCTTTTGAAGCAATAAGTCTGGGGAAAGATGGCTCCAGGGTTGGCTCATAGCTAAATGAGGTCAAGCGGAAGAGGATCTAGGATTGCTTGAGCATTCCAAAGATTAAGTGGTGGCCATCGTTGCTATAATAATCAAGACCTGTGGACTCTTCTGAAGAGGAGGGAAAAGTCAGAGAAGAATTCTTTTTCTGTGACATTATCTTATCTGGGGGCAAACAGTATCACAGGTGTGCGGAGCCTAAATCTGATGCAGCTTTGAAATATTCTTGTAAGAAAGATGTTTTAAAGTGAAGAATTAGTGCTAGAGGTACAGGGAGGGTCATGGAGAGTATGAGATCCCTGTCTTCTTAGTAGCTCAGTCAGGCTCTGTGTCTGTGGTCCAGCTGGAGTCACAGGAAGCCAGGTCACTAGGGCTGCAGGGAAGTAGGAAAGCAAGTGCCTGGTGTCGTCTGTGATTCTTGGGGAGGGGAGAAGGATGCCTACTGGGTGAGAACCAGTTTGTTCCCACAGGTGTCTGTGGGTGGGTCAGTAATGTGCAGCAGTGGGGCAGAAATGCGCTGCAAAGTGGTTTGACTTGGTGGTACCTGTGGATAGGATGCAGTGGGCGAAAGCATCCCTTCACTCATGTCCATCTAGCGTCTCAGTTTAGACTGATGAAATGATAGACGCCGTCGCCATGTGAGAGTACGTGCTGATCAGCTGAGCTCCGGTGGCCTCCTGTTCTTCTGGTTATGTGGGATGCACAGACACAGACATTCTTCCTGTGCTTCTACCCCTAGACAGCTCCAGTTAGCTCACAAGAGGCCCCATGGCATCTGTGGAATTCTTCCATCCTAAATTAAAAAATATTATATGGGTGTTTTTATTTCCTTTTAATATATCAACAACACAATATTAATTGCAGCAGCAATTCTTTCATTTTAAGGCCCCACCTAAGGAAATTTATCATGGCTAGAGTACAGAATATAAAGCCAGTGTTGTGGAGCAGGTATGTAGGCAGGCAGTAGAGAACTTGCTTAAGATGTATGAAGGGCCTGGTTCAGCTCTCTCTCTCTCCTTCTCTCTCTCTCTCTCTCTCTCTCTCTCTCACACACACACACAGACACAGACACAGAGTCTCTGACACAAATCCCGAATGTACTACTTAGGGTTAGATAGCACGTGAAACTACTAGAAAAATCTGATTGTGCCCAAAGTCAGCAATTTCAACATAGGCAATAGTGACAAGTGTCCTAGGCTGTCTCCTCGATTCCGAGTCTGGTTGCAGGGTATTTGAGTCCCTAGGTTCCACTGACGTCAAAATGTCTGAGAGCACGGTTTCTGAGGTGAGAGTGAGCCCTGTAGTCTTGTGTCACCTGGCTTTGTAGAATCAGTCTGGAGCGACGCCCCAACTGTCACCTACTTCCCTAGTTAGTCTTGCTGTGAGACTAAATGGTGAATGAACTCAGAGTAGAGGGGTCACCCCCTCAGTGTCACAGCTGGGCACTTTAACAGGAACAGACTCCAGAAAACAAGTGCTTCTTCAAGCTCTCTCTAGACCCCGCTATGCTCCTGACTGGGACTTTGAAAACAAGAGTGCGCTTCAGGCTGCTTCCCAGCTTCCAGCTGGATCCTGGAAAAGGCTCTTCCTCAATTTCCTGTTCCTCAGCATTATGAGAAGTATTCTGTTGCCCATCCCCACCCTGCTGCCTTTTTTTTTCACATGGAAGGAGAGACCATTACCCATAATTCTCTGCCATGAAGAACACAGGAAATTGTTGGAGATGAGACTGTGATCCAGCTCTAGAATGTGAGGAACGAGTGATGTGAAGACACACACACACACACACACACACACACACACATGCAAGCATGCACGTGAACACACACATGGGGATGGGGAGAGATGGAGAGATACAGGAAGGGAGTGAGAGAAAGAGAGAGAGAGCAGTCAGGGTTATGAGTCCTGCAGTTATTTCTAGCTTTGAATTGCATCCAAGTCTCATACATTCACAGACAGCCTCGCCAAGGCCCACAGCTGTCCTGCATTTTCAACAGATCCCACAGGGCCTCGATGAGGCTGAGAGACATTCCTTTGCTCTGACACAGGGGCTAGAAGGAAAGGCTGTAACATCTGAGGCTGTAGAGGTTGGGAGCCTGTCACCCTGACCTTTCTGAAGTGCCCAGACCTACAGGTCCAAGAGTGAGCTAGAAGGTACAGCCCAGAGCATCACAGGGCCCGTGGGTGAGTGTTCTCAAAGCCTACACACCCAGTGTGCTGTGCTGTCTGTGGCCTCGGTGGACAGACACATGTTCCTGTTGCTTTTGGGATATTTGTCACAGGAAAGGCGTATTCCTCCGGAGGTCTTCCCAGCTGTCAGTGATGTGCTGATAAACCAAGGCCAACCCTGAGTAGGCAAGCCAGATAAACAGGATGTTCACAGTGTGCGAGAGCAGAGGATGGTAGGGACCCTCTGCCCATCTCCCAGCCCCATAAGGAACTGGTATGCTTCGCTCCATCTGCTCGTGCAGGGCAGGAATATGACTATGGAGCATGTGTGAGAAGAGCCCTCTCTCTCTCTGACTATAGGAGCCATTGGTATGATGGGGAAGACTCAGACACAAATCAGAAGGACCATGTCTTTCTTGCTAGTCAAATGACTAAGCTGTTGGGAAGCACTTTAAGGCATCCCAACACATGGGGGAGACACGATTAGATCATCAGTGGCTATTGTGGAAGACAAGGGGGCTGGTCTACAGGAACAGCTCTGCATGCCAGTGGAATCAGCCTCATGTTTTCTTCTTGTCAGACACACATTAGTTATTTATATGAATGTACAGGGACAAGCGGCGGCTATGTCATTGCCCTTCCTGTTTGGAGACGCTGTGTCTGTTGACAATTAGTGTGTAAACACATTCTCAAGGAGGCAGTAGGAGGCCCGGGGGCCCCTTCAATGGTCCTGTGCAAGCTGGGCTCTTGGAGGAAGAAGAGCGGGGACCCTGGTGTGGGCTCCTCTGTGGTCTAGGGTGTCGAAGGTGAACCCCAGAGTAAGGAGGCGCTGGTAGGGCATTCTAGCTGAAAGGGACTTAACTTCTTCTCTGACCTGAGTTTATGGGTAGGGCAACATGACTGTGACTTCACAGGGTCTCCCAGAAATGTGGCCGGAGAGTCAGATCTGGGCTTCTTACTCTCCAGGACGCCAGGATGCTTTCCGGGGCAGGGTACCCTTACTCTCCCCTCAGTGTGCCAGATGCAGCTGCGCTTACAGGGGTTCAGTGTCATCACGGACTTCTTTAAGTTGAATGTTGATTGTTTCAGCTCTCTGAATCATAACCTACAGCAGAAAAAAACAAGAAGAACTCCCCCCTCCGCTTTTCACATTTGTTTTGGTCTTTTATTAGCTCAAAATTTATACTTTAAAAAAATTTTAATGATGTAAGCGAGGGAGGCCAATTGCATGAAACAAATTTTACATAAGAGAAAAAGAGAAACAAATTGAATTACAACATGAATCTTTGGAGAGAATCAATATCTTTTCATGTATATATGTTCAAAACTCTATGCTGGGTCACATTAAAAAACTTACATGTGTATGACTATTTACTTCCATGTCTGTCTGTGGGTCATGTGTATGTCTGATGCCATAGAGACCAGAAGAGGGTAGAGAAATCAGAGTTACAGATGGCTGTGAGTCACCTTGGGGGTGCTAGGAGATGCACCAGGTCCCCTGTGAGAACAGTGAGTACTCTTGTGCAGTGCCGGCCCTTCAGCCCTGAAGAATCACACATAACCTCTATTTTCACATACCTCCCTCCCTTCTCTCCTCCCTCCCCTCATCATCCCTCCTTCTCTCACTTCCTTTCCCCCTCCCTCCGTCCCTTCTTTTCTTTTCTTGTGGATTTATTGTTGTTCTTTGGGACAGGGTCTCATTCTGTCACCCAAGCTGGTCTGAAACTCACTGTGTAGCTTAATCTTGCCTCAAACTCACAGGATTCCTCCTGCCTCAGCCTCCCAAGTACTGGTTACAGATGCCACACCCGTCACTGTAAGGTGACCATTTTCAACACGATCAAATAAACTCGAGATATTACTTTTGGCGGCCCAGCAAATCGGTCCATCCTATTCGTTTCATATATTTGAACATTTGCTCATCTTTAGTTTTTGGGTGCCTGAGGGCAATTTTCCTCTGCAATAAATTACGATACGGTGAAGATGCACTGAATTATACACTGGCTCTTGTCATAACCCTCATTTTCACAAGGAGAGTTTCTGGGTCAGAGGCATATAAGCAGGGCTTGCTGCATAGCTGCTCTCTATGTCCACCTCTCTGCCCTGGCTCAGTATCTGTGGTTTCTGTTTGGGGGCTTTAACATCTAGCGAGACAAAGAAACAAGAACCAGAAGCAACACAGTGTCTTCAGCTAGACAGTAGCAGTGGCTCAGCCCAGACCCACTGAGGCGCTCAGCTCCTAAAGTACGTTGGCTGGGGAGACAAAAGACATTACACAGGCAGAGAAGATACATGTTTCTGGCCAGGGTCCTCTCTTTTTGTATCCTCCAAGAGCAAGAGGGTGGTGTCCCCGACTCTGAAGGAGCCTCAGCTCACATCTTGGATGCTCATAACCAAGACTTCTGAGTCACGTCTGTTTAGCTGGAGAAGAAGAATGAAAAGGTTCTTTAACAGCCTGGAAGTTGTTAATTAGGAAGCAAGCACATTGACCAACTAGGGACACCAAGATGTTCAGCTCCGTGTTTGCAGTTACTTCTGGTGTGCAGTTGCTTTTTGTAAAAATTTATTTTTTATTTATTACAGTTTATTCACTTTGTATCCCAGCTGTAGCCCCCTCGCTTGTCCCTTCCCAATCCTTCCCTCCCCCTCTCTTCTCCTCCTATATCCCTCCCCGAGTCCACTGATAGGGGACGTCCTTCCCTCCTTCCATCTGGCTCTAGCCTATCAGGTCTCTTCAGTACTAGCTGTGTTGTCTTCCTCTGTGGCCTGGTAAGGCTGCACCCCCAGAGAGGAGGTGATCAAAGAGCCAGACACTGAGTTCCTGTCAGAGACAGCCCCTGTTCCCCTTACTAGGGAGCCCTTTTGGAGACTGAGCTGCCATGGGCTACATCTATGTAGGCATTCTAGGTTACCTCCATGCATGGTCCTTGGTTGGAGTCTGAGACAGTTGCTTTTAATATGATAATAAACACCAGCTATATGCATTTACCAATGGATGGAAAGTGAAACCACTAAATTCAGAGATATTTTCATCCATCTAAAAGGAAAAAAAATAACTATCGTGCTATGAAAATAACTTCGGAAAGAAAAGTGCCCCTAAGTTTCATTTTTGCAGTGTGACCCTATGCCATTGTGCTAGCTGGTTTTCTTGGGTTAGAAAAATAGTCATAGCTAATTTGTGAGATCAGTTGTAAACTTTAGGCATGATGCTAGAGCATAGCTTTTAAATTATAACTTTTTTCCCTCATTTGATTGTTTTATATCATCTGTAACATAGAATAAAATCACTATATCATCAAGGATTAAATTTCTTCCAGCAAGTATTTATCAAAGTAAATGTTTATTGAATTTCAGATTATATTACAACTAAATTAATGTTCTCCATAGATACAAGCAACATATTTTCCTGTCATTATTCTATTACTTAGTTCATCTTTATAGAAGGTAAAAACTTTAGTTAAATTTTGTTTTTATTCTCAAATCAAGCTTACTTTGAAGGCTGAGTTCTAGAACACTCCAGCAAAGCTTCCTGAGGTTTTTCTCGTCAGTGTTTTGGGTAGTGAGGATTTGAATTTTATTAATATACCCATCTCATATTAATTAGTAAATATCCTGCTATCCAAGTCTACTTCAAAAACCTCATGAGAGGCCATCAAAGTGCCGGAGTGCAGGGCAGGCCCATTTAGATGGGACAGGAAGAAAAAAGAAGTGAAGAAAAGGCCCCTGAAGGTAACTTCTGGTTCAGTATGGGCTTAGGTTGTGCCCATCAGAGAGTTCTGGGTGAATTCTAAATGGAATGAGAGCCTGGCAGGTGTTTGCTCCCCCAGATCATGTGTTTAGCGAAGCGTTTGTGTTTCAGAATGGCCCTCCTCACCTTCATCATTGCCCATTTCCTGCTACAATTCCTGTCATTCACACTCTGACCCACCAGCCAATGCTGGATCCTCCTACCTGCTCATCACTTTTGCCATCACCTTGGCTTCTATTTCCAGAGACTGCGCCTGTATCTCTGCCATTTCCCTGTTAAAGCAGAATCATGAATCTGGGACCATGTCTATGGCAGACTGTCCTCTCTGATCGCCAAGCATAGGACAGAGGTACATATCTGAGCACTTCCAAATAAGTGTGGCGGGAACTTTGTACCAGTTTCTTAAGCAATAAGTGGGTCACATTTTTATTTTTCTTATATACTCTCATTATACCTTAAAATACAGCATTTATCTTATTAGAGATTAGGCATCTTCAAATTAAAAAAATCTGAAGCCCTTTGAGTGGTGACATGTGCCACAGTGACAGCAAACTTTGCCTTATGAACAGAATTATTATTTTGTTCATAACAATATAAAATAATATTATTTTATAGACAATATATTATATTGTTATGTTATTAAATAGTATTCACATTATTTTGTAAAATAAAAAGTTATTATTTTTAAATGCACTTTAAAAATCATTTTATTTTATTTGCATTGGTGTTCTGTCTCCATGTATGTCTGTGTGAAGGTGTCAAATCCACTGGAACTGGAATTGCAGACAGTTATAAACTGCCATGTGGGTGCTGAACCTGGGTCCTTTGGAAGAGCAGCTGCTGAGCCATCTCTCCAGTCCCAAGTTATTATTTTTAATTTATTTTTTCTCATATATTACATCCAGAACACAGTCCAGTACTCCCCTAACCCGTCCTCCTCTGTTTCTCTTCAGCAAAGGGCGGGCCTCCCATGGACATCAACCAGACATGGCATATTAAGTTACAACAAGACTGGGCACCTCCCCTCATCTTAAGGCTCGATGAGACAACCCAGTAGGAGGAAAAGGTCCCAAAAGCAGGCAAAAGAAGCAGAGACAGACCCTGCTTCCACTGTTAGAAGTCCTACAAGAAGACCAAGCTACAACCATAACACATATGCAGAGGGCCTAGGTCAGACACATAGAGGCTCAGTGATTGTTGGTTCAGTCTCTATATATACATACACACATATACATACATATATACATACATAGATAAATATGTATAGGTATGTCAATGAAATGATCCCTAATGATTTTCTCCTATATTTATAAACAGGAGCCTAGCATAATATTGTTGGTCCTGTTTTATTCTATCTTGGGTCTCTGGGCTATACAGCCTCCATGCACAAAATGATTCAAGAATATCAAGAAAAATTCCCTCCAGGCTCACACGATACATAAATAAATTTTACATGACACAGATTTCACCTTTACCTCATTGCCATCTCCAAGCATCTCATAAACAGATGCTGCAGAACAACCCCCCCCCCCATCTGAAACACTTTGGTACCAAGCAGCTCTGAGGAGGGGCCTACAACCTACGGAGGTACTGAAGGGAGAGGACAATAAATGCAGATGGATCTCAGGGAAAGATGCAGCCGAGTCCTGAAAGAGCCACAGACAGCACCGCGGCAGGCACTGCATGAAACCTTTCATTACACAGTGCTCCATCTGGACATATTTTGAAATCCACAGATGCAGAAATGGACAGGTTTTCTCTGATTAATCATCTTACTAGGAGACATATCTAGGGCACTTATGGAGCAAGTGGAAGTATTGAGACAAGAATCCCAAACTTATATGACATGACAAAAACACCATAGCTGCCCAAGTCTAAGTTTTGCACATTTGTTTTCTCCTGGAAATAAGAACTAATGCTTTGGAAACTCTCCTCTATTTAAACCTGCAGACCTCTGTCACTTAAGGGCAATAGTAATTGATCCTATGTGAAGAGCTGAGGAGTTTAGAGTGGGTTAGAGCCTGGTAGGTATTTTTCCCCTCTCTGTTCTAAAAATGTGGGCCACTGTATCTGTATGTGGACAAGGTTCAAGTAGCCTACTTACTCTGTGTCCTACTTAGCTCTAACTGTCACCTTGACAGCCTAGAGTTACCTGAGAGATGCTTCATTTGAGGCATTGCCTAGATCAGATTGGCTTGTGGGCATATTTGTGGGTCACTGTCTCAATCATTAATTGATATAGAAAGGCTCATCCCACTGTGGGTCATACAGTCCTTATGTAGGTGGTCTTGGGCTGTGTAAGAAAACTAGCTAACCACGAGTCTGAGATCCATGTAGCACCCTCTCGGTCGTCTGCTGTGCTGCTCTGGCTGTGAGTGAGTTCCCTGGTGAGAGGTAATGATGGGCACACTAGGCTTGCCTTTCTGTTTCTGCCTTGAGTCCCTGCCCTGATTCCCCTCAGTGACAGACTGTGACCTGCCAGATAAATTTTCCTCTCCTAGTTACTTTGAGTCCTTGTGTGCTTCACAGCAACAGAAATGAAACTAGAATGTCTAGTCATTATGTACACATTAAGGCTCTTCAAAGAAACAATTGAAAAGTCTTATGGCAAAGGGCAACCACAAAAGGTTTTCATTATCCTGTAGTGTTAGGGGAAAAAAAATGTCACCAGTGTTGCTACACTCACTATGGCCTAGTCTTTGTAGGCTTTCCAACAGCAGTTACTTCTTTGAGGGAACCAAGACTAATAAGTTGTATATTTTTTCCATTTAATAACTGAGGTTTTTCTTTCCAGTGAAATCTAACTCACTCAAATCTTATCAAGTAATATCTAAATTGTAATATTTTCCAGGATGAAGCGGCATTCTGCCGGCACGGTAGAGCACACGATATCTAATGTCACTGAAGTACAAGCCATGAAAAAGGAAGCTGACGGCTACAAACAGATGTCATCTGAGGCCAGACCAAATGAATGGATGTGGTAACTTCCCACCAAATAAAAATGTCTTTGACTCAATAGAAAAAGTCCGCTTCATCGCGCAATGAACACGTCCTTCCCTGGAGCAGCGCTGCTAATTAATGCCACAGACTCTTGGTTAGAAATATATATGAGTTTGGTCATGAATGTTCTCAGGCATTTTAAATGTCAGCGATGTGAATAGTCTTTATTATTCCAGAACGATAGCTTATTCCCAGGCGCTGCTACTTTGCAGGGAGTGGTGACCGCTTTGGCACACAATGAGGCATTCCGGGAACACGCCTGAAGGATTTGGAAGGCATGCCCCCCAGTTGTGAATCAGTGGGATCAGAGGCAGCATATACGGGCATAAGCACCGAGTGGACAGTCAGCCTCAGCTCTGGCCTGGCTTTCACTCGGGCGCTCATGAGTCAGTCTGTGACTCTCTGAGTCTTGGGAAAAGTTCTCTCTCTCTCTCTTTTTTTTTTCCTTTTTGGACAATGGTCCTTTCTTTGGCCTGCAGGGCTATGCGCTGTTTCATAGTCTCTTCTGCTTTCTAGACACAATGTTCGTTTGTTGCTTTAGAAGACCTCCAGGTGCTTGACTTTTGTGGGTGATTGAGAGAGAAGGAGCTGCAGGCTTATCAGGAACATGGGAGACTCACAGGCAGACCGTTTTAAGAGCAGTCAGAACATGATGGACTTAGGAGCAACGTGAAAGTTGGACTTGTAGCTTCATCTCTAACATATAAGTTGCTTAGAGGTTGGCACTAGCTTTTGTATCGAGAAAAAGCCAACTGGACTGAAGCGCGATGGTTTGGGGGGCACCAAAACATAGTTGATTTTTGGATGTTTGTCTAATTTTGATACCCAGGGTCACCTATAGCCCAGGCCGACCCCACACGTGCTGTGTTGCTGAGGGTGACTTTGAATTTCTCACCTTTCTGCCTTCACCTCCAGGTGCTGTGAGTACAGGTGTGCTCCATTACACCTGGCTTATGCAGTGCAGGGGATCAAACCCAGGCTTCGAGAAAGCAGGCAGGGGTTGTCCTATGAGCTACATCCCTGACCCACCATCTTTTTGAGGCAGGGTCTCCTTTAGCTCAGGCTAACCTTAGGCTTGTTATGCAGCTGAGAATGACCTTGCATTTTCAACTGTCTTTCCTCTAAACCTCCCAAGTGCTAAGAACATTGGTGTGGGATATCGTTCCTAGCACAAAACATGGATGGTACACCTCATGGTTTGGACCAGGCAAAGTGAAAGTTCCAGCTGAGATCTGCTCACCTGGAGTGGACATTGTTTGTGCCATTGTGTGGTGTCTCCAGCGGGATGGTGAATTTGAGTACTGAGGGACCTGCTGGAGAGAAAGGGTTTGCAGAGGTGGAGTTTCATAGACACCCCTGTCCTCCCTATTCTCCCAGCCTTCTGCCTTCATGAGCCAGGATTCTAGGAACCTCGCCCTATTCTCACATTGAAGGGTCAAGGAAAGACCCTTTGTGGCTATGTGGTGAGGGGAATCACAGTCTGTGAGATGCCCTCAGGGGACTCTCAGAAGTCTTGCTCCAGCAAGGGTAGAGGGGTCTCATCCAGGTTGCTGCCAGATTTCTGGTGTCCCTGTAGGGGCAAAATTATACCATGAGATCAACACCCATGAAGGGTGCAGTCTGGCCCACTAAACACTCAGAAAATTCTAGAATATTTCCCTTCTCCATATTAACATCACACCAACAGGACTAGAATAAACAGAAGCAGATTACAATGGAGGGAGCTGTAAGGCACAGACTCTCCTTAAACAGACGTGGATAAGGAAGCCCGAGGTCAACAGGGAAGACAGAGACAAAGGTTTGGGACAGTTGAATCCTGTATCACCTACAATTAACGACAAGCGTCCCAGCATGTCTGCCCTCTCCAAAAGTGTCCCATGGAAGACACGCATCAGTAAAAGCCTGAAGAGAGAAAGCAAGCAGAAGAGTCACACACTCGATGTGGTACAGGCATTAGGATTTCGAACAACCAGGACAAATCTGTTAAAGATCCTGATGGTGAAATGTGTAAGCAAAGTGCTGAGAGTCTGAGGGCTTGTGGGCAGGAGTGGGTTAAAAATGTGGGACAATAACAAACAGCCTTTATAGGTTAACATAAGTTTATTTCTTGCTCAATGCAAGCTGACAAGCTATTCATTTCCTCCAAGGTTAGGAATGCCAACTTTTACAGGCCAGAGATCAGTGTCTTTCAATCTTCATGCCTAGCACTTCATCAGTTTTGGAGAGAGAAGGAGAGGGATGGGACAAGAGGGAAGGAAAGGAGAGAGAGAGAGAGAGAGAGAGAGAGAGAGAGGCAATGAATGGAAGAGGGAGAGGAATAGGGAGAAGGGAAGACTGAGGGAGAAGAAGAAATAGAGAGGGAGAAAGAAGAAGAGGAATGGGGAAGGAGAATGAAATCAATGGGGGAAGAAGGGAGGGATGGGGCAGAGAAGAAAACATTCACATATAATTCAAACATCTTTCTCCAAATGCCACTAAGAATGCAAACTTAATGAAAAGACACCCACGGGCTTAAAATGAAGATGAAGCAGCAGGGCTTAAAGTTATCCTTATGACATCAACTCATGGCATTCTGTTACATTTGTACAGACAGTTTCACTGTAGTATTTTGAATAACTTCACACATACAAACAAAAAACCTTTAGGGGCTTAAAGAAATTAGAAAGAGATCAGATCATGTAAAAATTACTTAGATATTTCTGATAACAAGTTTTCACAAATTCTTTTTGTTTATTTTAGCGCAGTGTTTTGCTTTAGATGTTAACTGGTCCACTTAAGAAAAGTCTAAACTAAACTCATTAAAAAAAATGCCAGCTTAAAATATTTGCTTTTCTCTTAAGTTTATAACTTTTGCTTCCATTCAGTTACCATACATTTCCATGTGGATGGGCTAGTGTGTAATTAAAGTCATATGTTCAACATAAAAAGAATCCATAAAAGTGCATTTATTATCAAGGAATCTGAAGAAAATTTAGTCAATTATTAGGAGCTGGGAAATGAAATAAAAGGTTTAAAGTTAAGACAAGATAATAGAGAGTAATTAAATAAATAATATTACTTATATGTATATACTGATTAAGAGATCAGCTAAATTCATATTTCAAATATTTTTATACTTTCTAATAAAGTCAGCAAAATTGATGGAAGTATTATAAATAGTAAAATATATCAGATAAATGCTATGTTATGGTAATACCAAATAGATATGAAATAAAAAAGTTATAGAAGTTAGAATTAGTTCACCCCGATGAACCTGCAATTTTGCAAGATGAAGCCTTCTTGAATCTGCTCAGAATGAATCACATTATCCCTGCATACCTGAGACAATGCTGGGGCACTGTAAAAAAGTGAAATTAACGAGCCAGATGATTTACTGCAGCACCGTGACGTGGTGATAGGCCAGGCATTCGACTTTTATTGCCTATGCAGATGTACTGGATAACAGCATGCTTGACAGGATGTCCCAGTGGTTAATCCCTCCTAGCAATTAGAGAATGTGCTTATGGAAGAGCTAGAGAGGTAGACTACACACCAGACAACAGATGAACAATAGAGGTCTACGTGGTGCAGCCTGGTCATGGGAAGTACAATCACACACAAGTGTTCAAAAGAAACCCCAAACTCAGGTGTTTTAAAGCAACTCTGTAGAATACCTCATAAATTTAGTTCTCGTATGTGTATATATATAAGGACACTGATGATATTGACAGTTTGTGGTGACAGTTGTTTAGCAAAGATCACTAGGATCCACGTAGTATGCCTTCTTCAACACCAGGGATGAGTTCTACTTCAGAGGTGAGTTCTAGTCCAGGGGTGAGTTCTAGTCCAGAAGTGAGTACTAGTCCAGAACTGAATACTAGTCCAGAAGTGAGTTCTAGTCCAGGGATTAGGTTCCATTGTCACTGGTGTTTGGCTGACTCGTGACAAACGATGAACCTGAAGTTCCAGGTGGAGACTTGATTGCAGGGACTGCGAATTCTGTAATCACACAGCAACTGAGCACCATGCCCCAAACCTGTGGAGGGGACTGAGCAGTTTGAACAGTTAAGTTAGCAGTGCATCTTACATTCTCATCCTGGGGGGAAACCGTTGACAATTGATGTTTTATGGATGAAAAACTAAAGATGAGAAAAATCAGAGCCAACTGAGCATCGGGAGAAGGAAGGAAGCATGAGCAGACTGCTGCAGAAGCAAATCTCAGGAATGCAAGACATATTTCTTCAAAAGGAAGGTTTTTTTTTTAAAACAAAATTTATCAAGAAAATGTTGACAGTTACATATATATGCATAACAATGTGTATATGATGTGTGTTTAAACAGACAAGACGGTACATAGAGCATAGTCCTCAAAAGTCAATGGCAAATTCCACAGGGATCCAGATACCAATACTTGGGCGAGTAATTTTTTAGAAAATTATTGTTCTTGTTAATTTTATTGTCATCCTGGCACATGTGGGAAAAGGGACTTTCAACTGAAAAACTATCTGGATTGAATTAGGTCAGATCGGCCCATGGACATATCTGTGGGGGGTTTCTTGGTTAATGGTTGATGTGGGAGGGCCCAGTCCACCGTGGGCAGTGGCACCCCTGGGCAGGTAGATGTGGCATGTTTCAGAAAGCTGATCATGAGCTATGAGGCAAGCCAGTATGCTGTGTTCTTCCGTGGTTTCTGGTTTAACCTCGGCCTCCTTGTAAGCTGTAATTTAAATTGACCTTCCCCCATTCAGGCTGCTTTTGCTGGTGGTATTTATCACAGAAACAGAAAGCAAATGAGAACAAATATTTATTGCTAAAGCAGACATCACAAACACACACACACACACGCACGCACGTACACGCACATGTGCTCACACACGTGTGCGAGTGTGTATTTAAACCTCTTAATTTATCTAAAAACCATTAAAATCCTTTAACTGATGGTTGAGAACTTGCTTGCAAAATAGTCACAAAGCCAATAACTTCAGCTCCAGATTTTACCAGACCTTCAAATGACAGACGGCAATCCCCTTAGGCACAGTTTCAAAGCCTGGGGCTGAGGAAGGCTCCTTCTAAACTCGCTGAAGTCAAAGACAGAGTGTACGAACAAAAATGATGAGTCAGTTTCGTCTTGAGCATAGATACAAAGTTTTTAACATGTTCCAAAGCAACAAATATATACATACACACACACACATATATAAAACATATATATTTCTAAAAACATGGGACATCTGCTTCTCAAACTATGGAGATGAGAAATATGATGATGGATGCGCTTGAAGTTTTTCTCAGGGATGCAGCTGCACAATCAGGAGGGCACAGCCAAACATCTGTTTTTAAAATTCTGTCTTGATAGCAGGAATTATTTTCCAGAACAATAATTTCTCACTTATTAAAAAATGCCTCTTTTACATTGAGATTTAGTGCAGGTGTGTGCATCTAAATACAGAGAAGCAGCCATTGTCATCACAGGAGAGGTCAGAAATTTGGGGCTGCCTAGTTTTTGTGGTTGCTTTGTTTTGTTGTATTTTCTTTTTTTTTTTTAATAAAAAAAGAACATACAATTCACCTTCAAATTCTCCGATGAGTCAACTAACAGATGTCTGTGGTGCATAGGATTTTCTTGCTAACTCAGGATTCTAGTGTAAATCCTTAGGAAATTTGTGTGTGTGTGCGTGTGTAAGGTGCTGTGTTCTCATATATAATCTCAAGGATCTTTGATCTATAAGCCAAATGATAGAACCAGTTTGAACCTGCACATGAATTATTACCCAGTCAAGTGGTCTTAGTTTTCATCAGAAAGTTTATATAACTGTCCATTTTGTGTTCTCTTGTGACGCTGGCACCCCACATTAGAGACTGGGCCTCTGTTGAGAAGGTCTTCAGGAATGTCCCCACCTGGATGTGGCTCAGAGAGTCCGGCAGGGAGTATTGTGAAGTCTTGTGAAGTCTTGTGATCTATCTCAAACGATCTACTCCAAGCCAGTGGCTTGGCGTTGGGACCAATGTTCTTGTCCAATGCATTTTGGAGCGCTAATAGGGAGGGTTTTCTTGAACTCAAAATACTTTTAAAGACTTAGTCCCAGCTGATTTGAACACTGAAGATATATTCTCCAGGAAAGAGACAGCAAAGCACAGGGCAGTGGTCACAGGACTACCCTTTAAATTGAAAGGCAGAAATACTACTTAGGGAAATGGCTTTTTTTTTTTTTTTTGAGTTTCTATACTTGTCCCAGTTCTAGCTAGCGTTCCATGGGTTGTATAAACACTAATAGAAACTTCAATGGCCAGACATCAAGCCCCTCAAAAGACCCCTTAGAAGAAACGTGCTTGTCTGTTTTAACAGCTAGCTGGACTAAGCATATTACACATTAGAAAGGCAGTTCCTTGTGTTTGCCTTGTTAGTATTGGGATTGCAAACAGTTTGTCTGAGGTCCTTCAGAACGCCTCTCATTAATTCTTTGTGCAAACAAGCTCCAGTTTGGTATAAAGCGAGATAACCTAGTGGGCGTTTTGTGGAGGATGTGCAGTCACTTTGTTTAGCAGTTAACATTCATCAAATGAGGCGAACCAAGACCAACCAGGCAAAGTTTGCAGGCTGTAGGTCTCAAAACATTCCCCAAACACCCAAAGGCTGGACTTGAGCTTTGAACAGACTTTAAGAGTCAAAGGTCATAATTCTTGCAAACAGAGGGAACAGCACATGGAGTTTGTGTTTATTTTTGTGTCTCTTTAAAAAAAAATCAAATATGGCCTTCAGGGGCGTAAAACTATCTTATTCTAACTAAAGCAGAGAGTCAATCTTGTTGAGCTTTTCTCTGTTTTGTTTTAACAAATGTTTGGATGCATTTGTTTTAAATAATAGAGCTCTGCCAGGAAGGGCACAGGGGCTCCTGAGAGAGCACACATCTGCATGGGCGGGGCTTCTCTCCCCGTCTCAGCTCTGCTCAGGAGGCTTCCAGACTTAGCACAGTTATGCAATGCCATGAAGCTTCTTAATTCCTTGTCCTGATTTCTGTAGCTTGAAAAGTAAAAATTAATGTGTTTTGGGAACAGTCAGTTTTGCACTCAAAGCGAGTCAAATAATGAGACGACATCAGTCCTCAAGGTAATTTTTATTATTATCAAGGTTTACGAAAATGAGTGACTAGTCAAGGTGAGGCAGGCAAGTCACAGCGAAGCCACTGGTCACTGGTGGGACCTAAAGGCAGGGGAGGATTTTCCGGGGCCCCAAAGGGGATTCAAGGTTCTCATTAGGTGATCATCACTTCATGTGGCCCACAGTTTTCATTGTATGTGTTTAAGAATGAAAGCAACCGGTGTTTTGGGGCTGGGAAGATGGCCTGGTGGATAAAGTGCTTGCCTTACCAGGGTGAGGACCAGAGTTTGGATCCCAGAACCTACATAAAATCTGGGTGGTGTAATGGCATCCTGACCCTAGTCCTGGGGAGGCAGAGATGCTCTCCTGGGCATGCTGGCTAGTTAGATGACCTGGAATTGGTAGGCTTTGGGCTCAGCAAGCAACTATGCCTCTATGCATAAAGTGATCAAGAAAGACACCCCACCAACATTAGTATCTGGCTTCCATGAGCATGTGTGTCTATATACATGTATGTATACACACATACAAACATGAATGCCATGCACATTCAAAAGTAATTAATAGTTTAAAAAAACAGAATAAAAGAAGTAAAATAAATCTTTAAACACTTTATATGTCGGGGCAGCAGGGAATTGATCTTCCCCACATAGTCATGGGGATGCTGGGTTTAGGGGTGGGAGATACTTTTCAGATGTATTCAGATAATTGTTTTAATAGGGAGTAGTCAGCTACATGTATGGCCATATTTACAGTCAGCTTGCAAAACAAGATGCCTGCTCATATAATGAAAAGAACATTCTCTGGCCCAAGTTGTCTTTCTAGACTCAGGTCAACTTTAACTTGACTGAATCCTTCCCCATCCTTCATGTTCTGTATATGAGTAACTTTGAAATGCCTGTGACTGTTTATTATTTGACAGGTTTCATTAGATCATCAGGTATATGCGCAGGAATGGATTTGTGTGATAAAAGCATAGAATGTCTCTCCTCTCACCTATGCAATAAACTGCCAAGAAGAAATTTTTATTTTATCTTTTTGTTTTTCTTTTCCATACAGGGTTTGTCTGTGTAGCCTTGGCTGTCATGGACTCACTTTGTAGACCAGGCTGGCCTCAAACTCACAGAGGTCCACCTGCTTCCAAGACGGCTGGGATCACAGGTGTGCGCCACCACTCCTGGCTTTATTTTCTCTTTCATGCTTTGTTGTGGTGCTGATTAAACCCAGAGCCGTGAGCTTACCAGGCAAATTGAGCTGCTTCCCAGCTCAGGAACACTCTTCTCTCTCTCTCTCTCTCTCACACCTTTCATTTTCAATTTGTAAATGACCGCTCTTGAAGTTAGCATTTGGTTTTGTTAGCAATTGTAGGTGTGACTTTCACCTTTTGAGAATATGTTTAATATTACAAGCACATGAGTCCCTAAGCATCCAAATCTAGAATTTATGAAGTTATTGGCTCTGGAAGGGAGTAGAAGAGAGCGCTTCAGAGCCCTGACTGCAAAAGCTTGACTTGTTTGCATTTTTCATGGGTGTCTTGAATATTTGGGTGGCTGCTGGACACAGTGATAGTTGGGAACCAACCACGACTCTTTTCATAGATGACTTTACTTATTTTGAGAGATAGAAAAGGTTTTAATCCTAATTTTATGGGTGAGGATGCTGTTGAGAGGTATAGTGTCTCTCCCTTAAACAGTGAGTTCTGGGCTGCCTCTTCTTCATCAGACCCTTGGGGACCTCTGCCTGATTTTGTGGCCTCAGCGGTCTCTGAACACTTGGATATCCACAGAGGCTATTGGGTTCTCTGTTGCTTTACTCCAGCCTGGGGGCATCTTCCAGGACCCAGATGGCCCATGTGCACAGGGTGCCAGTGAGACTTACAGCCAAGGACCCCGAGGAAGCTTTCCATTTCTCTGCCTTATTCATGGGTCTGGGCTTCTGACAGGCCCCGGGATTAAATAGTAAATTTCCCTTTCCCTGAAACGTCTCTAGAGTCTGTTTGAAGGTTTTCACTGCTCCATGTTTTGGTGGGGGCTGATAACAATTCTGGCCTCCTTTAATACAAGGCAAATGCCATGATTTGAATGAGAAATGTTCTCAGTTGTTGGTGCTGTTTGAGAAGCATGTGACACCTTTGGGAGGTGAATGGAGCCTTATCACAGGAAGAGATTGCTAGATTATGTGGGAGTTGGGGTTTGGAGTTTTATAGTGGGTTCCCGTTTCCTGTCTGCCTCCTAATCCAGTGTGACCAGCTAGCCCACCTTCCTGCTGCTTGCTTCTCATGATGGACTGGATGGACTGTATCCCCTCCAACTGTGACCCAAAATTAAGCTTTCCTCCCTTAAGTTGGTCCAGATAGTTGGTCTGTGCTTTTTGGATGTCATCACAATTATATTTACTATGCTAATTGACATTTTCTTTCGAAGAATGAGTTATCACTGTAGTCCTCCCAGCTGCCACCAACAGCAAAGCACATGATAGCTTCAAAGCATTGACCTTGACATTCAGAATCTATGGAACAGGAGGCTGTACGGCAATTTGGGCTTCTTAAGTGATGTTGAAGGCTACCTGGTAGTCTAAATCAGATTGGACCAAAATCTTTTCTCTGTTATATTAATAAACATCAATAAGAAATTTTGGGTACCCACCAAGCACTTATGATTAAAAAAAACAAAAGAAATGAACCCTGGGGTTCACACACAGGAAATTATGATTGAGAAAAAACACTCTATGGAAATCTGGCTGACTGGCAATTTGTAGGCAGATTTTTGTATTTGTAAGCTGGCTGAGAAAAGATGACCAAGCAATAAAACACTGTTGAGTTTGCAGCAAGAGTGGTTGTGTTAGAAGCTGGGCGTCCAAGGCTGGAAGCATCTGCAGAATTGGCCAGGTATCCATAATGTCTGGAATTGGTTCTCAGCAAACTGACTGCATGGTCTCAGGACCAGAGAGAATTTCCAGCTTGCTGACACTGGTTTCCAAAGAGACTGCCAACATGCATTGGTGCTACATAGAACCAAACTGACATGTACTAAAAAGGAAGTTAATTCTTCCTGCCAAAACTTTGGAAAGCATGCTTATCAACTAAAAATAATCACCAACTGTGTATGTAAAACACTTGTAATGGAGTTTGACAGAGTTGGGGCAATTTTTTTTAAAGAAACATCTCAAAAGCAGACCTTTAAGCACACAGACTCGATGCCAGCTGGACTCTTTTTCATGCTTCTCTGAAGTATTTACTTTGGAGATTCACGTACCTTGTTGTGTCCGTGATTTTATTTTTATATATAATGAGGTGGGCCAGCTCTTCTGGATTGTAGTATTTCTGGTTGACATTTTCAATAGCCACTTTCACTTCAGTAATTTATAACTGCAGATTTCCTGCCTGCCTCTGGTATTTTATTCAGAATAGAATGTGTTTCTATATTAAGGCTGATGTGGTGTACAAATGTTTTTAGGCATATAAGCTGATGGTATAATTTGTACTTGACCTTGGATCTTGGTAGTTGCAAGAGAAGAGGGAAAGAGGTATTTTTTGCCATTTGGGAAACTAGCAAAAGCGCTATTTTAAAGAGGAGAGCGGAGTAATTACCATTACATTTCTGTTAGAGGGCAAATTCTGTTATTTCCTCTTATTGCTTTGTTTTACAGAACGTTATGCCCCACTGCGTTAATTAAATTCAAGTAATAGAGGAAAGAGCAGTTATTAACCTCCAACACTGGTGAAAAATTAGTCTTGAGTTAGCATGGCTTAAACTCCAAGCCCTGGTTCTAATCTTCTTTAAGTTCCCTGGCTAAGCACAGAAGAGCTTTGTGAAGTCAGCACCCATGTTTATTAGGACAATAAGGTAAAACCAAAATGTGACATGAAGTTAGCTTCAGGGGGATTAGATTAGATTTTAATGCAGGCTGTGTTCTTATGAACCATGTTAAAGTTTGCATGATATAGTAAAAGAAATATTGACACCCCTTCCCCGTATCACATTTATGTGAGCCAAAAAGAAATTAGTTTTGATAACTTGATTCCCTATGCTGAAAGGCTCTTAGGATTTAATATATAAAAACAGGATTTCCGAATTCAACTGTTTTTAAACTCAATTATTTTAGAAATGTGTCTCTTTTCCATATGTGCCTTCATCTAGATTAGTAATTTTCTGAAGTGATTTTTGTTATTACACATCTCTTGCCTTCCAAGTTCTACAATTAATATACATGGTTTTATTGGCAAATTTATTCTGAATCCACAAGAAGTTAGATAATCTTATACAAATGTAGAAATGCATTTATTAAATAAAAATTTAGCAGAGTAATTTATTACAGGAAACTTTTTGATGAAGAGTTTAATATCCCTGAATGTACTATAATTCGATTAACATTAGCAAACTGTATGTCTACTAAGAAGTGCAAATATTTTTTAAAAATTTAAAGATCTGTTAGATTGTTTGATCATTAAGATAGATCTAAAGTGAATTACCAGCTTTTTTAAAGGTTTCCTTTTTTTGTGGAGCAAAATATACCTTTTGATTGTAAGTATATTGTTTCCAAAAACTAAGCATATTTGGCATAATTTAACAAATAAGGATGTATGAGGAAATACCCTTTAAATCTACCGTTTTTATTTAAAATATACAATTAGCAGATTCAGAAAAATATTAATAAGAGAACATTGTATTTTCTGCATCTATTCAAAGGGTAATTCTGGGGACAATAAGAGCTTCGATGTGAATTTAATGAACTCATCTACATGGCTGTATTTTGTAAGCAAATGGGCATTAAATAATATTCTAATAACGGTGTAAAAACTTACAGGTCATGGTATTTCTAGGTATATGTCTGATAGAAAATAATGAAGGAAAGTACTGAACTCAGTCTTTAAACACCCAGTCTAGTTAGTTGTGTGAGCAGGGCACAGCAATGGATTCACTTTTTAAATCAAGCACTTCAATGGTTAATTGAGTATTTCTAAGCCAATAAATAGCCCGTCAGCATTACTTACTGCAGCCTCTGCTAGCATCCCAAACAAGCAAGCTGTGAATGGACCCCCACCCATGAGGAAGCTTCCCTTATTCCCAGCACATTATGGGATGCCGTATTTTCCCACTTAGGGCAGCTTTTGTGCAAGGAGCATGTGGCTGTTTAAAGGCCCCAGCGGGACATCCAGGGACCTCAAAGAAGGGAAAAAAATGATTTGGAACGATTTTCTTTGGTTCAAGGGCACCCGAAGCAGCCTGCAGCTGGCCCGCTGCTATTCTGGTCTGCGTCAGGAGCCCCTTCCTGCGGCAGCCCTCAGGAAGCTTTGCTCGGCCGCCTGGCTCCTCCTGCTCCCAGCCTTTGATCAGCCATCCCCTTGCAAACTGCTTAAAAATAACAGCTGCTGAGAGAGCCAGGTCTCAGGGAGAGGAAAGGACCTTTCCTTTCCTTTTCCAACTCTGTTGTCTTGCTCTTGGTTGTGGGAACACGAATTCCCAGCGCAAAGGAATGGAGTTCAGGAAACAGTGCCATTAGAAGTGGTGGACTGTTAAGGTAAGTGAGGTGAGTTTGATAATGAACCTACCACTTGCTTCCGGGATCATCTTTTGAGTAACTTCAAGTTTGGAGAGAAGCAGGAACATTCTTCGAATGTAGCCCACTTAACCCTGACTTCTTCCCCCTAAGAGCCGAACCTCTCACAAATCTTTAAACCTCCCTTTTTTAATAGATTTTTTAATTTATTATTTATAAGTATATTGCCTGTATGTGTGCCTGCATGCCAGAAGAGGGCAGTAGATCTCGTTACAGATGGTGATGAGCCACCATGTGGTTGCTGGGAATTGAACTCAGGACCTTTGGCTCTCTCCAGGCCCCAGGACATCTTTTAAGCCAAAGACACAATGAGGAAAAAACAAAGCAAAACAACAAACCCCATCACAACAACGAAATGTTAATAATGCTTCTTGTTAATAAACCTAATACAAAAAGATGGACATATAATTAAATTTTGATTAAACAACGCTAATTAGTGAAATAAAGCTAGAATAAAAACGTTCAATTATTAATGCTTCCTAAAACTTTCAAAAGATTTGTTTGTTGACTAAAAAACAAAAAGTGAAGTATTTCTTACTTTTTTGGCGGGGGGTGGGGGAGAGTTTACAATGTCTCTGTAATAGCCAACTCTGGCCTGAAATTCCCGATCCAAACCTCTAGCCTCAGTCTCCTGAGTGTTGAAATAACAGGCCTGTACATCGTCCACCTAACCCAGTTCCTGTTGCCATTGTAGTTGCAATCCTTCTAAGAATTTTGATCGATTCTGACACCGAGTTTAATGACCCTCATTATTATCTGCTTAAACAACAAGCAAATACACCAGAAACCCCGGGCATCAGCAATGTGACGAGACTGGAGATGTAATCTAGATGGTAAAATTACAGTCACTTTGGCCGCAGCATGGTCACACAGGGCTAGCAATGATGCCGCGTGCAGATGGCACATGAGGGCCCAGAAGCTTTCTCTGCAGCAGGCAGGATTATCTTTCGTTAAATCGCTTGTACAGGGTTGGCTTCTCTGGGTGAAGTAGGCTGTGGTAGTGTCCCCAGGAGGCTCAAAGTGGGTTTGCTTCCGTGCTGGGTTTCTTCTTGATGCTCTGATGACCTGTATTAATTCAGAGAAGAACAAGTCAAAGGAGGGACCATGGAACTCGTGCAGAGAACAGGAGGTTACATGGGGCTCAAGATGGAAGGGTCAGTTTGTATGGACTTCAGATGGAAGGTGGTCTGAGGGTTGCTGATTGCTGTACGTGTCTAGGGGCCTGTGAAGGACTGGGGTGACCGAGAGAAATGGGAGTGGCCGGGGGTAGAGTTTCAGGACTAGTCAGGATCAGTGGGAAGCACACGCAGGCTTCTTTCTGCGGCTGCAAGATTTATTCTCCATCCTAGAGTGATTGTGCCAGACGCTGGACCCACCCACATTTTCAGAACTCTTCTTTGCCTAACTTCCAAAATCAAGCTTCTCAAACGTGGATCTTTCTAGTTCTTCTTGTGATTATATTCAACACCACAAAGTAGGATAGCCTACATTGCAGCAGACACCAGACCTCAAATGTTCAGGCCACAGTTCTGTCACATGAAACATCCTCCTACCCGTAACTGGCAGGGAGGGACCAGTCCTCTGACAGGCTTCACCACTGGACCCAGCCTGGGGGCCACTGAACTTGGGTAATATTTGCCTGTCGGAGAACTCTGCCCCTATAGTGTAGATACCCCAGGTGATGTGGCTATGTCCCAAGATGGGTGATCTATGCACTACTTGGGTCTGGAAACCAGCTTGTTCCTGATCAAGAGTCACAAAAGAGTGGCTCATCCCCTTGTTCATAGCTTATGATGTTTGGGAGGTTATGGGACCCCTTTGACCCATGGCTCTTCATGAAGTTGGCTGAGGATCTGGGAGGAGTAGGGAGAGGGGAAAAATGATGAAAATAAATTGTGTAAAAAATTTTAATGCATGTAGAAAAATCCAAATAGATCCATACTTATCTCTCTGCATGAAACTCAAGTCTAAGTGGATCAAAGATTTCAACATAAAACCAGGTACACTAAACCAGACAGAAGAAAGTGAGGAATAGCCTTGAATTCATTGGCATAGGAAAGACTTTCTGAACAGAACACCAACAGCTCAGGCATTAATACAAACAGTGAATAAATGGGACCTCATGAAACTGAAAAGCTTCTGTAAGGCAAAGGACATCATCATTTGGACATAGTGGCAACCTAAAGAATGGGAAAAAGATTTTCTTTTTAACAATTACATATCCAATAGAGTGACAATATCTAAAATATATAAAGACCTCAGCAAACCTGATATCAAGAACCCAACCCAAAACTGGAAATGATCAGTGGACTTAGGGAGTGGCATGTGTGGAGAAAGGTGAGGGAAGGTGGGATTGGAAGGGGAAGAGGGAGGGGCTTATAGGGGGATACAAAGTGAATAAAGTATAATTAATAAAAATTAAAATAAAAATATTAAAAAAAGAACCCAATCCAATTAAAAAATGGGATGCAGATGGAAACAGAACATTATCAAAAGTGGGAACTCAAATGGGTGAGAAAGAATTTAAAGACGTGTTCCACATTCTTAGTGGTCAGGTATAGTGAGCAGGACTTTTGAACTCACTAGTGGTATGCATAATGACAGAGGTCTTTTCATAGTTTGAAGCATAGGCATTTTAGCTGGGCAGATTCCCAGACAGCTTTCTAGCATAACCCGATTAAACCTGGCACTATGTCCAGCCACATGGCCAGCTCTATCTCTGCTTCTCTTCAGATCTGTCTGTTCACTTCAGTGTCCCACTGGGGAATCTCCCACCTTTTGCTTTCATCTCCCAGCAACTCCCTATCTCCTGGACCACCTTCCCTCTACTTTCTGGCCTTCATCTCTTTATTACATCCAATAGGCAAGTGAGGAAAGATGAACGTTTACAGGATATTAGACCAGTGATGGGCTGTAAAATAACAATGCCAAGATCTGGCTAGCACTTAGCTCTCCGCCAGCTTAGCAATCAACAATTGAATATACAGAGTCACATCTTCACACAGTGTACCCCAACAATCAGGAGAATGCAAAGCAAAACTAATTTGAGATTTCATCTTACACCCATCCGAATGGCCAAGATCAATAAAACAAATAACAGCTCATTCTGACAAAGGTATTGAATAAGGGGACTACTTATCCATTGCTGTCGGGACTGCAAACTCTACAGTCACTATGAAAATCAGTGTGGTGGTTCCTCAGGAAAATGGGAATTGATCAACCTCAAGATCCATGCATACTGCTCTTGGGTATATACCCAATGGATGCTTCATCCTACTACTGAGACCGTTGCTTAAATTATGTTCGTTGCTGCTCTATTCATAATAGCCCAGAAATGGAAACAGCCTAGATGTCCCTAAACTGATGAATGGATAAAGAAAATGAAGTATATTACAAGTATTATTCAACCATTAAAAAGGAAATTTACAGGTAAATGGAGGGAACTAGAAAAACCTACCCTGAGTGAGGTAACTCAGACCCAGAAGACAAATGTGATATGTATGCACTTATATGTGAGTCTTAGCCACTAAGTCAGTGATAAGCAAGCAATAATTCATAGAACCACAGAACTTGGGTATAGAATAAGGGACTAGGGTAGGCAGATAGATCTCATAAGAAAAGTAGATAAAATGTTGGGGGAGGAACATTGGCGTCAGGGTTTTTGAAAGAATCAGTTGGCTCATGGTGATGAAAACAAATGCATGTTGCAAGAGTGGTAGTTCTTAGAGCACAAGAGACTTGGATAGCGCAAGAACAGACACTGGGGAAATGGGGGAGGTTTGGATATTGACTCTGGGTGGAACAACTGAGTTCCAAATCCGCAGATGGGGCCACCGTGGCATGATCCAGTGTAAACTGCAGGGGCAGAGCAGCCTGGGATGCTCCAGTGTTTGAACCATAGGCGAGTGGAGCCCGTACCACAGGACTCTAGTCTGCCGCATACAACCTGCTTCTCCCACATCGTCCTGCTGCAACAGAATCCCTCAGTTTCCTGAGTTAAATTCTACAAGGCTTTCAGGGCTCAATGGTATACACCCATAATCCCAATACTCCAGGAGGCAAAGGCAGGTGGACCTCTGTAAGTTAGAGGCCAGCCTGGTCTACAAGGCAAGTCCAGGATAGCCAAGGCTACACAGAGAAAGCCTGTCTTGAGAAACAAAACAACCAACCAACCAACCAAACAACAAAAGCATTCTTCCAGGAGCTTAGAATCTCACTTATAAGGCTTCACACTTTCCAACTAGAAAAACACAAATACACCTTCTCTCTTTCTTGGGTTCTTCAAAAGGCTATGTGCATGTGGTTTAGAAGCAAGCCTCGCCGCTGCCATAGTGGAATACAATGAGACTACCTAGAGGTTGTTTTTGCTTGTTTTAATCCACCGAGGACACTCTTCTGCCCATTCTGACTCCAAACCCACACAACTGCAGAAGGGGACTCCAGGATGCATTTCGTCACCCAGTTGGCAAAGGCTCTTATTTATTTTCATTGCTGGCTGCTGTTGCTTTGATCTGGGCTTTTCCCCCAAAGGTCCATGTGTTCAACACTTGTTCCTCTGGCCATAGTGCTGTTGAGGGATGGTAGCAGTTTTAGGTCGAGAGTTTTAGTGAGAGTTTCAAAACATTGGGGTGTGGTAATGCCATTAGTTGTGTGACATTGTGCCTGGAGAGATGTCAACAAATATCTACTCATCCCAGCTAAGGGAACCAACAACAGACTTTAGTAACTACATTATCAAAGTCCAATTTGGTGAGCTTATTGGCACTACAGGAAGATGGGGGAAGGGACACTTAAAGAAGTATGGAGGGGGTGCTGAAGAGATGGCTCAGAGGTTAAGAGCACTGCCTGCTCTTCCAGAGTTCCTGAGTTCAATTCCCAACAACCACATGGTGGCTCATAACCATCTCTAATGAGATCTTGTGCCCTCTTCTGGCATGCAGCTGTACTTGCAGGCAGAACACTGTATACATAATAATAATTAAAAAAAAAAAAAGAGGCTGTCCTCTCCTCAGCGGTCTTTAAGGCTGACATAACGGTACGAAGGGTCAAACCCATGAATCTGCTAAGTTTCAGAGACTCCTGAGTTGTTTATTTCCTAATCAACTGAGTAGTCTGTGAGTCTCAGTCCTTCCCTCCAGGATGGAGAGCTCCCATTTGGAAGGAAGTGGTTCCAAAAATTCCTTCGAAGGGAGTAGGGGACCCCGATGTCCTCTTTTTGCTTTACTCTCCACTGCTACCAAATGGGCAACTTGCTTTCTGTGGACTCCTACCATGATGCCCTCCTTCACCACAGTACCTAAAGCCATGAGATTGACTGTGCACAGATAGACCAAGGCTGGCCGAGACCCTCTGCGTTCTCTTGGATGCTTGGAAAGCAGTCTGAGATGCCAGCTCCCTCTTACAGCGCCTGCTCAAGGATTCTAATGTCGCCCGTCCTGAAACTTTAAATTCTCATCTTATGTCTTTGAGTCATTCTGCAACTATTGCTAATTGGTCTTTTTTTTTTTTTAAATGTAATTTCTTCATTCCATTTTCTATTTCTTCTCCCCCAACCATTTTTTTCTTTTTTTGGAAGCCCTGTGCCAATCAATCTTCTTGTTTTCTTGACAGAAACCATCCATCAGTGCTGTCAGCAACCTGTGGTTACCCACAGCTGGGGATAGACGGAACATCTTCTTTGAGGCATCACAACAATGCAATGAAATCCAGGCATCTCTGGGTGGGGGTGGGGAATGTAGATTCACTGAACCTCAGTCTTTGTAGCATGCACTCTCTAACTGTGGTCCCCTCCCAACTCTGACTGCAGGTTTCATGTAGTATGTGTGTCATCTGGGACAGTTCCCCATCACCTGCCCAGGGATTGGCAGAGTATCATAGAAGGCCACAGAATCCTAGGTGGGAACCACCACTAATACCATCCACACAACAAGCCAGGCTCTGGGTAGGGATGAAGATAAACCTATAATTCCTGTGTATCTTTCTTGCAAATAAAGCAAAAGATGGTTTTCATTACTTTGTGGATTCTGTATCTCTAACTTCAGGGCGAAACGTCCTCCATCTATCTCTCCTTGGTTGTATAACCTCCCTGGAAATTAACAAACATTTCTCCCTATATTTTTTGGTAGTAAAAAGAGCAAAATGATTGATTAGGTATATCTATTGTTTTCATTTTTTACTCTTTGATGCCAAGCAAAGGAAGAGGAATAGTAATTAATTATAACATGTAACAATATGAGATAAATGTATGCGATTGCACAAGCCCGCTTCTGGGCATGTGCCTGAGAGGTGTGGAAGTGGGCGCTCACAGGGGTCATTCACGACAGGGATGCTTAAAAGCCATTGCTGATACAGACTTGTGGTTCACAAGGTGAAGAGAGTCCTGTGGATGGATGGAGCTCTGGCAACACAATACGATGTGAATGGCCTTGGTGCCTTTGAATTGTGAGTTGTAGACATGATTTTTAAGAGGGCAAATTTTATGTGCTATGTATTCATCCTCATGAGGCAAATCTTTAGGACTGGGTAAGAAGGCATAATCTCAAAAAACATGGTGGGTAAGGTGGCACACATTTGTGAGCTCAGTGCCAGAAGTGGGAGGCAAGATCCCTGGGGCCAGCATGGCTTACTTGGTGAGAGACCATGACTCCTAAAACATGGTGGATGACATCCCAGGAGCTTCCAAGGTTAACCTCTGGTCAGTATATGTACAGAGACACACGTGAAGAAATACACACATTACAGCATGTATAGAATCACTTCAGGTTGTATCTCCAATGTGAAATCAGTTACAAGTTCCTTTCTGTAGGTAGAGCACTGAGCAATTCATCTCACCCACAGTATTTCTCAGTACTGTTGTTCTGACTCTGGAAGGTTGGGAACAGATACCCAGGAGCCTTTCCTGGAGTTACACAGCAGAATGTCCAGTTCCGTGGCTTGTCTGTTCCGCCTCACCCCTGCCTCATGACTGGCTCCTGTGTGTACACCCACTGATATTTACATCACAGTAGGGGTCATGCATTGTTCTTTATCCTGTGTTACTGTGTTAGTTAGCTCAGATACAAAAGAGTCCGACCACATAGTGAACACTACAGAATAGTCCACAGAGTCTGCTTCCTGCCCATGGCATGGAGCGATTCCCATTGCCAAGTGCATCTGGAAGAGGTTCTCCAAAACACCCAGGTTCCTGACTCGGGGAGCAGGAGCCAGGCTGATTGCTTCAGCTCTGGGCTTCGCAAGCACACCCTGGCATTTTGGTGCAAAGTGAATCCACCTCCTGAGGAGAGCTTATGGCCCAGCCCATCCTCTAACTTCATTTTCCCTCCTCCGAAGAGAACGAGTCATTTGAAACTGTCTTGCAGAGCCTTTATAATTTTTGTTCTTCTCTGTATGAGGCTGTGTATGTATTCATTGTGTAAAAAGATCAGTGTACGTGATAGACGGCTGTCGCGTCCCATGGTCTGCAGAGGTGCCCCTGCCTTGCTGAAACTTGTTTCCTAAGTCCTGGCACAGAGCAGGCTGAGTAGATGCTTCCAGTTCAGGAGTGCAGGTCTACTGAGTATGGGGCCGGGGGGCCTCCACTTGGGGTGCAGTGTATCGTAGGGTGAGGAAGCGAGCAGACACCTCCAGCTGCCATCAATCAGCTCAGAGCCTGACTGGAGCCGCAGTGGGTGGATTCTGCTCTGTGTGGCGGAAACACAAGGAGACAGAGACAAATGTTCTCCGGCCTCACACTTCTCCACTCTGCCCTTTCACAGTCCTTAACATGCGTGCTCAAATTGATTTAGTACCTTTCCCCCAACTCAACCATCTATTCTCCCTGCAGACTGACAGTTTTATGTGTGGTTGCCCCGCCAGTAGCTATAGCATTTCAGAAACACTGGCTTCCAGACTTAAAGGATGACTGGGGGGGGGGGGGGCAGAGAGGAAGGGAGGTGAGCTTGATTCATTTTAATTCCTTTTTTTATGGGGTGCAAAACATGCCCATCACTGCATCTACTTTTTCTCTCCCTCTTGTTTTTCTTCTCTCTTCCGTTTCTGTGTCAATGATTTCCATGAAAAGGTTTGAATAAAGCCTCACACTTGAAGAGCACGTCTGCCAGGTGATGTCAACGCCTGGCCTGCTCTGCTTCCTGTTGGGTGGTGAACATGCCATTCTCTCATGGCTCTGGAATGCTGATCTGGTCCAGGGGCCAAGGCCAGACACAGGTAGGGTCAAGCTGGAGAAGCAAGGTAGGGGTGTTTTCTGTCCTCAGTTCAGATTTTGAGGGCGGGGGGCTGGGGAGATTCCAGAAGCCGTTTATTGTCTGTTCCGAAATGTAAACTCAGAGGAGGGGGAGAGGGCAGGAAGTGAAAACTGGACTGTCAACAGTCCCTTGTCAGCTGCCTGAGCTGCACGCCGACATGCCAGACCTTGGGTGGACTTTGCCTGGGACAAGCCGGGACCCAAGGCTGACCCTTACCATGACATTTTTGGAACTGGATGAAAGCACCTTGGAATGTGTGAGAATATTTCTGGCATCGAATGTCGGAGACTGAGCTTTGGAGTTAAAATAAATATTCAGGGCAAGGAAGGAAACAGTGAGGTTAAGGGTTTGATCAGATAGGATCTCCGCGCTCTCTGAGTTCACCTCCCTCCTTGCATTCTCTCTGGTTTCATGTGCTCATCTGCACAGCAGCCAACACACAGCCTGTCCTTCCTGCTCCTGTGGGGAAGGGCCGGGGGCGGGGGGGGGGGGGGAAGGCCATTGATTTATGGAGACAGACAAAGATAAAGCAAACAAAATAAAATAAGGTAGTTTGAAGCGTGGACCTGGGTCTGAGTCTTTTTGGTTATTTTCTGAGATGGGTACTTAGTTGTTTGCCAGTGTCTTACTCTCTAGAGCAGTAGTGATGACAATGCAATAAGTGACAAAACTCTTAAGATAGCATTTTTGCCTTTTTATAAGGAATAGAATCTGGGGAAAAGACTGTCAGACCGACACATACTTATCTATGCGCACGAAAACAAAGAGAGACAGTCTTCATTGATCTTGCACAGTTAACTTTATGGTTCAGGGATCCAGTCACCAGCAGGATGACCTTACTGCTGGATGCTTTCAGGGTCTCTAAAAGCTGCTGGGAGTTGCCCTGCTAGGCACTGAGATGATGTTTGGGGTCATCCTCATGTTTTCAGGACTCATGGGGCCGTCCTTGTCTCCCTGAAGTTCTCAGGGTCTTCATGGTTGACTGCTGCTCTGATATACCCAGTTCCTCTGGAGCCAGGCTGGGGATGCCCCCGGGGAACTGAAGCATGCAGTCCCCGAGGCCAGACATTTAGTCTCCACTGAGGACCATGGATGGCTGGGAAAGCCTCCCTGCTGGCCTCTGGCTTCTTCATCTTGGACAGAAGGTGTACTATGGCTTGTTTGCTGCTGAGGGTGTGGGCAGAGGCTGTCTGGCAAGGTCAAGGGTGGCTTGGGGAGTTTCTGTGATGCTTTCTGCAGCCATGGGGCTTTCTTTAGCAAGGTCCCATGAAAACATTACTTAAAAGCACAAGCCTTGCTCAGCATGAAGGTCTAACCTTTCCTCTGACAGTGAACTTCAAAAGTGACTTCAGATTTCCGTTTAAAGGCCAGGCCATGAGAACATGTATACACACAGTCCTCAATCATTGAAAAGCCTACTCTTATTTTCATGGGCATGCTGGAGAGGTTGTCAGTGCTCTAGGAAAACACGAGATTTACAAGGGCATCTGTTCTGATGCAATCTTGGGATCTACAATAGTCTTCCCTTACCTATGGCTTCACTTTCTGAGGTTTGATGATAGTCAGCTATGCTCTGAAGGTGTGGAATGGAAAAACCCATCATACCATTCTAAGTAATATGATGATATCTGTGACAGGATATAAATCACCTCTTCACTTGGCGCATCTACCAGAAATCATTTACTTTTCAGCCATGCTAGAGATCATATCCAGAGCCATTGACTCTCAGAGCTTGTGTCTGAGTGACCTTGGGGACATTTTGGGTAACTTTAACATAGCAAATCCTTATAACTGCTTAATTTTATTATGGCAACTGTTCTACTTTAATTTTTATTTTATTCTCTGTTGCTGTGGTGAAATACCTTGACAGAAAGCAATGCAGAAAAGGGCTTATTTCATCTAACAGGTTACAGTCCTTCACTGAGAAAAGTTAGGGCAGAAATTCAAGTAGGAGCAAAAGCAGAGACCATAAAAGAATGCTGCTTGCTGGCTAGCTTTTTCTCTTGGTGGCAGGCTTCTTACGCCTAACTAGCTTTCTTATACCTCCTAGGGAATGGTGCTGCCCACAGTGAGCTGGTCCTTCCGTCATCAATAATCAAGGAAATCACCTATGGACATGTCTATACACCAACCTGATCTAGGCAGGTCTTCTCTTGAGACTTCTCTCAGATGACTGTAGGCTCTGTCAAGTTAACAGTTCAATCTAAGTAGGACAGCTATTGTCACCAATATCTTGTTGTGGCTAACTTAAAAATTAAATATAACCAGAGGGATGGACAGGGAGGATGGGGTGTATGTGGTAGCTCAGTGCTACCAACAGACCCAATTTCAGCCATGGCCTGGGAGTCTAGAAACACTTCTCCCAGGGTAACAGAGAACTAATGTGTGTTGTAAAACATAGACCTGCCTCCTGCGACCCACTGAACAGCCTGTTTAAAACTGAGAATTTTCCATTAAGTTGGAACAAATGTTTGCCACGCTAATCGCTTGCAAAATTAATTCTTCATTGGCCCTTAGACCTTTTGTTTTTGTAAATATTTTCGCTAGCAAAGTAAAACACGAGGAAGCCAATGCAAATGTTTCTTTCCACTCAAGGCATGGAAGGCAGCCTCTCCGGCTAGAGAAGACTCTAGCTGACTGACTGTGGGAATGGTTGTCTTGATCATCTGCCTTTTTAAAATCCTGCCTGGCAGTTAGGAGTCCCTACAGCTTTCTGATAATGGTTTCTGGATAATCCGTGGGGCATGGGCCAGACCTGAGGACACACACTTTGGATATACAGCTTTTAAATAAGCTGTAAACTAAGGCTCAGTGTCACTTTGAATAAAATGCAGTGTTGAATAGTTGTTCAAAGAATGTAGGTTGGGTACACCAAGTCATGGGATTTTGTTTGTTTGTTTGTTTCTTTTCGGGGCAGCGGGCAGAGGGAACTTGTGATTCAGCGTTCTTTGAGAAGACCTGATTCTGTCAGAATTGTTTGTGAGCCGGTCGAGGCAGCCATATGCTACCAAAGGGTTTGTGTTTCACAGGAGAAGGTGAGGAGTCCTTGAAAATCAAATTCAGAGACTAGAGAGATGGCTCAGCCCTTAATAACATTTGCTGCTTTTTGCAGAAGATGTGGGAAAAGTTCCCAGCACCTGAGCTAGGCAGCTCATACCTGCCCATGACTCCAGCTAAGGAACCCAGTTCCCCTTTTCTGGTCTTTAGGGACACCCATGCATGCACACACACACACATACACACACGCACACACATGAATGCACACACTCATGCATACACACACACAAATGAATTTTTAAAGAGAGCCACATACTAAAATGACTCTTTTAAAAAGAACTAATTATAGCTTATGTCCAAACAGAAAATTTCACAGCAAAACTGCTTATATTTTTGTATCCATTGTGCCCTAGAATGTTTCCTAATATGGAAAATAATATCATCTTTTTAAAAGGAGAGATTTGGGGTCCAAAATGTAAATCCTTAGTCTATATCTGACCATAGACAATATAAAATAGTAATGACTTGACATAATTTCTATACTTAGCAATTGCACAGATATATGTGTGTATATAATCTTACACACATACATGCAGAGCTGGGGGTGAAGTACACACTTATAATCTTACATGAGAAGTAGAGGGGGGAGGGTCAGGAGTTGAAGACCAGTTTGGTCTGTGTAGTGAGTTGGAGACCATCCTGGCTTACATGAGACCTTGTCCCAATGCTTTCCTCTTGTCATTGTATGCTATAATGTATGTCATTTACATGTACATTGTAGTTAAGTAGGTAATGTATCATATAAGAAATGAAGTGAAACAGATTTTCTTCGTGTTTGAAACTTAACACTTCTTTTCTGATTCCATTGCCAACAGTCTCACAAATATTCATACAACTGTATATGAGGTGTCTGCTCCAGAGAGGAAATAGGATGCAGAGACTGTTGTTTTTGAGGTGCTTATGTTCTAATTCAGGGGTCTGGAAAACAGAGAAGATTTTATTCATTTGTTTACTTATTTCTTTATGTGTGTGTGTGTGTTTTGAGGCACACGTAACTCCTGCATGTGTGTGCCTATGTATGGAGGCCAAAGGATGACCCCACTTTTCTTTTTGAGACAGGGTCCCTCACTGATCCAGGGCTCAGGGGTCCTTCTGACATTTCCCAGCACCACACCCTGCCTTCTTATATGTGTCCAGGATATCCAACCCAGGGTCTAGCGCTTGCAGGGCAAGTACTTTAGCAACTTTAGCCCTGAAACATTTTATTTTGATAGGAAGCGCTGTGACAGCCTTGTGAATGGGGTTATGCCTAATGGCTGCATAGACCACTTTAGAGGTGCTGGACACCCTCTCATCTAGAAGCCTCAAGCCTGACCTAAGACATCCCTCAGCGGGAGGAGGGGGACCATTCACTATGCTTCTAGAAGAACTTTTTTTAGAACTCTGCATTGTTTTTCTAAATTATGTCTTCAGCCGTACCGTTTTTTTTCGTTGCACTTAAACCTTTCCTTCATTTGATGTGTGTGAGTGTTTGACTGCATGGGTAGCACACGTGTGCCCTGTGTTGGCAGAGGCCAGAAGAGGACCCTGGATTTCCTGACCCTGGAGTCACAGATGGTTGTCAGCCACTATGCAGGGGCTGGGAAGTGAACCCGGGTCCTCTGCTATAGCAACCGGGGCTCTTAACCTCTGAGCCATCTCCACAGCCTTCCTATTTCATTGTTCTGTGAGCGCAGAAACTTGTTCAAGACGCTTGTCTGGGGAAGAGCACAAAGTTTAAAAGAAGAAACATCACTCGCTTAACCCACAATGCTCACTTTCCCTTTTGTTGACTTTGGTAACTTTCATGGAATCTGAGCCCTACGTACAGGTGGAACTACCCCGTTGCTGTCTTCAGAATTGTCAAATGCCACATCTGTAAACAAAGCTTCCTTCCATCTTATGTGTGACTGAGGCAAGGACACTGGGAAATGTTGAAGTCACTCTAGCATTAGACTTAGTTCTCAATGGACTAAAGATTCTGGTTATACATAGACCCAGAATATGCGTCATTAATTGGAGAAAGGATTCAGAAGAGTCTTGGCCACCTACTTTTGGAGCCAGGAGCTCAGGTGCCTGAATTTTTTTGGAAGCTCTCTCATGGTTGGACCCTTCTAAAAGGCAAACCCAGTGTGGTTAAGGGCTTTGCCTGCCCTTATTAGCATGCTGTGAACCACTGGAGAATTTGGGGCCTGGAGGCTGCTCCGCCGCTCAGAGTGGTCAGGGCTGGAGCTTCTCTCTTCCAGCTCTTGTCAGAACTTGCCCTCATTGCACTTCAGCAATGGGTAGGCAGTTCTCAAGGTTTTGGGAGTTGGGGGCAGGGGATAAAGAATGTTTCCAGGTGTTTGAAGGGTAATTACTTTTGGCAGAATGTTTAGCAAATCAAATTCATTTTTCGCTTGTGCTGACCTTTGAGGAAGTTCCGAGATGTCAACTTAAATAGTGGATGGGAAGCTGCTCTTGAAACTCATTTCTAGTATTATATTCTTTTTCATTTCCTTTCTTAAAGCACCACTAGTCTAGAATACACTGTTGACTCTGAGCGCCTTTCAGAGACTTTTGCGCTCAGCAGGCTGTCTCGCTCGTCTCCGGCCCTAGCTTCTCACTTGGACTTTCCTCATTATTCATGGCCACTGAAGTCATACCCAGATGTCAGAATTAGTGAAGATTAAAATAACATTAATGGCATATTTCATCAGAAAGGCTAAGCATGCATTCAAGATTCTTATGTGCTTGCTTGCTACTGAGAAGCATTTCTAAGCCCTGCCCACTCCTCGAAGAGCTCATGCTGGGAAATGCAAGGCCAGAAAGATTAAAGAACTCATTTCAAAGTTCAAAGGATCAAAGTTGGTCTCTGGATCCCTAGATGCTGTTTGCTCTGTTCTGTTTGTTTGTTTGTTTGTTTTTACATAATCGTGAAACCCGAGAGCCGCCCAGATATCACTGGTTTCTTCGTCCTGAAGACCATACAATTTTTCTGCTCGTCGTCATTCATCACCCACCATTTGAGTCTGACAGAGTGCCATTTCTTCTGCTCTCTTTAAAAGACAAGTTGTTAAGTGACAGGTGAGGGAGCACTGGGTGAGGGCTGTTATTGAATTCCTATCATGGGAGTAAAAACAAAAGCCACAGAGGGACCCCCATGTTCCGCCTACAATGAACTGAGTAAACATCTTAACAGGCGTAGAGGATGCGAGCAGATGTTCTAATCGCTGGTCTGTGAGAAACTGTTGTTCACTGCTCCTCTCTGGCCTGGCCTTTGAAACCTCCGGAAGTTTCCCTCCCAGCGGGGATATCAGTGATTTATTGATTGCAGTACAATGGAGAGTTTAGGAACTAGCAATATTTTTAAGAGGTTAAATACACCCTTACAGAGGTCAGCACTAACTTATGCTTCCAGGGGCATGCCTTCTCCGCTTCGAGCAGGCTCTGGGCTGGCACTTTGCTGCATCACATTCCTAGTTAAGTGGGAAGGACTCCTAGGGGAACAGGAGGGGAGTGCTAATAGAGAATGTGAACATAAAACATTAGTGCAGATTTTTCTCTTCAGTTTTCCCCCTTGAACAGAATGAGAATAACTGATGTGTAAATAACAGAAAATTAAAGATTCCCGATGGAAAAGACCGAGTAGCGTTGATCAGAAACAATGTAAATGTGTTTCAGGCTCGTACTCCAGACACTTAGACTGATCAAATAATTAAGCTCAGAAACCTGAAAATGAAGTTAAGGGACGTTTCATGTTCTGCCCTCCTTCTGTGCTGAATTTCTACGCTGTTGTAATTTCTTGGCTGTTTGGCTTCCTAGAAAGATTCTGAGGCCTACTTGGTAGAAATGTTTTGCTTTTGTGCTTCCTGCATTCAGAGGTATATCCCTGATATAGATAGCTATCATGCCATGATGGCTACGGCGGCTGCCGGTGCTGGTCTGGCTTACTGTGTGTCACACTGTGTAGGCTCTTCAGGTAGATTAGTCATAGACAGAGTCTTACTGTACAAAATATAAGCTCACCAGCAGGCAGTTGCTTTGTGATAAGTGGAGACATCCATTCATCTTAGCTACGTTTTAGTTTCACTCAATTACCGTCTATTTGTAGTAACACTTGATTCACAATTTTCCTCCTGACATTAAAAACAAACACACAAAAAATAGTCATGAGATTTTGTGATGAGCCGGGCCTTCCATAGGTGTGCTTGAGATCTCTAGATCAGCACTGTGGGACACATGGGTACTTAACACCCAAAGCACGGGTGGCGGTCTAACCCACTAAAATCAGATTAATTTGTTCAGCAAATGTGCCTGGAAATGGTAACATTTTGGGTATTGTTCCTGTTGCTCTCTATCACTAGGATTAAAATGTCATAATTAAAACATTTCCCAAAGGCAACTTGGGGAAGAAAAGGTTTCTTTGACTTACATGTCCTGATCACAGTCCTTTATGCAATCCAGCACTACTTGCCTGAGCTACCCACGGTGGGCTGAGGATCTCCTACAGCAATTATTAATTGAGAACATGCCCCCAGAGACTTGCCCACAGGCGAATATGATGGAAGCAATTCCTTGATTGGCATCCCCTCTTCCCAAATGACCCTACCCTGTGTCGAGTTAACAAAAGTAATGAATGATCAAAAAACCCAACCTATGGGCACAGACAATGGTTCAAATGAAATATAACAGTACTGATTTCACTTTAAGTCTTTTTTTATTTTGCATGTGCATGCATATGTGTGTGCACCTGTGTACATGTGCATTTGTGGTAGGGTGACAGGAAAGGACAATGGGTATGTGTGAGCACAACCAAAGTGCCTTGTATACATATGTGGAAATGACACAAAGAAACCTATTATTTTGTACCATTGAAACATGTGGATATAAGGGCCAGAGTCTCCATCTCATGGAGTTAATACTCCAGTAAACAGAAATAAAACTCAGATAAACTCGTAACCAAAGACTCCCAAATCCTGACGGAATGAGGATGAAGTGACCCCATACTGTGCTGCAGGAATTGGGGGAGGGCATCTTGGATGAGGGCCACAGTGGAACACACAGTTAACACAGGAAACAGCCAACCTGGGCAAGAATTAGAAGACAGCCTTGAGGAAGAAACAACAGCGAGGGTTGTTTGTGCAGCAGAAAGGAGGCCATGGTGCTTAGGAACAGAGTGGAGGATGAGGTGCGCTCAGGGCCCCACAGCCCCTAAGACTTTGAGTGCTGCTGTAGTGAGTCCTGGCTGTGATTTTATTCTCCAAAAGGCAGTTCTGAGTCATGGAGCAAGAAGCTCTACAGGTGTCAGGAGCCAGGAGGGTGCTTGATGAACAAACGTGGACAGACAAGTACAGGTGATGAAAATGGATCCAGGATGCAGCCTTAAAAAGTAAGATCTTAAGAACAGTGATTCTAAGAACCCCACCTTGCCAGTTAGGGCCAGAATACGGCTCAGTTAGGACATTTTGTTCCTAGTCAACTAAAAGATGAAGATTGTTTGTTTAATTCTGAATGCCCCTGCTTTGCCGTTGTGACCTCACTTGTCTATCACATGTCACTTCAATCTTTGACCTTCTATTCTAAGCTTAAAGTAATTGTTCCTGGCAACCCAAGCCTGGTCTCTAGCTTCTGCCAGATTAAAACCAATCTTTTATATCCACCTGTAGTAGTTGTTTTCTCCGTTAGTGTGACCAAACACCTGAGAAGAAGCAGCTGAAGGGAGGGAGGGATACAGCCCATCCTTGTGGTACTTGAGGCGGCCGGTCACTTTATGTCTGCAGTCGGGGCCCACCTGAAGTAGGGCCCAGCTGTGAAACTTCAAGACCCACTTCTCTAGCAAGGCTCCACCTCCTAAGGGCTCCACAATCTTCCAAAACAGCACCCCCAGCTGGTGTCTAAATGTTCAAACGCATGATCCTATGGGGAACAGTTCATATTCAAATCCCACTGTTACAGCAACCCACTTGACTTTCAAAGTAAGGTGTTTTTTTTTTTTTCTGATAAACCTGAACCTTTATTCTTTCATAAATGGGCATCTTTTATCCTGAGAATAATAGATGGCCATTTATTAGTTTTGACATTTTTCAATGATACTAAAATTAATCAAGATTTTATGTGTTGGAGTTTGGAACCTTGGCAGGCTCTATTCAGGGCCAGTGAAGGCTGGTAGCTGGTTGTCTGGGGAGTGTCTTTGAGTCAGGGCTTTCTTCTAGTTTCACTAATAGGCAGGCCACCTTGGATCCAGGAGGGAAAGACTGACAGATCAAATAAAATGCTTGAATCATAAGGTTGATTCACAATTTGCAAAATAGCAAGGAAAAGGGGACACAGCAGGTTGACACAGGCTAAACAGAGCAAGGAAAATGTTGGCTTAAGCCATGTTTGCATGTGCAAGCCTCCCTACACAGCATAATTTGTTTGCAAAATTTAAGTCTGAAGGCGTAAGCAATGGCTCTCACAGACTGTCCATGCTAACATTCAAAGCAACACATAAGCTGTCTCACAGTGCAGAAGAGGAACTCCGTAGGCATCACAGTGATAGAGAGCATCCTTTGGATCCTCCCTGGGGGCTAATCTAATCACCTGTGTCCTTCAAGTTCTGAGACTATCTCCTGGCTGCCTTCAGAGGCAGAGATTGAGAGCAGGTGGATTTGAAAGAGATGTGTTTTTGCTGATGAGGAGATTGCTCACTGAAAAATGGGGGCAGCCTCAAGAAGCCAGCGAAAGCAGGGAAGTGAGGTCTCCCCACTGGCTTGCAGAAAAAAAAATGCAGTGGAGCTGGGTGAAGGCTTGATTTCTGCCCAGTGAAATTCAGAGCAGATTTTTAAATACACATCCGTGTGTTTTTGTTTGTCTGTTTTTAAGGTGCTGTGTGTTACTTTAGTACAAATAAGGAAGTTATGCCAGAAGCGACTCTCAAGTGTTTGATGAGTGAGGGATACTCATGCCGGCACACGCCCATTTTCAGAGGCGCCCAGGCCTGGCGATGCTACCTCAGTCATAGATCACTGTGCAGCACTAGCTTTGTCCGCATTTTGCAAGCAGGGCTCGTCTGGGGAACGTACTGGTGTCAAGATACCATAGCTATGAGCCGGAAATGACTCGGGCCTTGGCGAAAGACTATTTAACGTTTGCTTAGCCTCTCCATCTGCTTCTGTCTAGAACTAAAAGTCTGATCTGCTTTATTTCAAAACGTTGATATTAAGCACCACAAAGCCACTTATTAGATCTGCTTCCCGTGAGGGATACTGGCTGAACGTAATCACTGCTGTGACCTGACTGCTCTGCATCCACTCCTTCAACCCGTTCTCACTTACATCCCTCTCTCCATGCAGCCCATGGTGGGAAGCAAGTCCCTTGAGGGTCATCTGGCCACTGGGAGGAATCCCCAGGGACCAAGTTAGTACCCCAGTGAGAAGCTTCCATATATGGACCAGATACCCAATCTACCCACGTCTTCATCTTGGATTTCCTAGTCTCCAGATATCTAAGAAGGAACTTTTTTCTACTGTTCCTAAGCCATTCCATTTATGGTGATTTGGTAGCATTCCTAGTAGGGTAAGACCGCTATTTATGGCTCCCCCCCCCATTCCTTCCCTGAATCATTATGAGTTGTACAGACTATACTAAGAATCCCCCAAATTATTTACACAAAGCAGGAGGCAGCAAGGGTCAGTGGCACAGTTTATATCTACAGTGTTCCCAAGGACCCAAATTTGGTGCTACCAGGAGCGGGTGGGAACTTTGAAAACTGAGGCCTGGTAGAAAGTCTTCCGGCTGTTTGGTTACTGGGCTGTGCTGCTGAGGGATGCTCCCTTTTTAGCGCTTCCTGTTGTGAGGTAAATGGCCCCTCTGAACTGTCCAATAATAGGTGAGGTCTTGCCACTGGCCTAAAAGCAATGGGGCTTCTCAACTGTGAGCTAAGACCTCTGACATCATAAGCCAAATTTTGTTACAGTAAAGGAAAAGCTGACTATTATGAAGTGGTGAGAATGTGTAGAAAAGAAAATGTATGCTGTTAGTGGGAATATAATTTGGTGCAGCCACTATGTACTATGGTAAGTAGGATAAAGGCTCCTCAGAAAATTGAAAATCAGAGTTACCACAGACTCTTTAACCCCATTTTTGGGTTCACACTGAAATAAATGAAGACCAGGGTTATAAAGAGTTTTCTGCATTCTGGGCTCACTGTATCATTCTTCACAAAAGCCAAGACACAGGAGCAACTGAAATCTCTACTTACAACTGAAAGGACCAGGAAATGTGGTACCTCACACAGAGGACAGTTGCTCAGTCTTAAAAAGAAACCCACATTTGCAACAGCATAGAAAAGTCCATAGGCACTGTGCTGAATGAGCTGAGAACAGGCGGACAGATGCCACAACACAACACTTGAATCACCCATGTCCAAACAGTGGCACTCACAGAGGCAGAGAATGCGTGGTTCTCTCCAGAGACCACAAAGGATATGGGGTTTTCTTATATCTGATGAATAAATGCTTGGGGTCTGTACTGTTAGGATTTAGTGGCAAAATACCTTGGTGGGTCTGGATCAAGGTGTGCCACTGAGAGATCACACCATGCAACATCTCAGCCAAAAGGTTTGTTTATTTATTTATTTATTTAGAGTGGGGGTGGGATGGGGAGGCCATCTTGGTGTGGGGATATAAGAGATAGAGACAGAGAGACAGGCAGAGAGACCAGAAGACAGAGAGAATGAGAGAGGACAGAGAACCAGGATGTCAGGAGAAGCCTTCTAAAGGGTGCACGTGTCGCCTAGGAGAACACACCACTAGTGGTGACAATGGAAACGTGCACAGCAGGTGATGACGCGTGTCTGATGTTTGCTGTTCTGAGTCCCTGAAAGGCAGGCTCAGGAAGCACCTGATTTCCAGCATGTGCACCACAGATAAATTAACAGCAGGGCACTGGTTACTTAAAGCATTCTAAGGAAGTGGACCTCATGTCACACATGCTTACTGTGCAGATACACGAGAACGATGAAGAGGACTGGGAACTCTGGAGGTGATTGGCACAGAAGTTGATGGTTTCGGGGTAATAAGCATCTTCAAGTTTCTCAGGTTGCATATGTCAAATAGGTAGGGCGTTTTGTGTGTCTATCATGCCACAAGGAAGGGATGAAGATGAAACAGCCCCGCAGCAGATGGCTCTCCGGAAGGTGTGAAGAATGGCTTCATGGAGCCATGCTCCAGGATTCCTGCCCCCTGCATGGTCTTTCCTTTGCGGCCCTCTGCAGTGACTCTGAGCAGGTTGTCTTGAGAATCTTCTAGCACATCAGGCCAGACAGACTAAACAGACGTGCAGGGCTTTGTAGTTGCTGCAAACTTTAAAAATTCTCTGTTTAGTCTTAGGAGTGCAGGAGGCGATTAAGTGACATCTACATCACTGAGCACAGCCATTTGTGCGAGGGACAAGCCAGCGTGTAAACATCTGTCATACATAGGGCGTTCAAAGGGATGGAGTCAGCTTACGCACTCAAAGAGCCACGTGCGAGGACAGTTGTGAGCAGAGAAAGGGTGATCTGAAAATGAGGTGTGGCTTTCAGTTCGAATCTGAAACGTTTTCAAAATTAGATTGTTATCAAAGTAATAACGGATCTATGTTGCTGATGCCTCCTTACTCAGTTTGAGAAAATTATAGTGATTGATTGGAAAAAAAATAAAGACCTAGATGGTTATATTTCCAAACACCACTCACATATGGCCGGCCTCGTCTCTGCCTTCCCCTACGTAGGGGCTAGAAACGGCCTGAAAGGTCATACTGTAAAGAACAAGTGAGTGCTCCTCAAATCATGCTATTTCCCACGGCCACAGTGAAGCTAGCTTTCTTGGTTAACTGATCCGCTGTGCATAGAAGTTTGTACCATTTTTCTAACAGGTTAAGATTGGCTTTGTGGGAGCTGAACGCAGTTACTGATTCTGTTCTTTCATTGAGAAGTACTTTCTCTTCCCATTGTATTTCTGAGGAGTGAGAACTCACCATTGCTATTGTAGCAAGACTTGAATTCCTGTTTCGAATTCACCAGTATGTCAGTCTTCCCTCAAGTACTCAATAAGTAATAAGGTGGTTTTTGTTTTTTTGAAAGTCTGTGTCCATCCTGAAGTTTTGTTGCATAATTAATCACTGGCCGATATAATCAAATTATTTTCCTTTGGCTGGAAAATTGAGTTCAACTGTTCAGCATCACAGCAATTAAACAGATTTTAGGCAAATGTTGTAATTGAACTGGATAAGTGTTAATGTGACTCAGATTCACTAGGCTGGCCAAGTGGTCACTATTTGCTGCTCTGTCACAACCTGGATTGCTCAGCCACCCAGCTTCTGTTCATGTGACTGCGCTGTCAAATTTAGGCTCGTGTGGTGATTGGCCCATGGAGAGGGGCTGCTCAGCTGATCACTGGTGACTCTGTGAGCTGCTTTAAGCAAACTAGGTCTGCGGAAGGAAGAAGAGCTGTGGTGGATTGTTGCCCCTGAAGACAGGGGAAGACAAAAGGAAATTAAAATGAGCCCATTGAAGAGGGTTAATAACTTAAGACGTATTTTGAATATTAGCTAAGTGCTTTATATTAAGAGATGGCGTGAGAACGAGGAAGAGAAGGAATGAAAAAGCACACTGCAAAATCAGTACCCGTGCCCCGTATGAAACACCCCAGGCACCAAATGGAGCAACTGTCTCCAAACCATGGGGACAGCTGTGCCCAGCACTGGGCCTCGAAAGCAGCGCGGAATCTACAACTCGTGTTTTCATTTTCACACAAGTCAGAGAGCTTATTCTTGCCTGGGACCATCGTAGCTCACACTGACTGGGGAGATCTTGACGCAAGGGGCTGCAGCTACGAGTCTTGTTTTGGCGACAGCGAGGATGGCCACTAGCCACTGTCCCCATGGCTATCTTCTCTACCTCTCTTCTTTGGGAGAACCAGGGACACAGTGACTGGAGGGGGCTCTGAGGCCATTGCTGAAGCTTGGGCAGAGAGGGACCCCACCTCTCATTTCGCTACTCCTGTTCCTTGCATCTGTCCTGATCTGCTTGGAGTTGTACGGACAGTTCCTATTCAGTGGCCTCTTTTGATGTTTTCTTCTCTTGGCTGTCTTTTTTTTCTACGCATTAAAAAAAATCACTAAACTCCCTTCCTGGGGAGATCTCAAATTTACTTTTGCGGGGAGCTCTTTTTAAATAAAAATTAAAAAGATTTGCTTTTAATTCTCTGTCTCTGTCTCTCTCTCTCTCTCTGTGTGTGTGTGTGTGTGTGTGTATGAATGTAGGGATTCTAAGGTTAGAGTAGGATGTCAGACTCCCTGGAGCTGAAGTTACAGGTGATTGTGAGCTGCTTGATGACATGGGTGCTGGGAATTGGACTGGGCTCTTTGTGCAGCCAGTGCTCTCTTTGCAGGAGCAGACTGCACGGTCCCTCCCGGCTCCCTAAGTTGATCTTTAGCTGAGTATGCAGCACAAGGGCTTTTCCACGGTATCTCTCACATATGTCATTGTACTTTCTTTGCTCCTATTACTTCCCCTTCAGCTTTCTTGTTACCTTTCCCCCTCCTTTATTTAAGGTCTCTTCCTTTCTTCTTCTGACCCCTTTCTAATTTCATGATGTGCATACATGGCTTTAAGTATACACATATGTACACACACATATATAATTTAGATTATATCTAGATTATACACATGAGAGGAAAATGTGTGTGATATTTGTCTTCCTTCTCTAGCCTGGTCTGTTGCATAATGATTTCCAGTCCGTCACTGAGGGAACCCAGGACAGGAACCTAAAGGCAGGAACCTGAAGGGAACACCCACAGAGGAACACTGTTGGCTGCCTTGTGCCCTCTGGCTCTCACTCAGCCAGCTTTCTTATGCACCCAGGATTATCTGCCCAGGGGTGACACTGCCCACAGTTGGATGAATCCTCTCATGTCAATCAAAGATCAAGACAATGCCCCACAGATATGGCCATAGGCCAATATAATCTGAACAATTCTCAATTGAGACTCCTTCAGGTGACTCCAGGAGGTATCAAGTTGACAGCTGAAGCTAAGGCAGGTACAGTGTACAGAGTCAGTCAGCAAAGATAATTTTAGAGCAGGATAAAGGTAATCTTGGGAATGGAAACTGGTTCCTGTTCTGGGTTCCCATGGACTGTGACCTGGAAGTATAAAATGAAATGAACCCTTTTTTTTTTTCTGGTTGTTCTTGGTCAGACTGTTTTTGTTTGTTTGTTTGTTGGTTTGTTTTAATCACAGAACAGGAGAGCCGTCTAGAACAGCACCAAACATGATTTAAATGATGGAGTTAACATCTGCATGTAAGGCTCTTTGCAGTAGGTTTTCCCTTAAGCTCTTGTCTTCAAGCCCCGAAGCTTGTGCGTTCTAGTTCCTTGGTAGGTACAAGTAGTTGCTAGGAAACCCATTACCTGGTGTGGAGACTCTGCCATCATATACACTCCAGTGTGGATGTGGATGTAAACGTAGGGAAAGTTCCCACTCCTGGCTTCACTGGTGGAGAGGGCTGAAGGTCACACACGCTAGGCAACTACACTACAACCGAGCTGTGTCCTCCACAGGTGGCAATATTAGTAACAGTTCTGTTACACGCTGTCTCCATTTGTTGCTTGTGCTTATGTCACATATACAATGAACAAGGCATTTCCTGACTGTCCATCTTCCCTGCTAGCCTCATGGGGAAATGCCCATGCAATCCACTGTAACAGCAGAATTGCTTCCTGTTGTTCCTTATGCTCTGAATGGTCATGGCAGTTCCAGGTGTGTCTTAGCTACCTAGAGGCATCCATAGATGTGGTTGGCCTGAGTTAACCTGCAGAATTTTTATTTCTTTTGGAAAGGCCTAGAAAGGATAAAGAGTATCTTACTGGCACCCAGAAAAGCAACTCTCGGAATTTATGCTCTTTGCATTGAAATCTTGCCCCTCTGTTGTATGCAGTCTTGATCAGTCTCAGGATCTCGGTTCCTGGGTCCAAAAAAATATGTAAATAAAAGCTGAGATAAAGGGATAGTTGAGTAAAAGTATCCGGAGACAGAACTGCAGAGAATTCTGTTGACAGCTGTTTTGGGAGACCTTGGAGTTGGTCAAGCTAGGAGATGAGAAGTGGTTGTAGTGAAGGAATTTGCTCTTTGGCTATAGATAGTTGATGGTGACTGAGCCCTGGGGAAGTGCTATAAAAAGATGCTCCGTAGAGATGCACAAGTGCCTAGCAACCATTTATCCGAAGCTCGGTGCCTGCCAGGCCTGCGAGCAGCAGTACTAACAACCGCAAGTTAAGAATGGGGACCATAAAAGTCTGTTTCTGTTTGGGAACTGTAAACATTGATTCTTTCATTCTGAAAATATTTAAAAGATTGTGCCCCAGGGTTGTCCATGCTGGGCAATGTCTGAAAACACTATGCTGAAGCTAGCCTGCGTGCTTTCTACATCATTATAAATTCTAAGATACACTTCTGCCCTGGGTGTCCAAGCCAAATCTCCCTTTATCTACTTTTCAAAAGTTTCTAATCTTCCTGCCAAAGTGGATGTTTTCTTGTCTGTTTAGAACGTATTATCTTTGAGCAGCGCTAGATACTGGAAGCGAACAAAGATACTTTAAAATGACCCCTGCACCCTATTGTGGAAAACATCAAGGTTGATGGTGAAGCTCTGTGTGTTCATTTTTTCTGAGGAGTAAAACACCTTGGAGAAAGGAGCAGGAGATGGAAGATGGAAGGAAGGTGTACAGGGAGAGAGGATCTTATGTTTCTGAGCTGGTCAGAGTTTAAAAACACAGGCCTGTATGAGGCGGTGTCTTCTGGGGGCAGAGTGAGGGTCAGCGCCTGCAGAGGGTGAGGAGGTCGTCACCAGAACACTCCTATCTTGCCGTTTTTTCCTCTCTGCATCTCTTCTCCTCATTTGACTTTCATGTACTTTTAGGTTCTAGTTCCTGGCCTGTGCATGCAGGCTCTAGGTGAAATGACATCTCCTGACTTAGGGCTTAGGTGGTGTGATTGCTCCACTTCAGGATTCCGGAAGATGCAGTGGTGCTGGACTGTGATGCTATGGCTCTCAGCTGTGGTCAAGGAGAGGATGCAGCAAGGGAGAAGCAAATTCTGAAGGCCTGAAACGCTTGAGCCCTTAGACCTGGCCCAGGACAGTTGCTATTGTTAAAGAATCAAAAGATTATTGGCTCCTTTGAACACACCTCTGAACCTCTACTTTTGGAAGGAAAGGACAAACATCCAGTTCATGCCCAAAGTATTTTGGAAGTCATTTATTTAAGGAAAAAATAAAAGAAAGTACGAATAAACACTGGATATACAAGCTTTTCAGCAGACGGGAAGACATGAGAAAAAACAATCTGAAGAAACCTGGGAATAACCAAGGGTCCCACACACAAATGTGAAAATGAATTAAACTGTACTTAAATACAAATTCATCCAAACAGCCAGCCAGATAAAATAATGCAACACTCATGCCTCATAGTTCCAGTGTCCAGAAAAGACTTTTTATTGCTTGGATAATTTCTCTGGTGACACATAAGAAAAATACAAAGCCAACCAAAAATAAAGTTGTAGTGTGCAAGCCCCACCTGGAATAGAAATAGCTAGCCTTTTTTCAAATTTCCCATTTATTTATACAATTCTCTACTCTGAGGAGACATTCTGGCTACTTTTCATTGTCCTTTAAGGGATATAAAACATCAATAAATTTAAAAAATATTGCTACCTCAAAGAACTATAAAAGAAGATATTTGGAGAAAATTTATAGACTTGGAAAATGTTACAATTAGATGATTCAGAGTGAGTTCACTGGAGTGACAGATGAAAGAGAAACCTAAAAGTCTACCCAATCTTTCTTGGTACCCAGGCGAAGCTTGCGCTCTATCTTACGCAACGGTGTCCCTTCATCCATAGTGCAAGGAAAGGTGGCAATTTCCAGGTAGAAGGCATTTTTACCAAGTTTCTGCTGCCCAGAGGGATGGGAAGCTGCAGTGGTCTGGTGGGTTGGGGGAAGGCTGAGACGGGACCCACCGTTCCCTGGGTGAGGGTTATCTGTAGGCTTTGCTTCCTGGTCAAGCCTCTTTCTCTTGGATGTTGCCATAGTCCCTCCCCCAAGTAGCTGCTGAAGAACAGGCTTGTTCACAGAGGGACGGACCCCTTGGAGGACAATTTAGCATCTCCGCATTTCATGGTACGAGACAAACACACCTTGAAGTTCAGATGTGATTGTTCCTAATTGAGCATACATGTTGTAAGAAAGTGTCGCCAAAGAAACAGTACTGTCCACTCCATAGTGTGACTCAGCCAGTTGCCCCCTCTCTGTGAAGTCTCTATGGCAGATGTCCAGGCATTGCCACAGCTCAGCTCTCACTGTGTGTATACAAGTGGTTCTACAGACTTACAGAGGAGCAATACTTCAAGCCGCAGCTCCACAAGGAAGAGCAAGATGTTTTGTAAGGCAAAAAGCCTTGATCCTACTATTTGTCTCCTAAGGACACAGTACTCAATGCTATTCATCTACACTGTCACAGAACACCCATGCCAGGGACATCTGATGTCCACTGTGCTACTGCCAACATCTGTTGAACATTTTATTCACTCCCATACGTACCCAGGGACAAACAGCAGAACGAGTTAAAGGAGGCAAAACTAGCAAAGGAGGCAGAAATTTCCGGGAGAGAAGTGAAGCCAACAATTCGAGCAAGTTCCATCAGCTTTCATAGTGTGGGAAGGAGTTAGTTGCAGTCAGGGCGTTAGATGGTGAGGGAGATGACTGCACCGTGATAATTTCTGAGCTCAAGATACCCGGACAGGTATGGTCTTTGCTGGTGCATTCTGGGTAAGAAGCACAGAACTCAGCATCTACGTGCGGGGCAGTCCACGGATGGTAAAATTCAGTTGCCATTCCTTGAGTGGGGAATTCATGAAGTGCAAGTTGCATAGGAACTGGGTGATTTTCCTTTGTAAACTGTAGCTCAACTAAAAGGAAGGAAGGTGGCTCCCACGCGGAAGGTTTTTTAAAACTACTTTTCTAACACACTCGCCTATGGCTTTCATTTACTCCCCAGCAAATAAAATAATAGTATTCGTGTTTATAGCAGAATAAGTGTGTAATTATCAGACAGTCTTTTTAACATAATATTTTTATTGATTATTTGGGAATTTTACATAATGCATCCCATCCCAATCATCCTTACTTCCCAGTCCTCCAAGGTCTGCCCTGACCCCTGTGCCCTCCACTCAAAAAAAGATGAAAAAAAGTCCAGTTTCAATTTTTGTTGTCTGTGTAGTCACTGGAGCATGGTCAAACCCCCGGAGGCCAGGCCCTTTAAGAAAAGTGAGTCCTTCCTCAAACCACTCCGACAGTAGCTATCTATTGTGGAGAGCTACACCTCAGCATTTCTCTTGTAGGAAAGACACGTTTTTGGGTTGAAGGTTTTATGGGTGGGTTGATGTCACTCTCCCTCTACTGCAAGTCCCACCTGACTACAAGAGGTGGCAACTTCAGGCTCCATGGCCCCTGTTGTTAGGGATCTCAGCTAGATTCACCTTCATAGACTCCCAGGGGCCCTCCCTGTCCAGAGCTGCTCCCCTACCGATTTCCATTCTCTATCGGGCTCTCCCCCTCCCATCCCCTAACCACCCTCCCCTCTCCCCATACTTGATCCTCACCCTTGTTACCCTCCCGCACCTCATCTCCCACACAGATCTCTTATTCCATATACTTAAGATAACTGTTTTATTTCCTCTTATGCATGAAATTCAAGCATCCTTCCTTGGGCCCTTCTTGGTTTCCTTGGGTCTGTGGGTTGCAGCATGGTTATCCTGCACATTATGGCTAATGTCTACTTATAAGTGAATACATACCATGACTATCTTTCTGGGTTGGGTTGCCTCACTCAGGATGATCTTTTCTAGTTCTATCCCTCTGCCTGCAAACTGCATGATGTCTTTGTTTTTAATAGCTGAGTGTAAATGTACCACATTTTCTCTACCCTTTCTTGGGTTGAGGGACTGCCTCAGTGGGAGAAGATGCAAATTAGTCCTGCTGTGACTTGAGGTGCCAGGGTGTGCTGGTGCCCTTAGGGCCTCCCCTTCTCTGAAAAGAGAGAGGGGATGGCGGAGGGGACATGTGGGTAGGACTGGGAGTTGAAGAAGAGGGGCCTTGGATCATGCTGTAAAGTGATTAAATAAATAAAATAAAAAACTGTCTTATATAAATAAGCTATATACAATAAGAACAATTATGAAAACTATCAGGTAAGAATTACATTCATTATGTCCAGTCTATTTGTATTTGGCAACCTTGAAGAAAACACTCTACTACCTATCCTATCTTGGTGAGTCCAAAGTTTTGTACATAAATCATTTTTTTATCATAACTTGCTTTTACCAACCAAAAATATATCTGTTTAGACCTTAAAATAGTCTTTTAAATCCTAAACAACTGAAGCTTATCCGTGAGAATATAGCTATCTAGTCTTCAACTCCATCGGAGACCTGAGAAGAATAAATATTACCCAAGTAAACAGAAAGTGCAGAGCAAGCAGCTTCCAAAACTTCAGAAAATGACAGAGATACTTGGTTACTCAGACAGTCATCCAAATTTCCTCTATAATATTGGGACATCATCTTCAGCCTTCCGGCCCAGAACATCTGACAGATTCTATTTATTTATTTCTTTATTTTGAAGCAGGAATTCTGAAGGACTTGGCTACCTTGCACTTGCAAAGTTTGGCAGTCTACATCTTCTGTGTCCCACTTGTCAGTTTGAACAGCATTCTGTCAGCAGTTGAACAGAGCGGCTTATTGCCCAGCAGCTAGCTTGAAGGAAACTCTGTATGGAGGTTTATCGATTCCCATCATCTTCTGTGAAGTAGAATGGGGGTGTTGCCAGGAGCTGACATGTCTCACTGTCAAAAAAATCCTTTTTATAATAAACCATCTTTAAATGCCATATTCTGGATATCTCTAAGTTTTTTAAAGACAACTCTATCTAACTCAGTGTATCTGAATAGGCAAATATTGCTTGTTTTTAGCTATTTGCTATCTTCTTAACTTTGAAAATATTTATAGGAGGCTAAATAAAGCTTATTTCTGTCATTAACTAAACTATTTCTGTAATCAACTAAACTAGTACCTAACAAGACCATAAGTTTGATTGACTATTAACTTGAATTTCTCAACTATCTTGAACAGTTTGTAACAGCGGCTTTCAAAGACTAGAAGTTCACATTTCACTTTCAAATGAGTTGCATAGGTACAATACCTTAAACAAGACTTGAAACATATATAAAGTATGTTGTAACAAAAATAACCTTAAATTTGTATCAGTATACAAAGAGCCATGCCAATGTAAAATTTTTGGTTTTGTTGAGTGCCCTTTAGTTTAAAAGTAGACTCAAGAAGAATATACCCTTTTATCCTAACATCTCTTTTTTCTCTTCATCCCTTCTTCCCTCTTTATCATTAGATAGGAGAGAAAGAAGGACAGAAGAAAGGAGAAAAAAAGAGATTCCATGAATCTAACCTGCTTTAATTTGTTTCCTCTCTGACCAACGCCACTAACAACTTGCAACCATCCCCCCTTAAACGAGAACAAACATCCATCACCCACCAAATGACCAAAAAACACTTACCCCACTCTTTCCTGCTGTTTGGGGGTGATGTTTTCTTTTGGGGACCCTAAGAATATTGGGATAATGGCCAAGTTCCAGAAGAGCTAGCTATAGTGCTTATTGTCCAGTCTCTGCATCATGGGAAAGTACAGGGCTTAACTGAAGTTCTCACTGAAACAGTCTTTGAGGCTGGATCATCCTAGCTAGCCATTTTGATGCTGTCCTGGATGCAGATTCTTGAGAAAACAGTTCTTGAGGTGGTCTGTAAGGTTGATCATCTGGGCTACTGGTCTTGTCTTTCTTTGTGTGTGTGTGTGTGTGTGTCTGGTCATTTTGTTCTATAAACATATAAACATTTAAAGCTAATATACATTTTTATATTAACATTTGTATGGAACGTCTAGTGTATACAATTCAGCTAAAGATGATTTACTGCTCTTTGGTTGAGCAGGTAAAAAGCATCTGTCTTTCTTTAAAGTTAGTTTGGACTGATGACCAAACTGAAATATAAATTTTCATCCATGCCATATAAAAGGACAGCACGAGAAGTCCTGAGGACAAGACTAGTGGCTGTGCAGAGACATTTTCTCATGTGTCAGCCAGACTCAGAGCTATTCCCACGAAGGGGGATGAGCAATTTATGTTACTTGTTTTACTGTTCTTCTTGATGTCTTCCTTTATGTCTGCAGTCAAGATTTTCAGGAGATTTTCCCCTGGTCAAATCTAATCTTTATTAATTTTGAAGGAATCCATAACTTTTCTTCTCCTGTTGAAACAAAGGCAAAATGTCTTCCACAATGCAGCGCACTCTCTGCCTTCCCATTCTGAAGTTAAGGCATCCTCGAAATAAACAGACTACTCTAGTTCAGCAGGTTTTTTTCCATAATCTAATGTCTCTCAGCATCTGTTGTTTTTGTGCTCGTTAGTATTTAAAAGTTTAAGGTTAATAAAGCATTACGTAATCTACCTCTGGGGATCTTTGTTACTTCTTTCTGTTTGTTAAGCGTCTCTTTTAAAGTACAATTAAATCTCTCTACAACTGCTTGTCCTGTAGGATTGTGTCCTATATCTGTTTTATATTGTAACATGCAAAAAAACAAAAACAAAACCATTTCATTTTACTGGAGACATAGGCTGGAGCATTGTCAGTTTTAATTTGTTCAGGTATTTCCCCGATTGACATAACTTCTAGTAAATGTGTAGTTATAGAATCAGCCTCTTCAAAACTTCAAGCAGTTGCCCATTGAAATCCTGAATATGTGTCTATAGTATCGTGCACATATTTTAATTTTCCAAACTTTGTAAAATTCAATGCTTCCACTTGCCAAAATGTCATTTCTGTGGGTACATTTAGGGTTACTTTCTGCAGGTAATGGAGTTTGGTTATACAGAGAAGGGGTAGCACATTTCCTTAGAATGTCCTTGGTTTGTTGCCAAGTGATAGAAAAAAAAATCTTTCTTCAAACCTTTGCTGTTAACATGGTGTTTCTTATGAAATTCTGAAGCTTCTAGCACATTTCCTATTAACAGGTGATCAATTTCATCATTACCATGTGCTAGATGGCCTGGTAGACCCAATTGGGATCTGATATGTGTTATATACAATGATGATTTCTGTTTCTGATCACTTATTGTAGTTAAATAAATAGTAAGGTTATTTCTGAATCATCTAGAATAAGTTCAGCAATTTCTATATGCAGAACAATTCTTTCTGCATATTGAGAGTCAGTAACTATATTAAGGGATTCAGGAAATCCTATGATACCATATGAATGGCATACAACTCTGGTTCTTGAATCATAAGGACTCTGATATACTTTGCTTATTTTTTCTGACTTATAACCTGCCTTTTCTGATTTATTTGCATCAATATAGAATGTATGGGCTCCAGAAATTGGTGTCCCTTTTACTATATGAGGGAGAAGCCAATTCGTTCTTTTTATAAACTAGAGTTGCTTGCTTTGGGGGTAATTGTTGTGCATTGAATAAGAGTGGGAAAAATGTACTCTTTTTGTCTCTCTCCTGATTTTAGTGGAAATGTTTTCAGTTTCCCCCCGACTTGTAAATGTCATCTATAGTTTTGTATTATTTAACCTTTATTATGTTGAGAAACATTCCTTTCATTCTTTGTTTCTTCAGGGATTTTTTTTCTGCACATACTGAGAATATCATGCAATTTCTGTCTTTTTGAGTCTACTAATATCTGTCCTTGTATTCCTGGAATAAAGCTTACTTGGTATTGGTGCACAGTCTTTTGAGTATATAGCTGAATTCAATTAGAGAGTATCTGATTGAGAGTTTCTGCATCCGTGTCCAACAGGAGAGTTTTCCTCCTACCCTTGTTCCCTCCCTCCCTCCCTCCCTCTCTCCCTCCCTCCCTCCCTCCCTTTCATTTCTGCTGTCTCTACCCCCTCCACCCTTATTCTGCCCTCATTCAGTCTTGGTACCAAGGTAAAGCTACCTTCATAAAATGAATTTGGCAGTGTTACTTCTATTTCTACTTCGTGTAACAGCTTGAGGAACTTTGGTTGTGAGTTCATCTTTAAAGGTCTGGTGGAATTCAGTGGTGAATCCATCTGAGCCTGAGAATTTTTTTTCTTTTTCTTTTTTCTTTTCTTTTTTTTTTTCAACTTGGGAGGCTTTTAATTATTGCTTCAGTCTCATTGCTTGCTACTTAACTGTTCAGGTTGTTTGTATTCTCTTGGTTTTATTGTAGTAGGTCATAGGTGTCTAGGAAATTTTCCATTTCTTCTAGGTTTTCCAATTGATTGGAGAATAAGTGTGATGGCGAATTCAATGGTAACTTGACTGGATCTGGAACCAGCTAAGAGACACTCCCCTGTGTGACTTTCCGAGGAAATTTCCTGGAAGGGTTAACCTAAGCGAGAGGAGGCTCCTTCAGAGCAGGTGGCGTCTTCAGCTGCCTTCTTTCCATTCTGGGGGCACCTGCCCCTTGCTGGCACTGCTGCTACCTTCTGTGGACATCGGAGCCAGCTTCTTTGGCCCCTAACAGGGACTAAAGAGCCCTGATTTCCCAGGAACCCTTCAGGCATCCAGTGCCAGATTGAGATTATTGAGGCATCCAGCTCTGTGGGCTGAGTAACTTCTGAGTTTCCAGCCCCTCTGCCATTGTTGGAATACCCAGCCCCTATTGCATAAGCCAATCTAGTACATGCCTTGGTAATATATACTCATTCTGTTAGGCCTCTTCCTCTAGGGAAACTTGACTAATGGGATATGTTTTTAAATTATGCCATAGTGACCCTCTAGATTCCACTAGATTTGCTGAAATTTTTCTTTCTAATTTTAATATTTTGGATCACCTTTCTCTTTTAGTTGGTTTAGCTCTTTTGGTTATCCATTTACCTATCACCATCTTAGAGACAAGATGTGACACTGTAATTATGGAAGGAAGTGTACCTGGCATTTTCTAGAGTGTTTCATGCAATTTTGAACAGCAGACACAGACCTAGAGCAGACATTCAGATGCCAGAAACCCTCAGAGAACCCAGAACTCCACACTATGGGTTGTGCTGATTTGAACATTGTGAAACCATAGTCAACACATTGATTCTCTGGCCATAAATACTGCCTTAGACACAAGGTTGAAGCTGTGTGCTTACAGCTTGGAGAAAGCAGAAGAGATAATGTCAACTTTAATTCCTGTGTTTTTCCAAACACAAAGAATAGGCCAAAGGTCACAAGTGGAAATTAAATAAAAATGGAAAACAGATGTTAGGAAGCTCACTAGTAATGGAAACACAAGAAGCAATGAAAATTATAAAAAGAAAACACAGCTAAAAATATGCACACAACCCAGAAAGCGGGGGGTCTTAGGAAGGTTTTGTTTTCATAATGATGTGTTTTTAAAATCCTGACTTAATATTTCCTACAGTGATTTAATTTCTTGTATTTTCTTCCTTCTCTATCTCGAGGCAGAATTCAGCAGATGGCAGAACCTACCATCTGCAATATCCTGAAGAGCCGATGTGCCCAAAGCACACACGCTGTCATAACCAGAGTTCAGCTGAAAAGGGATGTTTGTCTTCCAACTGGCAGGTTACCACTTTCAAAGGTGCGTTGATTCTTAAACCAGCTTCCTGTTCAGATCTGGGCACGTGAACTGGGCATAGTCAGGGACAAGTTTGTTCGGTGAAAACAGCTGCTGGAGCAGAATTTTATTTAGATTACAATGTACATCACAATTATAGAGTTTTTCTCTTCTTTTCTTTTTTTCCTTTCCGCATTTAGAAGGAAGTTCTGTGTTTTGGTGTGTGCCAACTTTCATTGCTAATCTCCAGCCAATAAAAAGAAGATGCTACAAAATCAGTTAAAGTTCCTAACTCTATGTGTGATATTTTGGAATGCTATAAACAAATAGGCAAGGAACATCTCAAATCTGCCCGAAGCTTTCGCCTGTGTTATCTTTTAAAAAGTCAGATGAGTCACAAAACAAAAACAAAACCATACTGTAACACGATTGAGAAAGTTCTAGCATTTAAAGTAAAACCAGAAAAGAGAGACGATTAAGCACACGCGCCCCTCAGCATGCCTTCCTACCCACAGGCTCCCACGGAGGCTTCCCTGGACCTGTGTGCGTTTGCGCTGGTTAACGTGGCCCAACCAACTGAGATGATGGCAAATGGGAGCTGGCACACCTTGGCAGCAGGTATGTAATTAAGAGGAGGTAATTAAGGATCATTGCCGGGTGTGCTGACAGCAGGCATGTAATTATGAGGGAAGAAGAGTCAGTGCAGGGGCCAGGAAGTGAATGCCAAAGTATGCTCGGAAATCTGGCCCCTAAAATCACTTCCTCTGTGGGAGGCAGGTCATTCCAGTCTTGCGCTGACACAGAGCAAGGATGAGCCCAGAACCCTTGTGTCTAGCCTTGGCAGCCCTACCAAATCATCTAGTCTTTTCATTGCTCATCCCACCCTCCCAGACACAGCCCAGGACATTCCATTTTTATGTACGTTTGTATTTTCTCGGGAATAGACACATTAACAGGAGAGGTTTAACCATCGTTCAGTTTATTTATGATCCTCTGGTAAAATGTTAATAGCCTCAAGTCGAGTATCCAACACAAGAATTTGGAGCCGGGGATTTTGCAGGCTGAATTTAGTGACCACTCAATAGCATTAGCATCCAGCTGTTTATTTTATTTTGTTTTCTTTTTAATTACACACGTGGAGGGGGTTTGGGAGGTACATGCCCCTGAAAGTTCACTGCACACTGATCTTGCCTCAGACACCAGTAATCTTTATTAAGACACAACAACATTATTTCATAATTGTCTTCTTCCGGGTGGCCAGCTGTGGTCGCTGAAGGCAGAGTAACTAGAACCGGATGAATTTTTAAACCCTTGTTCAACAATGCTGGCCAAATACTGTAATTATTTGTGATGCTGAGGTGAAGTTCATCTTATGCTTGGTTCCAGATAAATTCACCTGTCAGGCTTCAGGCTGAGCTTCCACACAATGGGCTGTATCTGGGGTTGGGGATGGGGGAAACAGAAGACAAGATGGGCCAGCAAAAACAAAACAAAGAGAGCCTCACTCCACTCCCCAACCCCCTACCCACCTCATCCTGTGATGCTAACGAAAGCCTGCCCTCAGGCATGCAAGAAGCTTTCTGTCCATGCATTCCGTCCCACACACTCTTAATATTATGAATTTTTCATCAGGTTGGAAAAATAGTCCGTGTCCTATTTTTCCGTTTTAGAGGAAATAGGTTCCCTTAGTGAGAGTGCCCGCTCATTTCCCTTGTGGCTTCAGATTCGGAGCACATTCCTGGATGGCTGGATGGCGGTCTACCAAACAAAAAGTGAATGGCCTGGAGAATGGTCTATTATTCGAAAAATTTTAATGACCCAGAAGCAAAATATTTTTGGTCCTTAAGTTCTAGATATGAATGCTTAACTTCAGATTTCAAGGGCCAAGGCTTCTAAGATAGGGTTGCTGGAAATTGGCCAAATATGAGTGACGTAGACTCTGTTTGTTAATGGTTGATGGAGAATTCCTGAAGCCACTCACTATTAACTAGTTTGACATGCCTCCCTGTAGGTCTTTGGAACTCCACTGAACTATACAAATGCTTTCTTGCTTTGAAAGACTCTAAGTTGAATGAATTCATTTCTATCAATCAGATTCTGTGTCTAAGCTTTTTGAAGCATATTCAGATGCCTCCGCATTTTCTGTGGCCCTCCTTTACCAAGGGACGGTCTCACCTACCTTTTCCTGGTGAAGTCCTATTTGTCTGTTAAAGGGCACACAAAGGGCACACTCTGCAGAGCTTCAGTCGCCACCCCCTCCCCCCCCCCGCCTTTTCTTTATCCCAGTAGTTAATTGAATCTTCCATTTAGGTTTCATACTTTCTGCCTCTTCCATGCCTCATATCACACTCAAAAACCATTACTGGGTAACTGGTCATTCTCCAGCTAGCCCCCCCAGAGTATGATGGGCCTTTACTGTGTGCTGGATGCATGGGGAACTGTGAGCCTTAAAGCTGTTGTGAAGGCAAAGGCCAGGCTTGCTTGGTGTTCCTAGCACTTGAGGCTCTCAAAGCATCCAAGAGAAAAAATTGTGTTTTCCAAACTTAGAGGTTACTAGATGGTGACCTTGCTCTTGGGAGTGCATGGGAATTATTTCTCCTATCGGCCATGTGTGGTGGGCCTCTCGCCCCTCACTCTGCAGGTGTGAGATGTGCAAGAGAGACCTCTCTCCATCCCTTCTCTCACACTTTCCCGCTGACTGAGGAAGTGGGGGGAAACAGCAGAGACAGTGATGGATTCACTGAATCCAGTGGAATCTCAGCTGCATAATGGGTCCTCTCCTTATTTCCTCAGCTCTACTTTTCACCTCAGGCAAACTCCTCAGAGGAAACCTGAACCTTTCAGTAGGTGTGTACTTTTGATGTAGGGTAGTATTTACCAGGCCTGCAGAAAAGTGTGGCTTTATCACTGAAGAGCTGCGTTGTGCTTATATCATTTTTAATTGACTGATATTTACACATATTTATGGAATATTATGAGATCTGTAGATGTACTCATACATTGATCAAATCAGGCTAATTAACATATTGACTATCTCAACTACCGCTTCTTCGTAGTACCCAATTCTAAACTATCTACTCTTTCAGATGTTTTAAAACACTCAATATGTTATAAAAAAAAAAACTTGCAGTCACCAGGCAACAAAAGCAAAAAACAGACAAATGGGATTCAATTTCTTCTGAGAAACAAACAAACAAACAATAACACCTCCCCCCCCTCAAAACTTGCATAGTAAAGACTGGGAGAAAATATTTGCAAATTGCACATTAGATAAGGAGCTAATATACATCACATCCAAAGGAAGGACTTAAACTCCTCAACAACATGACCAAAATATTAAATATTAAAACAGACAGAAAACCAAAATAGACTATCCACAAAGGCCTGTGGATGACTAAAAACAAATTGAGTAATGTCAAGTTACTCAGGAGCGAGCGCCTGTAAAGTAGGAAGACCACAAATTCAAAATCTGGCAACTAAGAAACAAAAATGGTGGAGGATGGTTGAGAGTCCAGTCCACTAAACAAACGAAAAAAGACTCTTTCCCTCAGAATAGAGCCATGGGCCTGACAAGATGAATCAGTGGTAAAGGAGCTTTCTGCCAAGCCTGTCAACCTATGTCCAATGCCCAGGACCCAGGTAGAAGGCAGGAACCAACTTCAACAAGCTGTCTGTGCTGTGCGTGTGTGTGCCTCATGCCTCACAAAATAAATGCGCTTAAAAAGTGGAATCACGTGTGTAAAGGAGTACTTGTGAATATTGGTGTAAACTATTCTATGTGCGAAATGTCAAAGGAGATTGGGTTTGGGGGACATAAAACCTGCATAAGAAAATCACCAGAGCCACAGGAGGACTGCAACATTGAAGCTTAGGTAAGAATTTTCCAGTCAGAACAACAAGCGTGTGCAGAGATGTAGAGGAAAGAAGGTCATGACCCACAGGGACATGGGCAAGCAGAGTGAAGATGGGGAAACAGGAAATGCTGGTGCTCACAGTGAGTGTGGTTTCTCCACAGCTCCCTAGGGAGATGGGTGCTGATGGCTGAAGAGGAAAGCCATTGCAACACACGGGGTGGGGATGTGGCCAAATTCAGTGTTTAGAAGAATCACACAAGTGATTGTACAATGGAAACAGGATGAAATTCAAAGCGGAAAGACCATTTGGAAAGTTTCTGTTTGTTTCTGCTTTGATGTTTGTTGTGCTTCGGCTGACTGCTGAGAAAGTGGCTGAGAACTAAGATGAAGAGTCAATGGTGTGTGTGAATGGTGAGCATTCACATATGAAAGAGACAGAATTTCTGGGTGTTAGATGGGGATGGGAGAAGGAGAGTTTAACGTGGAACAGCTTTGGCTTCCTTGGGTATTCAGGTGGGGAATTCTAAAATATTAGGTTTGAAGGCAATGGATCTTAAATTGAAGGTCCGATTGGGGAAACATTGACACAGGAGTGGTCCATGAGCTGGGGGAGATGAATGAGCCTGTGAGAGATTACTGTTGTAGGGACTAGGGTGCTCATCTCTCCAGAACAGGTCCAGGGAAGTCACCAAAGCTGCTGGGAAGAATCGCTGAGCAGTGAGAGGACTGCTCAGAGGCGATGAAGCTACAGAGGCAGAGACAGGTTAGAGCTTTGCCAGGGGGTGGGGGAGGGGATGTTCACCATTGTCAGAGACACGAGAAATGACCGTGTGGAAACGAAACAAATAATCCGGTGAATTCTTGGTGAAGCTGTTACCAGTGACCGAGAGTTACGTAAGTGAACTGAGCTGGCCAGGAAAAGGCAGAGGTTGTGTGTTCTGGACAGCACCTGAGCTAGGGTGGTGTGTAAAGAATGGGGCTCGTTGACTGTTTGGTTCATTATTTTGCCTTACTATGTTCTGAAAAACAGTGAATTCAGAGGTAGAGAAGATGGCTCAGCAAGTAAAAGCATTTGTTAGGCAAACATGAGGATCCAAGTTCAAATCACCAGAACTTAAAAAGCAGGTGTGGTCATATATACTGAATAGAAGTCATGTATAGTGTAGGTCATGCGTACTGTCACAGCAGTGCTCAGGCAAGGAAAGAGGAGGAGAGCTCCGACTTGCTGGTCACCAGTGTAGCAAGTTGCTGAGAGACCCTGTCTTAATGGAATAAGTTGGAGATTGATAGGGAAAGACACTCAACAGCCTCTTTGGGCTCTGCTTGAGTGTGTACAGGCCTTAGAACCCAGACATATCCGTGTGCATCTATCCACTACACACAAGAGAAAAAGAAAAAAGTTAAACACAGAGCTCAATGTCTAACTTCATATTGAGATTAGGCTCCTTGAATTATCCAGTAGCTCGTCTTATCCAAGTAGACATCTGTTTGCAGGGTCCTGAGTGACAGTAGCCATTGTTCAGACAGATGAAAATCCAACCAGCCTTTTCTGTTGTCTGTTGCTGTGATGAAATGACATGATTGAAAGCAAGCTGGGTAGGGAAGAGTTTATTTCCTCTTGTACTTCAGGTCACAGTACTTCAGGGAAGTCAGGGCAAAAATTCAAGCAGGAAATAAGGCAGAGACCGTGAAGGGTTATAGCTTACTTATGTTCAACTAGCTTTCTATTATAGCTCAAGCCTACCTGCCTAAGGATGGTACTATCTATATTGGTATCATGTGACAAAACTTTTCCTGGAGAGATGCAACACACAGTTGTACTCACCCCAGATAGGGAGCCATGGCAGAACAAAGAATGGATACCACTAAAATTTAATTGGGATTATTTACAGGAATATGGGTGTGAGGTTACTTCCAAGAGCAGAAATGACTCAAAGACAACCACATCACCAAATCCACTTTAGAATGGGTGACAACTCACAAAAGCTGGGAACCTTGAACATACTGCACACCCTACAAGCAGCCCAATAGGTTGTAGAGGGTCTTTTCCAAGTGATTCAGTTGGTCTAAACCTCTTCCTAGCATCTCGGTTGGTTTCTGCTTCTTCCAGGCAACTTACCTGGTCTCAGATTCTTTGCAGCTTGGCTTGTGTGAGTCTTCTTTGCTGTTTAGCTTGTTTGAGAATGACTTGGTAGCTTGGCTTGTTTACTCTGCAAAGGAGGGGCCTAATGAATCTGGTTGGTTTCAGGGACTTCCTGAAACGATTTTTGAGTTGTTTATCTTCTTGCTTAAGGATCTTCCCTGAAGGATTGACTGCTCCAATCTCTGCGGAAATTGTTACTCTGTTACTCAACAAGAGCCAGGCTCTCTTCTACCATCATTAGTCAAAAAAAATTACCCGCAGACAAACCCACAGGCTAATCTGATAGAAGCAATTCCTCAATGGTCACCTCTTTCCAGGTGACTCTTTAAGATGTGTCAGTTTGACATAAAGGCTATCCAGCATGTTCACCAATGCTGTGGGATGTGTGAATGCCATTTGACTTCTCCAGACTCCCCAAAAGCTGTCACTCAGGCTGAAAATCTCCAAAATTTGAACTATAGATCTGTCTCTCCTGAATATGGAAATTGTAATAGGAAGATATAAATAACAATATAAAAATTGTTACTGGCTTGTAAATGTTCAAGTACCTGTAAAATTTTTCTATGGAAAGTTATAGGTAGAAATGAGATTTAAAACAAAAACAAAACAAGACAAAAAGAACCAAACAAACATTAGTTTCAACTACTATCCCAGAGTGTTAATGAAACACTAAGAGCAATGAGGAGTAATAAATAGATTAGGTGGGGTATATAAATATTCTATTTTATGAAAGTATTTGAATGACTAGATAATTACAGAAATTTCTGGAAATGATTGTGTTTAAAGAGAATACTTAGAGTTTTATTACTAATCAGTACTCCGTTTTCATTTTTGCATGTTTACTTTGGAGCCTTTTCCATTGGAAGGGAAAAGAAAAACATTCAGAAAGGAAGGAAGGAAACAAGATAAATAGCTGGGAAAAGAGGTTTATCCAAAGTAGAGTTATTTAGTTATTTAGTGTAAAGACTGATATTTAAGAAAATGGTATTCCATAATAAATGCTTTGTTCATTTAAACTACAGCTCTATTACAGCAGTCTTGAAGGGCTGTAAGAGAAACAGGCTAGCAGTTACATCTGATTTCACTGTAGCCTTGAATGTAGTTATTTTTAGCCTAACTGGGGAGGACTTGATCCAACCCTGTTTCATGAAAATATCCTTATTTTTCTTTTGTGAACCTTTGACCACTTGTTGAAAACAAAAGTCTCCAATCACAAGCTCATTTAAGGCTTCTCTCAAACATTTTTCCTTCATCTTCCTCTGGCATTGGAAGCCTGACCTAATGGCCATGGCTAGTGGCAAGCTTCTACCTGACTTACATGATGCTGCTTTGCAAACACATCCTAGTTGCAATAGTTTGGGGCTCCCATTAAGCAATTGACTTAGCTGTCTAGTTATTTCTGTTATGAGGAGGTATATTAAAATTGGTAAAAAAAAATCCCTGGTCAGGGGCTACTCCAAGGCAGGTGTTCCATTTGGCTCTGGAAGTGAGACTTGAGAGCAATAACACCTGCGAAGGTAGCATGGTCACCCCATCCTGCAGCTCTCCCCTCTGGGAGGTGGTATCTGCCTCATGTTCCAAGGAGACTATTGCCTCATCTTGTGAGCATACATCCAGCAAGAGGCATGAGGGACAAAAATAAGGGAACCGCTCTCATTAAGGATATTTCTAGAAAATTGTACACATTTTCATTTGTATCCTATTAGGAAAAATTTCACCACAAGTCCACACACAGCTGCTGCAGAGTCTGGTAAATAGTGTCTGTCTGTCTGTCAGTCTGTTTCTCTCTCTCTCTGTGTATAGCCAGAGAACAATCTTGAATGTTGTTTCTGGAGCTATCCACCTTGTTTTTGGTCGGCCTGGATCTTGCTAATTAGGCTAGGCTGGCTGGGCAGTGAGCCCTGAGGATCTGCCTGTCTTCGTCTTCCTAGTTCTGGGATTGCAAATGTGGGCCACCATGCCTGGCTCTATTTTCCTTTCATCATGGGCTCTGGCACTTTTCATGATTGCACAACGGGCACTTTCCTGACTCGACTGTCTCCCCAGTCTGGGTGACTGTGTGCCTGATAAGTTATTTCTTCGTCTTGTCTCTATGTCCAAATACCCAACAGAGACAGCTTAAGGGAGAATGGGCTCATTTTGGCTCATGTTTTCAGGGTATTCTTTATTATGATGGGGAAAGCCTGCTGTCTCCAGGTTGTGGCTGCAGGATGGTGAGGCTGCTTGCTCACATCTCTGCACACCATGAAACAGAGATGGGGCAGGAAACGGTGCCCTGTAAGAAATCCTCCCTGGGTGACACCCACTTAATTTAGCGAGGATCCACCTCTAAAGGTTTCACAACTTTCTCCAAACTGAGCCATGAGCTGTGGACCAAAAGTCTAAACACACGAGCCACTAGGGACATTTTTACACCCAAATCATGATACTCTGGTGAGCAACCAGGGCTCCCCACTGAAGAAGAAAGCAGCGGCAACTGGAGACAGCTATTAAGTGATTTTGAAGAGAAAGTAGGGGATACAGAAATCAGAGAAGAGAATCAACATTGGATAGTACTATTCAAAGCTCTCTCAGAAATACTGCGAAGTCTATGGTGTATTCTCTGAAGTGGCTGAGTTGCCTTTCAACATGGCTCCTCCTGATGGGGTTTTGGTGTTATCTTTCTTTTGGGTTATGGTACTGTTGTTTTCCATTGGGGTGAGATCTGTGCTGGTCCCTCACAGCCTGGAGTGTGAGAGAGGACTCTTCTTGGGTGTTAACTGAGCAATCTCTGGGAAACCTCTCCCTAGCAGCCATGTGGGAGGCCAGGGCTGATGGGCTGAACAAAGGTCTGGGAAGAGAGGGAGCCAGAGAATGTTATCTGAATGAACCAGTAAGTTGAGAAACCGCACATTCAAACGTGATGAGCTGACTAAATTAGAAATAGCCGCTCTTGGCCTGACAGTCTTTTCTGATGGTCTGTTAGTATTTTAAAAGTGCTCCTGAAACTCATATATTACTTTCCACTCTTACATCAAGTGGTACTTATTGATTGAGATTTCCTAAACGACCAAGCTATAACTGTTTTATGTAGAGGTTGAAAGCCAATGTTGGTTGTAAGCAGATTTTATGATGTCCGTTAATTAGCACTTCCAGGTAAAGCCAATGCAGGTAAATGTAGAGTCACATAAACAGAAGGCTTCACTTTGTTTGCTTAGCCCGTGTGTGTCCTATGTACTATCTGGAACACACCTGAACTGGAACGTGCAGCTGCTTTCAAAACGTTCATTGTAACTAGGTTCCCTCTTATCCCGTGAGTAGCTGGGTTTACTTCCCGAGACTGCTACTCCTACCCACGGTCCTCATTGCCTCTTTGCTCTGTGGCACTGACCCTCTAACAATGGTCTATTTCTCCACTCTATAGAGTCGGACTGATCTTGTGCTTTTTCCTTCTTACCCATAAAACACACCCCAAAACAGGGACACTGCCAACCAAGGCGTGCAGGCTGGGTTATCGTGTGGCTCTCATCTTAAGTTTCCTGGAACCCTATAGCTGTGTGTGTCAAAGGCTGGGACTCAGTTGACAAAAGGTGCCACATGGAAAGAGAAGTCCCTAGTCGGATTAAAGAGGCCATTCCTGATCTAGGGCTCTTGGGAGACTTTTCAAATGAACCAGGTGACAGCAGCCCAAACGAGCCAGCCAGCCAAAGCACAGAATGCTGGTGGAGACGCCACCCTGGTGTTGGAATCTATCGTATTTGGGGGTTAGTTTTCTGCATAGCAATGGATAATTGATAGCGTTCTAGTCAGAGCAAGCATTTACAAATGTAAAATGTTAGTACTTGTATCGGGCATTGTTACTCTCCAACAGGATGGGTAGACTAACAGCCTCTCAACGTAAAACACAAGCCACACAAAACATTCAAAAACACAGTTATACCATATACACGTTTCTATTGACAAAAGAAGGAAAATAACTAGAAATAAAAGAATAAAAGTGAAGGAACAGCCTGGACGTTCTATGATGCTGGGACCAGAACTCATGACCAGGTGACAGGAAAAAGCAAAGGCCAAAAGAAGATAGCTGTATTTCTTCTTGTTCAGGCCTGCTCTTAAAATCTGTAGAGTACATATGGAGACCCACAACCCATGGCCTGAAGACTGACAGATTTTATCTGAAGCCAGTGCTACAGGCCAGGTACTAATTCACTCAGGTCCCACAGTGCCCTCCTCAGGTCTACTCTGGGAATCAAAAACCTCTCCTGCCTCCAGCCAACCCTTTTTCCTCATACAGTACACTGCCCTTCTGTAGCTCCTTCAGGGGAGGCTAAGCCCAGTCCAGGTCAAAATCAGGACAGAAACTGAATAGATTAAGCACCTAGTCCCACCTCTCTCAGGCTGAGAATCCATGCATATGCCTGAAGATGCTGACAGAAGCAACTCACAGGAGGAAGGGCCATGGTATGAGAGGTTCTCACCCATCACAATGGGAAAAGAAACAGCCAGCCCTTGGAGACAATGCTGGCTTGTATTGCATGTGGGCCCTGACCATCACAGACTGGGCCTATCTGAGCGCCCTCCTCACAGAAACTGTCCCATCTAATTTCAAAGTCCCTAGATGTTGTGGATATAAGCATGATTTTGTTTTAATCCCAGGTGTGGGATGTGAGACTGATTCAGATGGTCCACAGCAGCAAACCCTTTGCCTCATGTGGCTTTGAGAGGAGCTCTTTGCTAGCCGCAGATAGCTCAAATCTGAGGACTCTGGAGAGAGAGAATAAATGCCAGAGCTCAGAGTGTATGGTACAGCTCTGAGAAAGAACAAGGCTGCTGCTGCTTCCACCACTGTGGCTTCTGTTGCTGTTGATGCAGTGAAACAAGAAGTTGGAGATCTCCTGAAATAAGAATTAGGCTGGCACCAAGGAACCCGATGACCCTGACCAGCAGGAAGCAGCTAAGAGAACTGGGTCCCTACTCCCACGAACCCTTTCTCTCTCCTATCTGGTGTTGGGGTGTTGGAAGGGATTGGGGTGGAGTAAGGAGAAAGAGATATAAGAAATGTAAATAAAAGAGTTTATAAAAGTATGCCAACACCTAGACTTTTAACAGTCTTAGTACTGTTCAAAAGTCCAAAGTTCAAAGTCTCTTCTGAGACTCAAGGCAAAGAGGTTACAGATTACATACTAACAGTGATGTATCCTCACACCAATGGTGATGAATATGGGCACCAGAGAAAAATGAAGTCAAAGCAAGATGAAACCCAGCAGGACCATAGCGAAAGCTTACAGCTTTGTGTTTGGCTTCTAGGGCATGTGCTAGCATGATGTGAGGTTGGGCACTCTCACCGCTACATCCCTGCCATTTGAGGCCCATGTGTCCTCTCTCTTGGTGACACCATTTCCAGTTGGTGTCAGCAGCTTTCCTCAGCAAACACTCCACATTACTGTCATCCAACATACTGTGGTCTCCATCACAATTTAGCCTTCATCCTTAAAGCTTTTCGCACTGCCTGCCGAGAGCTCTCTGTGGAGAATTTGACCTTACATTGCTTACCTCTACAGGCTTCTGTTGAAATCTTGGTAAAGTTCCCATGACCTCATAACTTTTGCATTCTGCAGGTGTGCAATATGTGGAGAATAACTACAGTGTAGCAGTGACGGCAGCAGCCTGCACTGTGTAGATGGGTGACCATGGAAATCAGTTTTCTGTGTGTTCCTGTTTGGGCAGTGTGCTCCTGCAGCCTGTCCTTTCAGGCAGTGTCTTCTTCAGTGCTGGTTTGTGTTTGTTACACCCTAGAACCATTCATGGGCTGGGTGTTATTGCCCCTACAGTGCAACATCTTCAGTTTCTCCGTAATGTTCCTCATCTCTTAATGATCACAGGCATTTTTGCTTCCTCTGTGCCACTGCGTCGGTAGCATGTTTGGTATATCCATATTCCTTTCTCCATCAAACTACATGTCCACTTCTTCTTACTCTGATTTTTCCTCTCTTCTCTCACTATGAAGCCGACACAGTCCAGTCACCAGTAACTGTGGTACTGCCTGCCTGTCCCGCTGTCTTGAAATTTCCTCTGTGAAATAGTATAGTCCATTATTTTCAAATGTTCTTTCAAAATTTCAGGACATAGATAAAGCAGCCAGACTGTTGGCCAGAATATAGCATGGTTAGCCTCTAGCCCAGCTCCTTACAGAATATCTGCTTCTGCCTGAAACCTTATGAGCTCAGTCTTATGTCTCCATGTCTGTCAGTGTTCAGCTCTTCCATATTGCCGTGAGAACAGACCATTAGACTCAACTTTCAGCATCTTCGGGTTTCTCCACATAAGCTAGATCCAAAGACTAAAGAGCCTCCTGGCCAGGTTTGCCACAGCAATAACCCCACTCTTGGCACCAATTCCTCATATTAGTTTCCCGTCATTGTGGCAATATCTAACAGAAACAACTCAAAGGAGGAAAGCTTGATTTGGACTGTGATTTCGAGGCTGTAGCTCATCATAGTGAAGAAGGCATCATGGCAGTAGCAGCGGGCTGTCTGACCTTGGGCATGTGAGGCTGCTACTGTTCATCTGACATGTATAGGAAACAGGGCTGGAACCAGTAGCAGGTATGATTTTTTCATGTCTTGCCCTTGATCGATCACTTCTACCAGTCAGGCTCCATCCCTTCAAAGCTCCACAGCTTCTCAAAATAGCCAGCTGGTGACAACGCCTCAGAAACACGAACCCACAGGGGACGTTTCAGATTCGGTCTATAACAGGCTGTAAGAGTAATTATATTTTTCCCCATGTCATTTACAAACCAAGTTAGATAAATGACTATAGTGCATTAATTAAATAAATGAATATAAAACTGATTATTCACATTGGATGTCTTAGGGTTACTATTGCTGTGATGAAAACATCATGACCAAAAGCAAGTTGGGGAGGAAAGGGTTTATTTGGCTTATACTTCCACATCACTGTCCGTCATTGAAGGAAGTCAGGACAGGGCATGATCCTGGAGGCAAGAGCTGATGCAGAGGCCATACAGGAGTACTGTTTCCTGGCTTGCTCCTCATGGCTTGCTCAGCCTTCTTTCTTATATGGTTCAGGACCACCAGCCCAAGGGTAGCGCCATCCACTATGGGCTGGGTCCTTTTCCATTAGTCAATAATTAATAAAATGCCCTACATGCCAATTTACAGCCCTATCTTATGGAGGCATTTTCTCAATTGAAGGTCCCTTCTCTCATGACTACAACTTGTGAAAAGTTGACAGAAAAACTAGACAACACATTGGGGAAAATCTAGGTTCTACAACTGGTCTGTTCAATTTATAAAGTGAAAGATTGCTGAACTTAGGCTTAGATCTATTATGATGCATAAAACCAAATTCAGTATAATTATGTACAGGCATGAATGACACTGGTGTGGGAATAATCCTTTATGCCGGAATTTGAGTGAACAAGGACTTCTGCCACTAAACCCAATATTGGAGCTTTAATTTCAAGACAGCATCTGCCATATATAATTCACCCTATTGGTTTCAGTCGGATTTTATTTTTAGTTTTTAAATTTAATTTTACATGTGCTATGATTTTGTGGTTTTAAAAGCTATATTTTTTGGTTTAGGGTTTCCCTCATACTGTATTTAACTATTTACCATTAAATTAACACTACAAGATGTTAGAATCTATTTTTCCAGTAAAAAGAGTCCCTTGTAACTTAACCAGTCAACAGTTCGATGATGTGTTAAACCAGTGTGGAAGTGTGGGAGTGAATCCAATACATGTAATCCTTTTTCCTCTGAGGCACACAGTGGAAGGACAAGAGAAAAGGTAGACGAGAAGTTTGTATTAAAAAAAATAGAAAAGGAAAGCCCCCCCCCCAAAAAAAATCACAAGGCAGTGCTGTTTGAGATCCTGGAGTATGGTGTAAGAGAAGTGGCAAAAAGATAACCCATTCATGGAGAAGGGAGGATGCTGCCTTCTTTGTGTTCTTTTTCCTGTCTTCGGCTCACCTGGACTCCCCCTTCCATGGCATCATCGTTTACTCATGAGAATAAGCAAGTGTTCCGGGACAGCATCAGTGTCTTCTTTGCCTGTTTCTGGGTGTGCATCCGGGCGAGGCTGTATGGCTGCAGTAGCTGGCATCCTGTCATTAGGCTCCACAGAGCCCATGTCCCCACCCCCTCCGGGTTCCCACAGAAAAGCTCCCGTGAGACACCTGTCACACACACCCGTCTGAGATGGTTCATGTGACTTGCATTTCAACATCCTCACATTTTGTTTTGAGGTTTGTCATCTGTTGAGCAAAGAGATATTCACCCAGGGGATTTCTGAGCTGAGTGACCCCTCCAGCCTGGGGTACAGGTGGCTGACAGCTACAGAAGACACGTGAGAGGAAAATCCTCTTCATTCTGAGGAGCAGAGACCAAGGTTTTTATATTTAGCACTGACTGCTCTACATCACTAACAACATTGCCCCCATCCACTTTGTTCCCACAGCCACAGTGGCTGTGCTTTTGTCATCTGGGGAAGTGTCCAGGCTGACCGGAAAAGGCCATGCTGGACCTGACAGAGGAACTTGCCCACTTGTAGAATGAAGGAGAAAGTCTATGATCCGAGTTCAAGCAGAGGGTTTGGAAGTGACCCAGCTCTGTCTTGGTCAGACACAGAGGTAGAAATGGCTCCCATTCTTCCATGTTAGTTCCTTGTCTTATCCGTGAGACTGGATGACTGACAGAATGACCAGAGAGAGGAGAGATGGTTTCAGGAGCTATGTCTGTCACGGTAGGAATGGCATGGGGGCTGGAATGGCTGGGTCCATGGCAGTGGGGGCTTGCAGCATCTATTCAGGTCATACAAGAAGTAGACAGTTTGGGCCAGAAGTGAGGCCGTGTTACTACCTGCAGAGTCCTGAGCTCGTGGCTTTCCTCTGAGAGCTACTGCCTCATGACCCCAAATTTCACAACCTCCCCAAATAGCTTCATGATCAGGGGAAGAAGTCTTGAGGACAGGAGCTCATGGAGCCATTTCACATCCAAACCATAAAAGGAACACTTTTCCAATTTCTGAATCAGAGAAAAGAGAAAACTTAGATTTTCCTTTTAATTCAGGGATTTGAATATGAGAAAATGTTAATACATGTTGAATGGAAGACTGAGCTTGCTCCCACTATCCTTCACAAAAATCCTCTCTGCTGGCTATTATATAGAAAAGGAACAGACCAGCAGGAAGGCCAGGAGTTCAAAGTCAGTCTGAGCTGCATAGTGAGTTTACTACACCTGGGTGTCTCATCAGGGTTACTATGGCTGTGATCAAAACACCCCAGCAAAGCATACAGGCTTGCTCCTGATGGCTTGCTCAGCCTGCTTTCTTATAGAACCCAGCCCAGGGGTGTCCCCACCTACCACAGGCTAAGCTCTTGCTCATTGATCACAAATTATGATAATGCCTTTGTCTGCTCACAGATGGGTCTTCTGAAGGCATTTTCTCAATTGAAGTTCTTTCCTTTCAGACAACTACAGCTGTGTCAAGTGGACAAAAGAAGAGCCACACATGGGGCTATGGAACGGCTATGGAACGAGACTCCATGTCTCTAACAATCAACCCCAGCCTCCAAAAAACAACCCTGAACCAACCAACCAAACCAAAACCAAAAAAAGAAAGAAAAATGTTCAGAAGCAGAGTGTACTGAGCCGGTACTCGCTGTAGCCTTTGGGAAGAAGAAAGAAAGGAACACTCTAAACCTCTCAAGTGCTGGATGGTTATGAACCGGTCTTGCTGAAGGGGCATGGAGGTCAGACACTACAGGAGCACACACAGTACCATGGCTGGCAGATTCCTCATGCTGTTTCTTCTTATGTTCCTCCTGCCTTTCCACATAACTGTTAATTATAACTCCTAAGAAAACCTTCCCCTTTAATTACTGAAATCTTAGCTGTCCCCCGAGTTTCAATTTAAAAGCTTCCTCCTCCAGGAAACGACTCGGGCCCCCAATCAGATACTCTCCTCTCCTCCCTGACTTCTTCGCTCTTGGTTTTAATCCATATGACATGGCACATTGTTCTGTTGGGCTCACAGCAAGATTGCCCTGAGGAGCACGTGAATCTGGATTCTATTAATCCTTAACCATCTGAAGGAGAGGTGGATGTGCTATAAGCTGCTGATGAAATGAATTAATTCCCAAATGATGCTTTCACCCTGAAATTCAATCGTTAAAGCACACAGTTTTCTGTTCTCCCAAGAGTGCTTTATGAAAACTCATTTTTAACTGTCACATCAATGTATATCATCAGTGTGACCTCTGTGCACATTGAACTGAAATTAGTTTTAAGTAATGTATTTGAAATTTACACTAAATGTGGCTAACTAGGATTTGATTGGCTAGTTACTGTTCTTTTTCAGCTGTCATTCTTGAAGCAAATTTGAATAGACTAAAACCTAATCAAAATGCCACAGATTCATTAGACAAAGCCAGTCAAGTTCAACAGTACTGTGCACACCAAGAATCCTTGTCAAGCGTTTGGTATATCAGTGCCTGTGGGGGTCAGCCTGCTGAAAGGTATACTATAAAACAAGAGCTTTATAAAATGTACAGAAAACAACAGCTTTTGGAAGCCTGTGCATTGCCCTGAATTACAGCACTGCACAAAACCCAGTTTACTCCATTTTGACTAAGACTACTTCTATATTTGCTTTGTGAAGGGACTCGCTATTTGCCCAGCATAAACCATGGGACCAAAATGAAACAAAATTTTACTTAGAAATAGATCAGGGACACGAGAATATGTATGTATCAAAACCAGATGAAGAAGATTGGGTTTGCGTACTTCTCAAACATGCTAGGCCAACAAAGGATGGGACAGCTAGATCATACAAGAGGGATGAGTCCTAGAGCTGGGATACAGTGGCACCACTGGCCAATGCATGTGTCAGGAGATTGTCAGGCAACAGCTTCCTGGTGTGGTCCTGTTATATGTTTTTTATAAAACTGTGTTTGTTTTTCTTAGTTTTTCTCAGAACCTGGGAAAAACCTCAGTTATTTATTCACACAAATACCTGGGACTCTATATTTGTTTAATAATAAGCTTTACAACACGATAACTGAGCATTTTAACTCTATTCTTAACCCTCTATGTTAATTTGACTTCCTTTCAGTGTGCATCCCAGGGATTCTTGCACTTTGTAGCTTTCTTAGCTGAGCTTTCTCTCCTGGTCCTTCTTGGACATCTGCCTGTAGCCAAATCCCCTCCTCGAATCCGCTACTTCCTCTTCTAACTCCTCCACTGGCTGGCAGGAAGTTCAGCCCTGTTCTCCTCCATGCTAAGCAATTGGCTGTATGCTGCTTTATTGGCATATCAAGGGACTATTGGAGAACAGAGTTTATATACTTTAAGACAAAAGATTCTCAGAACAAGGCATGTAATCAGATATGGGGGATACAGATATCAGCATTTATATTACATAATAATCTTATGTCTATGTGGTCCTATGGCTTCAGTTCAGCATGGTCCTCTGGGTGATACAGTGACTCAAATAGCCCACTCTCTGAACCCAACTCTGCTCTTTGAACTACCTCCATGTACTACGGGATCCTTAATGTTAAGTGTCTTATCCAACCGCCTCCTGCCTTCTCCCACACCCACACATGGCAGGCTTTTTCTGGGCAGATGCAACACACATCTCTTCATCCCTGAAAGGGAGCTCTTGCCAGTACCAGTTGCCTCAAAGTCCAACATAGAGAAGCAGTGAGTTTGTATCGAGTTAAGGGAAGCAGGGATTTGCATCACCCTATCATGGGTGATGACTCAGGGAAGCTGAACCCTAGGGCTTTCTGCTCAGCACTCAAGAACCTTTCAGTCTTTCAAGATTCTTTTTTTTTTTTTTTTAAGATTTATTTATTTATTCCATATATAGTATTTTGCCTACACTCCAGAAGAGGGCAGAAGATCTCATTATAGATGGTTATGAGCCACCATGTGGTCCCTGGGAATTGAACTCAGGACCTCCAGAAGAGGAGCCAGTGCTCTTAACCTCTGAGCCATCTCTGCAGCCCTCCCCCAACCCCCACTTTTTTTAATCTCCTGAGTCCCCTGAGCCTCTGCTTCCTCTAGGAGGGAATGCTTAAATTGGGAGGAAACAGCCAAATAGTACCCTTCACCTTCAGGGGGCCCTTTATGAACTCTGCAGAGGTTTTAATCATTTCTAGCCATTCCATGACACAACCCCCCTGCCACAATTTGTATCAAGTGTAGAGTATGACCTGAGACCTTATTAGCAATTAAGACAGAAATAAAGAAACCTGTGCTTGCAGAGGCCATGGCCAAACAGTGAAATCGCCAGCACCAGTGCTTAGTAAATTAAAGCCAATAAAACTGACATAACTTGTGAATTTATTGATAATCATAAATTCTGCTATTACCAAAAGACATAAATATATCTGTACTTTTGACAGCTCTCACTCATTTACTTGAATAATGTCCTTTTCTCAGTTTAAATGATCATTGTATCAACCTCTTAATGCTTCAAGTCTCCTTTTTGTTACTTAAGCATTTGCTGCAATTGAATCAGCAGGGAGTTTATAGTTGTATGGCATTGAGCAATACTGCTTTGTACTTAGGGTAAAGTCAGTTCACGAAAGGTATTAAAAACAGAGACCGAGCAATCAGTATCTATGCAACGGGAGCTGGGGAATATATTGTATTTAAAAATACAGTAGGATTACTATTTCAAGACAATTCAGCCTAATCCAATTACCATAGTAAAACTCCAACCCCAGATACTGCCTGTGTGTGTCTGAATATGCATATGATATGTGTGTGTTGTATGATCATGTGTGTCTGTTTGTGGATATGTATATGATATATGTGTGGTGTATGAGCATGTGTGTGTTTATGTGTGTGACGTGTATATTTGTGGATATGTATATGATATGTGTGTGGTGTAACAGCATGTGGTATGTGTGCCCACACATATACATATGTGGAGGTCAGAGAAGGACACTCTCACTCTCCACCCACTTCTCTTGAGGTGTCTCACCGAACCTGAGGCTGAGCTGGCCACCGGCAAGCCCTGTGACCCTCCTGTCTCTGCCACACACAGTGCTGGTGTAACAGTCGTGCATGCCCATGACTGGCTGTTTACTTGGGTGTTGGGTCCGAATGCCTACAGACTGCGCTCTTATATCCTAAGCCATCTCCCCAGCAAGAAGTGTGCTTTCATAAGGTTTTAGGACACGTTCTTTTTTTTACATTTCTTACTTTTAAAAGACTGCATTTTTTTATTTCTTCATTAATAAGCAAGCAAAGAACAGACTTTCTCAGATGTGTTAAAATGTACTTATTTTGCACAAGTAAGGTCTGAAGAAGTAGACATTCACCTTATATATTGTGGTTATAACCCTTTCACCATTCAGCTTTGAGATTTCTCACTGGCTGCAAATGTAGTAACACTCAGTATAACATAAAGAGAAGCAGGGATGGACTGAGGTTGAAGACAGTAAGGTGGAAGACATCTCTTCTCTCTTCCCCCATCCTGGCTACATCATGAATAACAACAGGTGGGACATGTCATCACACTGATGGAACCGTCCCCACACTGTCTCACTTCCTCTTTTCTCCTCAGAGACTTCTGAGTATCATAGCATGATGGGACCAACATTCCGCTTGGTCCCCAGCAGAGACTATGACTGCCAGTGAACTTACTTCATGATTTGCTTTAAAATCATGCTTATCACTCATTTTCTATTTATCTGGGTTTCATGGATTACTGCACTTAGAGAATGGAGTATTTTTTTCTGCTTGCACTGGAGGTATGTAAGGAGAATGTTCGCGTGGTCCCAGGCAGTAGATGATTTTTGCTTGGCATCCAACCAGCAAGGTTCAGCCACGAGTATTTATTACTCATTAACACAGGGACCATTCAGCTTTTGGTTCAACTCAGATACCAGAAAACCAGCTACTCTGGCACATCTAAAACCTGGGAACGGATTTACAGGATTTTAGGTTTCTCTGCTGACTTACCTGCAAAGGCCATTAGGTGGGATAATAAATTCAGCAGGTGGACACGAGCTGATACTTTGCACAGATCACACTATATATAGAGGATCTGGGCATTTCCTTTACGAGGAAGGACCAGGTGTTTGTGATCCATGCATCAAAGATGCAGCCTTGTCTTTTGGGTATAAAAACTCTTCTCTCAATATTGCAGTATCTAACAAGGAATAGTTCCACTGATTCAAGTGTTTGTGTTGCCAGATAGCTTCCCATGCATAGCTAACATTAATAACACAAAGGATTACTATCTCTCCTTTGCTTACACTTTTTCCCACTGCTTGTGGAAGACAGATGAAGGTCTAACCAAGAGACTTCTTCAAACAGTTAGGACTAGTAATGCTGAGGTTGGCCCTGAAGTGAGCAAAGAAAGGCCACACCAAGGACTATGCTTGCCTTTTGTATTTTTGCATTTTGTACCTTTTCTGGAAGAGCCAGCCATCATGTTGGTTCAGCTCGAAGGTACAGCAGCAAAACTGGGCTAGACTAAACACAGTCATTGATCAGGAGGAAACGGGATAAACCAGAGAAAAGACTAATAGGGAAATACACTAAGAAGATGCAGGAAGACACAGCACAGTGGAAAACCAAGAATGAATGAGCGTGGTTCGAATGAGGAGGACAATGATAACCTGTTAAAAAGACGAGTGAGTGGAAAGGAAAGATGGAGCAAAAAAGAGAAGTTAGGCTTCTTTAATGAGGCCACTTTAAGTCCCCGTGCAGTGGTGCGTGCATGTACTTCCAGCACTCGGGGAGGCAGAGACTGAGTTCAAGGCCAGCCTGGTCTACAAAGCAAGTCCAGGACAGCCAAGGCTACACAGAGAAACCCTGTCTTGAAAAAAACAAAAGAGAGAGAGAGAACGAGAGAGAGAACGAGAGAGAGAGAGAGAGAGAGAGAAGAGAGAGGGAGGATTTAGCACCAGCGGTGAAGTGTTTGACTTGTAAGCATGAAGACCCAAGTTCTAGCTTAAGAACACACAAACTAGCCTTGGTAGTGTCCACCTGAAATTCTGGTACTGCAGAGGGTGAGACAGAAGGATCCCTTGGGCATGTTGGACAACCAGCCTAGCCTGTGTAGACAGTACCAGGCCAGTGAGAGATCTTTTTCAACAGGGTGGGCACTGTCTGGGCACGAGGGCAGCAGACAGCCTCAGGTCTAGTGTGTTGTTGTTGTTTTGTGGGGAAATGGGACTAGTGATTAGTCAGTGTATAGAAAATGTGTTGTTATAAATAAAAACAGTGTCCGACTATATATTGTTCATTATTAGCCCTATGATTATTGGGGTGGTATTATTGAACCAGATATCACAATTAGTAAGACACAGACACCTGTTGAATTTTATAATTGCCTTATTTACCTTGGTCTGGGCAGATATTTCACCTCTGCTGTCTCAATAACCTCACCATCCACCTCCCAACCCCTGCCCAATGCCATCTGCCTTAACCATCCTTATCTGGGCTACCTTCCATCTATACTTGCCTATATTATTTATCTGGGCCTTTCCACGACATTATTGGCATCCTTCCTCTCAAGCCACATGGTTTCTTCTTCGTGCTAACCCATTGTGGTATCCTCCTTCCTCCTCTCTTCCTGTCCTTCTGTTTCTGGTGATTCTCCTGATCCCAAAGCCTGTGAACCTTAGCCATGCCTAACCCTTTCTTGCCTGCTCAAGTTTTAGGCCTTGTAACCAACCAATTAGGAATCATGTCTTAGGCAGGTTTACACAACAAGGATAGGCTTATCCAGGTAGTAACCAGATCTTGAGGATCAGTAATTAGCATCAAAATACAAACATAAAACCAAACCTGGACAAAAAACGAGAGACAATAATTTGTGAATCTTTTTATTGGAGTCATCTATAAAAGGCGTTTTTGGTTTCTGCTCAGATCTCTTAAAAATAAGCATTAGAGCAGGCATCAAGGAGACTATCTGGGTTACTCACCCTCCCCACCTCATGACTGACTTAGATGTCCTGGAGACTTCAAATGTTTCAGCCCATCCTAATCTAAACTCTTGTAAAACAATGCTTATGTTGTAATGATTGTTATGTAAAAGTGAGGCTCATGCTGGTCGCAACAGTGTAGTGTTTATAGCAAATCAAATAAGGAATCTCCAGAAATATATAGATTGAATTTCCTTTCTTTTATGTTCATATTTTGAACCAAAGATGTAAAAATATTTAAATTATAACAATTGCAGGCCAATCACCAGAGGCCTTATTATACTTCCCTGAAAGTTAGAGCACGGAATTTGGATTATCAGCATGCAAAAACATGTTATGTTCTCTGCATTCAATTTTCTTTGCATCCTGGAGCTAGTGTCCTCAGAAGGCACTGGAGTTGAGTTTGATTAGAAATTAAACTAAATGTGCTGAAAATCTAACATCGGTGTTGGCTTATGGTATTCCTGCTGGAACCTGACAAGCTTGCCTGTGGGAAGACCAACAGAAACACGGAACTGTTGGCACAGGACAGCGGTATGGATTCCAAAGCTTGGCCTGTGCAGACAGAGAGCAGAAATCCACCGCCCATATGTTTCAGCTTAATCTTAACCAGACATTCGTTGCTTAATCTCCCCAAAGGAGTGAAACGCACTTGAAAGGGTTAATCAGAGTCCAGGGGCATGGGTGTCAGTCACAGTGTGGTCAGAAACAGCGCTCACCAGTGAGAGTCATTTTTTTATCATGCTTGTCTCATGGGCTTTTAGGTTCTAGACTTCTCCATGTGAGTAAGCACTCACTCCTGCCTTTTAAAAATATCTTATAGCCACGGTAAAAATAGGGCAATTGTTTATACTGTCTTGAAAAACCTACTCCCCTGTGCCCCGCCCCTAAAACCAGTGAAAAGGCTTAGCAAATTTTATTTGAGAGGAGAATATAGCTTAAATAGCCTAATTTCAATAAGAACTCAAATTCTATTCTTATAATTGATTATATGAAAACGTCTCACTTTGTCTCAAATGTTTAAAAAGTATTAAGTGGCTAAATTTAAAATGTGGGGGCAGTTGTGTAAAGGGTGACTCTGCTGTGGTGTTTTCTATGTCATCTTGTTCTAGAAAGACACACGTTTGACTCCCACCGGACCCCAGGAGGAGGTGTTGTTATTGTCCCCATTTTATAAAAGAGGAAACAGGCTCTTCGCGGTGACGTTCTTGCCCAGGGTCATGCAGACCCAAAGCACAGCTCCAGTTTGGACCTGGTCAAGGTTTGGCCTGCACATCAGGGCCATGCCCCACGTCTGTTCCTGCTCCCCACCTGTATGAAGCCGGGCTCTGCTGTGCCGGCGGGCTTGCCTGGTTCTACATCATTGTTGGCATGAGTTCTGGTTTGGTTTGGTGCTTTGGCAGGTTTTCCTCTGACAGGTGGAAATTGGTCTGAAATTGAAAAAGTTTGAGTGGATATGTTATGCTTCAGGTAGGAAGTCCTACCCCTGACCTTATTGGATGGGTTTCGGCAGAACCCAGGTGTTCTAAACGTGCGGTGTAGAACCACCTTCAGGCTGTGCATGAGGGCAGGCAGGAGAAGGCAATGGATTTCCTGTTGAGACTTGAGGCTATGTTCCTAAGATCTCTCATTGTGTCTGTGCATCTGTGCTAGTATTCCTACATCTGCAAAACGCACATCTCAGATGCTTCCGGAGCATTTCCAATGAGGAAATCTTGTTGAGACCCAGGCATTACCATCAAGGGCCTTATAACATAGAGAGAAGAAGAGCAAACTCATGTGAATGATAAACAAAATGAGCTTGCTGTGTCCAGATGTTTGAAACACTAACCAGCATATCACCCTTGCTTATACCTTTCTCATTCCTTGAAGCAGAGCACTGTTTCTGACAGGGCCAGAGCTGATTTCTAAGCAAATGCTGGCAATATGACGGCGTTTATCAGACTTCACCTATTTTCATACTCTTATCCTGTTACATTGCTGCCTTGATTCTGGCAAATGAGGAGTCTCTGTGCTTTGCTTAAAACAGAATAATGCCCACAGGACAGAATGATCATGTCGCTTCACTCTGCACAGATCTGTGTTTCTCCCTTATGAACCTGAGGAAAGGGGGCACCCAGCACAGCAAAATTCAGCTCTGCTCATTCTTGTTGGTGTATTTGTTTATGCTATGTTGTTTGGGTTCTTATAACTACAACCCTTCTCCACCCCAATCCCTTCCAGCACCACAACACCAGGTAGGAGAGACAGAAGTTAGTGAGGAGGCGGTGGGGGTTGAGATCTTTTTAGGCTGGTTTTCTGCTGGTTAGGGGCATTGAGTTCCTTGGGGCAAGTCTAGTCTTCGACTTGTCAGGATATCTCCAATGTCCTCTTCTTTCTTTTCTCTCCACCACTTGATAAACCACCAACTGCAGAGCAGCCAGAGCAGGAACCAGCAGGGGGAACAGCTGCTCCCCCGCTCTTGGGCCTCTGGTCTTTTTATACCCTCTCTAAAGTCTCCCAAAATTAAACTATCTTCAGCGGACAGAATCACACCCCTGCCCGAGCAAGCATGAGGCAAATAGTCTGCTGCTGAGGACAATCCGAAGCAGTGTCATAGCCCACACCTGGGATTAAAACAAAACCATGTTTACATAACCCAACTGGGTTTTTAAAGAAACCAAAACTCTCACTATACATTCTGATGACTTATAAACATGCAGTTTGAGCAAATGTATCAAAGAAGATTTAGCACCATTCCATGAAATATGAGCAAAAAAGCAGTTGCCAAAATTCAACAGCATTTTCATAGTGAAGCCAAGGAGATCCCCCAACCTAGGTAAAGTCTGGTTACAAAAAAAAATAAAATCACAGCTCACATCATAAACACTGTGAAACAGGGAAACAGTTTGAGGGTCAGGAAGGGGTCAAGGGATCCCAAGACTTCTATTACACAGCAAATAGAATGTTCTAGGGTGTGCAATGAGATCACAAGAGGGGAAAAAGCTCAAAGTCTATTAGAAAGGGAAGCCAGACCGTTGCTGCTTGCAGGTGGCATGGCTGCTTACCCCCAAAACAGTACGTGATTTACAAAAAATTGCTAGAAGCAAGAAATGATCAAGTTCACACAGTTTCAATAAGTAAGTAACAATAGAGTTTTGAACAAATTAGAAGGTGACATTTTATAACTATTATTTGTGGCTATAAGGACTTGATGCATCTCTTGGCATATTTTTGTATTTGGATATTGTGGTGAGCACACTATATAAGAAACATAGACATAAACACAAACAGAGACACTTGTGTCTTTCCATAGTGCTAGAGTGTATTGAGTGACAACATATTCACAAAGTACAGTGGTTTTTGCGACAGCAACTTGACAAAGTCGTCCTGTTCCAGTGCTTGAAGACTGGGGCAGGTGTTTTCCAAGTTCTTAGTGCCTCATCCAAAAGTAAAACAAAAGTCCCAAAGACATTTTATTCACAGCAAAGCAAAGTACAGCTCAGATAGGCTGTCAAGAGTGACAGTGGACCACAAGAATGAGATAACTTGGGGGCCTTCCTTCTGTGTGGACTCAAGACACAGGAGAGTTTCATTGCTAAGAAAGTTATCTGTTTTGATTGACAGGCTTGACACTGTATATGCGTCCCTTCCCTCAATGCATACACTTTTAATGATATTGTGATCTCAATGAGATCCTAAATAGAGGACTCTCCCTCAAAGTTCACTCAGAGGTCCTAGTTTACCTTATTGTGCATGCAGGTTAAACTGGTTCAAACTGGATTGGCCCATTGTCCCTAGTTCCTGGATACATTCCAAGACCTGTTTGGGTGGAAATGGGGTGTTTCAAGAGCTCACCAATGAGAATAAATTATATCTGTTGTTTAAAGCAGGTGTACGTGCAGCCTGACAGAGGGGGGCTTTCAGGTTGCCAACAGGTTGTTAGATGCTTTGTTCAGAGAGTGGTGTATGCATGGCCCAAGCCAAGTGGAGTACCAGGTTGATAAGTTATTTCCTAGGCTTTCCTGCCTCAGTGCCACAGGCAAGCACAATTTCTTCTGTTCCAATCTTAATTACTAATTAACTCTCAGATTACACATTACACACAAGTAAATCTCTCTCTCTCACACACACACCCACTCACTTCAGAATGGCAACAAAGAGTTAAGAGGTGTGTCGATTACTTCTCTCTTGCTGTGACACAACACCATGACCAGGGCAACTTATACAAGAAAGGGCATATTCGGGCTTACTAGCCCAGAGGGTTAAGTGAGTGTCCACCAACACTGCAGGAAACTGCAGGAATGGAGCAGCAGGCTGAGAGCTTACACTTGGACATTTAGGGTTCTCTCACAGTTTCATTTTCCCTCTCAGATAATTACTTATTGAGGAACTAGAGGGTATGGCCCTGCACAGGAAGGCAACAGTTAGGAACAACCACTGCCTTGGACTCTGTTCACCCAATAGTCAGTTAGCCAGTTTCAGTCGTTTCCGTGAATTTTATGTCTTTGCTTTAATTAAAAAAAAAAGACCACTAAGACATGTGTGTGTATGTGTGTGCGTGTGTGTGTGTGGGAGGGCTATCCGTGTGAGTGCAATGCTGGAGAAGACCAGAGAGGCTTCAGGATATCCTAAAACTGGAGTGAGAGGCAGGTGTGAACCACCCTTTGTGGATGCTGGGAATTGAATTTGGAAAGAGCACTTTACACTCTTAATCATGGAGCCATCTTCCAGCCTTACAATTTCTATTAAGATATTTGGGTGCATTTATTCAGAAACATGAAGCATTTTCACCTGCACAAAGTGACCACCTTATTTATCCCTGAGCTTCTGATTTCAGAGTGAGACTGCTAACGTGGGTGTTCTCAGGGTCTAGCCTCAACTACATAGTGAGCTCAAGGAAGAGAGGAAGAGAAAAAGACTGGAACATGAATACAGTTTTTAAGCCTTAAATAATCAATTAAAATTAGGCACTTGGAAAATTTAGAGTGGCTACTATCTTTAAAATGTCAACTGGGAAAAAAGGTGCCTTCTGCATAAGCAATGTCCTACCAGCAAATTCTCTGGAACAATTTTTCCTTTGCAGTGCGACTCCAAGCACATGCCTTGCCAGAGAGCTGCTTCCTCAGAGCTGTGGGTGCTGCATGAAGGTATGTGGAGTCTTCGTGAGGAGTGCAACGGATAATGGAGAGATCCAAAGATGTTCTCTGTTCCTGTGGGCTGAGTGAGTGTGTAAAGGCACCAGCTTGCCTGGGTTCATTGACAAGTTAGACATGGTATCAACTGTTACCAGAATCTGATGCCAGATTCTGAAAATGACAATTCCCAATGAGGAAGTAGACTTGGTGTTTCTGAAAACGAAAGTCTCATAAAGAAATAAAAATTAAAATGCTCTAGTTCTACTAAGTACCCAAAGAACACAACTAACACTAATTCCAAACTCACATGAAAATATCACTTACAATTAAGTGACTAAATATTTAGAAAAAATAGTTGAGTATTTATTTACCTCACTCCATATACCTAATATTTAAATGTGTGTGTATGCGTGTGTATGTAAACCTATAAAAACTGTAGGGGAAAAAATCCAACCCAAATTTATATATATATATAGTGCCAGGCACCTGGAGAAGCCACACTGTCCACCCATCCAATGAAATCAACATCTTTCTGATGAAAAGAATGTCAACAAAGCAAATTGATACAGTTTTTTGGGGGGGGTGGGGGGAAGGGATTGTAATAACATGGTGGGAAAAACAATCCAGCTAATTCCTTTGGCTTGTAATGAGTTCAAATAAATATTATAGTGAAACTATTTAAACAAGCAAAAAGCTGAGGGGTACACACCCCTCAGGATAACAATGGATCCTCAAAATGCAGGCAAGTTTGTCTTCACTGTCAAACATACCAAGCATTTCACTCTTGCTCCTCAGAGTGCAAGTCCTTACTTCTTATTTTTCTCATGTGACTTATAAAACAAGAGAAGGGTGGGGAACACCTGCTGTCTCTCTGTTTCTGATTGTATCACACAGCAATGATTGTAATTAGTTTCATTATCTAAGCCTTGCCCCAAGCTTCCTCAGTTTCTCAAATCAAGTCTTGTCAGCAAATGAACAAGGAAGCAGTTTTGTTCCCAGGGGGTTGGTGGATGATCAGGACTTCAGGGCTCCTGTGTGAAGGACAGAGGGTCTAAGTGTCTCCTTCTCAAAGATTCCTTTCCAGTCTCCTGTAGGTTACTGGGGAAGGTCCTAGAGTGAGGCATAGATTGATGCAAACAGCAAGAAGTTTATTGAAACCAACATGTTGAGGTCTCCTGTATCATAAGGAGAGGCGACCATGAGGAACAAAAGCTTTGGGTTTTTATAGGCAACTTTGGAAATAGCAACAGGGCAATTTTTCATTGGTGGATATTTTGGGTCTAGCTACATGCTTGGGCCAGTATACTCAGGGTTAAGCTGCCCGAGTTGCAGTTTCTCGAAGAATTGTCTGCCCCCACCTGTGTACTTGGAGGCTTCTCCAGCAACTGTCTGTATGAATGTTCCAAGGGTTGCCTGAATCTATGTCCTTGGGCTTTTCCCAGCAACTGTCTGACTGTCTGTGAGGTTTGAGTCCTGGGGTGCTTGGGTCGGGGGCAGAGGGAAAAGGGTGTACCCTGCACTTAGCAATTAGTGGAAAGTTCCCAGTTTCCCCAATTTTTCCAGTTTTCTTGGTTGTTCTCAAGCTAGATCTCTTCACTCCCATTTTTCTGTCCCTCATGGTCTCCGAAATCCCAACACTTGGTAGGTAGGGCACTCTTAGGAGGAATCAGCCTCCATAGGGAGATCCTATGCTGTCTACACATCTATGAAAACATTGGCTGTTGTTTTTTCTTTGTTTTTCACAAAGAAAAGAGACATAATGCTGTTTATTCGTGTATTTAAATTGTAGAACCCCACTTCAGCAATGGTTGCTTCAGTTTCCTTTCTTTTAATGTGTGTTTGTTTGTTTGTTTGTTTGTTTGTTTGAGACAGGGTTTCGCTATGTACTGCCCACTGGGCTTGAACTGGTGGCATTCCTATCTTAGCTTCTGAAGCGCTAAGACTGCAGACTTGAGTCACCACATCTGTTCAACTGCATGCTTATCTTAAATGTCTTTGTATCTTAGAGAGCCTTCAAGATGGACTTTTGGGGATTCTCTTTCGAAAACCTTTTACTTACTCTCTTACAGGGTTTCTCTAAACCTGTGTTTAAATTTTGCCTTAATTTTTTTTTATCTGTGTTTAAATCTTTTCCTTAATAAATTCCAACGTGTTCCAAAACAATGTGTGGGCATCTGGAACATTTTAAGGAACTCCCAGTGCCCTACTCACAGTGAGTGGTGGGATGCCACAGGCCTTTGGTTCAGAACCTCCCAACACCCTGCTGTGAGAAGGGATTCTCAACAGAGAAGAGCACAAATGTATTTTGACATTTGGGTGTCTCTCCAGAGGTGACTACAGGTAGAAAAACCGTCTTGACCTCCTTCAACCTAGCTGTTCTTTGCGAATGTGGCATACATGATTTTTTTAAAAAAATACATTCATTATACACTGTATTTTAATGTAGCTATCTTCTATAGCTGTATAACAAACCACTATCCATTAGAAGCTGAAAATTGCATACACTTTCTTCACACAGAAGATTGTGTCCTGGCCCTCTGTGACACCAAAATCCATATGGGTTCAAGTTCCTTATGTAAAATGCGATGGAATTTGCCTGTTACCTACACATAGCCTCTCATAGAGTGAACATCATCTTTAAATGACTTGCCATGCCTCATACATTTACTTAGCTGTCTATCGTTTTGAAAAATGATAGCATCAAAGCATCTCAGTTGTTCACGTGGTTCTAATCACTACAACTCCAGAGCATAAGAAAGGAAAAAGGTCAGTGAGCTGGGTTTAGAATTTGAGCGTCCACTGTTAAAAGGGTTTCTGGAATGGAGCTTGGGAGAACTGGTTAGTTATTGTCGAGTGGCTTATAAAAGACACCCCAGACAGATCTCACACCCTTTGCATCCTGTGTCTATGAGCAAAAATGTGACCTTCTAAAGAACCAGGAAGTGAGCCCCAAGGAACACTGACTTTATAGGCATAATGGTTTTATATGCCATACAGAACTGTAAGAGATACATTTCAGTTTACAGGATGAAAAAATGCTTTAGTTTACATGAATGGCTTGCTGTTATTTTCTTTATTCTAGAGTTAGTTCACTCTACTGCCTTGGTGGTTGGTTTCTCTTTTTTCTTTCTTATTTTCCCCATTTTCTTCCTTTTTCCTTCCTTCCTTCCTTTCTTCCTTTCTTTTTCTTTCTTTTTTCTTTGCTTCTTTCTTGCTTGCTTGCTTTGCCAAGGTTCTATCTGGCCCAAGCAAGTTTTTAACTTGAGTAAGAGACCCTCCTGCCTCAGCACCTAAGTGTCCACTACCTTACTGGCTATTAATTGACTTTTAAAGTATTAATTTGCAAACATTATATGTATAATTGAAAAATATTTTAGAGAGGAAAGAGTGATCCTAGTTGGATTGAAAATCATTGCAATAGATAACTAGAGTTACAGCCTACCCTTTGTAGTTAATATAATTGTTACATATCAATGTTTTCTTGGTGACATCTTCATATATTAACCTATTGTGCACTGATAGTGTCCAGCCTTCATCTTTCCCTTTCTTATTGTCTCCCACTGTGGTTTCCCTACTTACCCTAGTGATCCTTCTGACTTCTTATGTATCTTAAAAGAAAAAAATTCCTAGGTTCTCTGTCTGAGAAAACAACCTGCATCACTCATTTTCTATGTCTGACTTACTTTACATACCACTATGACTCCCATCCACCAATTTCCCTGTAAATGGCATGAGACTGTTATTTTTTTATGCCTGAACATATATATTCAACATATATTCCATAATGTCTGTCCATTCCAATGTCACCTAGGCTGCTTCTGTAGTTTGGCTGTTGTGAAAAACTCCACAGTAAGTATGGGTCTTATGTCTGCTGACTTCATGTCCTTCCAGAGTGTCCTCCAAATGGTACAACTGGATTGTACAGTAGTCCTACTGATCTATGTTGATAACAGCTGTTCTAAATGGGGGGGCGGAAGAATCTCACATGGTTTGGAAATGCATTTCCTGTTAGTTCATAAATCTTGATGCAGTAGCCCACTTCAAGGTTTTGTAGGCACTTGTGATGTCATCATTGGTCACTGCCCACAGGTGCCTGGGATAAAAGGACCCCTGCCTCTTACCTCTCCCTTCCTCTCTTGCTCTCTCCTTTCTCTGTCGGGCGCTCCCTCCCACCATCTTTCTCTCTCTCCCCATCTCCATCCAATAAACTCTTTCATAAGATCTGTTGTGTGCATGTAGGATCGTTTTTAAAATGCTAACATTTCCTTAATGATTGAAGACCTGGTGAGTGTTTTCAGGTATTTGCTGGCCATTTATTTGTAGAGGTATTTAAAGAATACCTCTTCAAATTACATGATTACATTCATTTTTAGATTTCTATTTCTTTGCTATTCGATTTTTGAGTTTTTGATATATTTTGAACACATATTCTGTCAAATAAACAACCAGCTAAGATTTTTTTCTTCCATTATTTCTTTCTTTTAAGTTTTTTTATTTTTCTTCCATTCTTTACACCGTCTCTTGCTTTACTGATCACATCTATGCTCTGCAGAGGAGGCTCTAATTGGTTGTAATCATATCACTGATTCTTGTATTTCCAGAGCTGTTGAGGTCCACAACGTTGTTGCCTATGCTGATATCTTGACCTTATCCTCCACTTCTAGCAATTTCATCATTGCAGGTGTTTGTTGGGAATCAGGCCTCAAAGATAAAACAAACAAACAAGCAAACAAAAACTAGAAGAGGATTTGTGAGTTTAGGTCCTGGTTTTAAACAGATGATGTGTGTGCATGAGGCTCAAATTCATGCCACACTCAGAAGTGGGTCTTTGCTTTCTGTAGCTTCACATAGGACTTGTAAATCATAGTTTTCACACATTATGACATGTGCAGGTTTGAGTCTGCCTCCTTTGATTTTTCCCTGGGGCTTCTGTGCTTGACTGTTTAATGCAGCAACTTAGAAGGCATTGTTCTCCCCCTCGTCTTACAAGGTAATTAATGAATAATTAACTGATGGTTGACTCCAGAGATTCCAGGTTCATTAAGACTGACCCTCATAACTGTGTTTGTATCTCATAGATGTGCCTTATCACAGTTGTCTGGCTTCTTCTCATTTCCTTGTGATAAGGTCCTGGGCCCAGTGAACCTCCAGAAGTAAGCATTCAGGGCTGCCCAGCAAGTTTATTTGAGGAAGGAAATAATCAATTTAGAGCTATTAAGGCTGGAGCCCTTATCCAGCTCATTTCCTTGTCTAATGCTTCACAAGCTGATATTACATGTTCAGTGAGACTTCAAAGCAACGGCCCCAGGCTGTGTGGGCTTTCATTAATGCGCCGTTTCTCTGGGACAGCAAGTGTTTGTCATTAACATGACTATAGCCCGAAGACTTGCAAACGGGGGGCCATAAAAGTTGTAGGAAAAACTTGTGCCACTCAGCTCAGGGCTTTAGTTCAGACCACTATTAAATCTGTATTGCTGGTGAAGGGTGGGGCCAGGATCACACTTAGAGGGGTGTGGTGTGTGTGTGTGTGTGTGTGTGTGTGTGTGTGTGTCTATGTGTCTTAATGCATGGAGGCCAGAAGTCAACCTCTAGTACCCTTTCTCAGGCACAACTCAGCTAGTTTGGGGGACAGGGTCTCTCATTGGTATCTGGGACTGGCCAGCGAGCCTGGGGGTTCCTCTGTCTCTGTCTTTCTGCTTTTGTTGGGATTACAAGTGCATACCACCAGGCCTGGCTTTTTTATATGGATTCTGGGGCTTCAACTCAGGTCCTCATGCCTGGGTGGCAAGCATTTTATTGGCTCTCCCCAGCTTGATTCTCACAGTTTTGATTTGCCTCTTTCCTTTCCTCCATAAGGTTCAGTGTCTTAAAAATAACGATTTGTCCTATCAGCAGTACAGTAGAAAGTGTAAATGCACCACCCCTATCCCCCTCTCTCATCTATCTCTCTCTGGTCCACATCCAGGTAACAGTATGGGGACTTCTGGCCCCTCCTCATATCTGGTATTGCACAATGCAACCCAGGCCCTATCTACACAGCAAAACAGTTAATGAACCACATTAGGAAAGAAAAAAAGAAATCGAGGCACACCAGAGGGAGTTATTTTGAAGGCAAGAGGCTGACCAGAAAAACCTGTAATTACAAGTGTGAGGTTGTGACTATTTGTTAAATCCACACAGGTTGGGGCTCACTGCATTGCTGTCTTCTGACTAGACATGGTGGGACACCGCTTTCCTTCACTGTGGATCTGACTAGCCTCCCGGGCAAGCCTGCCTCACTCTGCCTCCTTAATAGAGAGGGCCAGCTGGACAGAAAGAAAGAGACAGTTAGGGTGACCTACGTTTGCCTCGAGAAACATTGTCTCACTTTCAGCTCCTGCTACAGCCATTTAGGCAGTTAGACCACCGTGGGAGGCCTTCCTGTCACAGAGGAGCCCATTTCCAGAAGGGGCTGGGCTGCCAAGGATCTGCAGCTGCTTGTTGGAGCCGCCCCTGGTCCAGAGTGAGAAAAGCAAGAACAACCCCTGGGGAAACACGATAAAAACACGGATATTGTAGGAAAATCACTAGCAGTTGTCTGGTTCCTTTTCTGTGTCAACAGGCTTTTGTTTAGTGTTTTAGGTATCTGAGTACCACGGTGGAAGCTTTTGTTGGTTTCCCTCTCATTAAAAATAACCCTGTTGAGAAGCCAACTCACCAGTGTATGGTTGTAACAGAAAAGACGCAAGAGGAAAACAATTAAGAAATTCTAAGCTAACAAACTATCCTGTTCATAGTTCCTGGCAGAGATAACTCATCAGGTTGATTTTTCTTTCCTTTTTAGGGGGTGGTAGGGGTTGGGGGGGTAGGGGCTTGCAGTTAGTGATCAAACACATCTACAATTAATATTTGTTTAGAATTCAGGATCCCATTAAAAGGTTTTTGTTTTTGTTGTTGTTGTTCTTGTTTTTGAGACACAATATTATTTCCAATTTAAAAATAAGTCAAGCCCTCAACAGAATCTATATAGGAATTTAAAGACTGGACAAAGTTTTGTGTTTTTAACACATTTTTTATTTTGTGTTTTTATACATTCCTTTGGGAAAATGAAAGCATTCAGGGAGGATTGCTCTGACACCCCATCATAAAAGACTGTTTTCTACACTAAGGGATTGTTTTCCTGTGAGAGTCATCTTGTGGCAATTGTAAAAGGGTGTGTAAGAACAGAACTGTTTTTCTCAAGTGTTCTAATAACACTTGGAAAATTCTGTATGCCCAAATACAATGCCATATTTGATTTGGCTCAGACATACACCCCGTCTGTTAAAGTTTAATAATCATTTGGCTTAATAACCCCACGGTTCACAATGTCCTAGGAAATGGCCCAGTGCAGCTAGGGGTTCCTCCATGTGGGAAGTAAACGCAGGTGCAGGTCTCTAGACTTTCTGCATCTTGGTCTCAAGTATGTTTTCATCTCCTGGGACTGACGAGGAAATGGTAGCCTTGAAACACCAAGCTGCCCAGTGCTAGGAGGAGGCTGATGCCTTGTGCTCACACAGTGTGCAGGCGTCATCCTGTCTGTGTCTCCAGCCTCTTCAAGTCTCTGATGCCTTTGAGATTTCCCTTAGACTTTATCACCTCCATGCTCTGTCTGTAGGTCTGTATTTTAAGATGGTGTAGTCACTACTTCAGCGATCTCCTTCCCTCTGGTTTTCTGACCCCCTTTCTCTCTCCTTCCTCTTCTGTCACTGTTTCTTTTTGAGTTAGTAAAATGACTAAACCAGAAAATGACAGGCTCATCTTTTTACTAAGTGGGGGCTGGCTGGACAGGAGTGAAAAATGAAGACTTTATATATATGATTGTATGCATATATATATACGTATATATGACATACATATAGAGAGATAGCATATTTTCTAATCTTATATCTACCACAGTATTGTAGAAATTGGCATTTTTGTCCGTGAAAGTGGTCCAACAATTCCAGTGTTAATAGGTGTGCTAGTTATTCCACACCTGCATTTATTAGAAACACTAAGGAAATTGCTATTGCTTTTTTATTTTAAAAAAGCCCTCTGAAATATAAATGTCTATTTTAAAATGTACTTAGAATCCCTCACATCCCAGCTTCCTGAGAAAACCACACCAAATGTAATTAACGTGGCTTTAGATGCGCAATCCTCCGATGTACCATTTCACAACTGCATATGGTTTTTCTAAAACGTCAATTGCTTTCAGTTGTTGCTCTAAATGGATGGAAATTTGTAACATCACTTGCTGACTTTGGTGAAGTTTACTACCAGGATTATTCCAGCAAAAGCTGCCTGCATTTCACTGTGAGGCACAGGGCTTCCCGCCTTCAGCTGGCGGCCCGGTGAGGGCGGGCCATCTCGGCAGCATTATCCAAGTTTCTCTCCTGTGGTTTTGATGATTCATCTGCCTCTTCCTGTCTCTAGATGGGGACCATATTTTGCCAAGAGTCTTGTTACACCCTCTCTTGTTAGTAGAGAATTGCTCCCAGCAATGTTCTCTTTCCTGTTAACACCTGCACTAAGCTGTTGAGGAAAGAGTTTTCAAAGCAATCCTAAAAGAAAAAAAAAAGATTCTTGTCTCTGTAAACGGAGAGAACATTTCTTCCAAATGTTAAAGGAACTGTTTATAAGACCAAAAATTACTCAGACTTCCATCTAAATATTTAGTGTTAGTAGCCTTTATAATGTCAGTTGCTATAGTGACACATTTTCATGTGTACACACCAAAATCCACACCATGGATTCAATACACTATCAACTATATTATAACGACATGCTTCACAATAACTCCATGGGTCCAATAGTTAATTACTGGAGTGAGAAGAAATTTAATAATACTTTGTTTGTTGGTACCCAGTGTTTGTAGTTATTAGCTTATTATGAGTAATTTGATATTTGAGAATATTCAACAGTTTACATATGCTGAATCCACACACTTACCCATCTCCTTCCCTCTGGTTTTCTGGCCCATCCATCCATCCATCCATTCATCCACCCATCCATCCACCCATTCATCTACCCACTTATTTACCCATCTACATTCCCACACATTTACATTCCCACTCATCTACTCATCTACACACTCACCCATCCATGCAGGCAGTTCACCCACTCACCTATCATCCATCTGTTCAACCACCCACCTATTCACCCAATCACATTCTCTCCCATCCCTCCCCATTTGCTGATTTGTCTTCTATTGATTTACCCACCAATCAGCCTTCTGAATATCCATCGCATCTATCCATCCATCTAATCCATTTGCTGTCTATCCCATTTTCTGGACATGCTAGAGGCATTTTTAGACTTCAGATATTTGTAGAGAATGTATCATAGTTTCTGGACAGTTGAAGAACCAGTGAGTGGCAATCTTTGGGCAACAAAGGTTGAAGCTTACATATTCTTCAAGAATACAGTCATAAAAATCTAGGACAGGAGAAAATCATTAAACATTGCCAATCAAAGCTGGGCCCGGTGACTCACATCTCAATTCCTAGTGCTCAAGAAGCAGAGGCAGGAAGATTACCACAACTTAAAGAGCAGTCTGCACTACACAATGACAGGTCCACTAGTGATACAGTTTGAAGCCCTGTGGTAACAACAATTCTCCATCCCATAAACCATTGCTGCTAGAAATTCCATCTAAAAAGAAGGGTAATAGCAACTTTACATTTAGAATTATATGTAAAATATATTACAAATACCTTCAAAGTTATTGTTTATAGAACACAAGGCATGCATCTCAGAGGAGTCTTATGACACCTGCCAATGCTTCTGTGATTGAAGACACATCTTAGTGACAACTGAGGGTCAAAAGGGGGATGTTAAGTGGAGGCTGAGGACCAAGAGCCAGGCCTGTAGAAGGGAAGGAAACAGAGCAGAAAACCATAAACAGAAGATTTAAGCATGGGTACAGTGGTGTCCCTTATCTGAGGCCTTGCCTCCTGTAGTTTCAAGTGCTGTTAACTCAGCTGTAGTTGATAAATGTTAATGCAAAAAGATGCTTTGAGAGAGGTGATACAGAGAGAGAGACACAGAGAGAGAGAGAGAGAGAGAGAGAGAGAGAAAGAGAGAGAGAAAGAGAGAGAGAGAGAAGCTCTCACTACAGAATACTGTTGTAATTTGGCCTGTTCATTATTGTTGTTGCTACTCTCTATTGGGTCTAATTTATAAATCAAGATGTAGTGTATATACATGTGTGTTCAGGCAGAAACACAGCATGTGTGCAGCTCTGCACCATCTGTATTTCCAACACCTGCTAGAGGTCTCACAGTGAGCGCCCATGGATAAGAGGAGACATTTTATATGAAAAAACCAAACCAAAAAACCATAGATAAAGAGAAAGGGAACCCAGGTGAAAAAAGTGCACAGTACATCTGTGACTCAAGAAAGAAAGGTCCAGGTTCAGACTGGATTCCGACCGCCATTGTCAATGTGGCCTCGTACATACCATCATAACTCTTAAACGAACCTAAACACTTTTGAGAGTTAGAATAACACATGAATATAGCCCAGGATTCTCTCTGCTCAATGTTTATTAGGTTACTTTCCACATGGCTCTGGACTTCTAGTCAATAGAGCTCACTGTGACTGGATGCAAAGAGCTCTCAAGTACGAATTGTCACACGTCAGACTTTCCAAGGCAAATTCAGAGGCATCAATGACTTTGTCCTCTGGTCAGTTTTCTTTCATCAATGTGATGGAAGGCAAGAAAGAATTCTAAGCATTTTGCCTTCCTGTTGTTAAATCTGTGTCATCCCCATTGCACAGAGTGGAAATGAGAAGCAGCAGGGGAGCATTTTGACTGAAGTCTTGTTTGAAATCTCCAAAGGAAGCTACGGGAGTCCTGAGTGCTAATGTCTTTCCTTCAACTCTTGGCCCTGGAGCTACTTCAGAGAGGAATGGTTTGCTTTAGCATCCTTAACCTTGTGGACAGTGCTTCAGTAAACGGGAATGCTAGGTACTTTTGTGGTATGCATGGCACTGGCTAGTATGTGAGTTCTTTGTCAGTTAAAGAGTTAAATGACAGGAAGAATGGCGGAGGTGAAAGCTTTCTGGTAAGAATTCCAGACACTGCAGGTAGAGAAGCACCCCAGAACTTGGAGATCACCCATGTGAAGGAGGGTTGGATTTTACTTGGGTCGAGAGTTCCCTTCCCTTTCCATTTCCTTTGACCCAATGGTGTCTGTGTGGCCTTCTGCCTTCCGTGTCAGGCTCTCAGTTTTTTTAAACTGTTGATTGCCTGGGGTAAGAGTGCATGGCCTAACTCCTGCTGTGCTGTGTAGGTACACAAAGGACCATCAGGTACAAAGAGAAGCAGGCCATGTTCCAGAGAAACAGAAATTTACTGCTGGGGACAAAGCTAGAAGGATGGAAACTTGCTGCCTATTTTTGGTGGTAAAAATTATTTAAAAGGCTTCTCAAGTTGAGGTTAACATATTCCTCATTCTTTTTTTCTGGGGTTGTGATGTTCCCTGTTCTCACCTCTTGGAAGCACTCACAGCCTCATGTGGACTTAGGGGTGTCCAGGTAAGCACCCAGAAGTGGTATAGGGGAATCATAGAGTTCAAAGTTTTGAGGAGTCTTCAGACTGATTTCTAAAATGGTTGAACTAATTTTGTTTGGCATCAGAAGTGGGCTAACTTTTTCATGTATCACCTATCGGTATTGTTATGGTTGGTTTTCTTAAATTTTCCTGTGGTATTTCCATCAATATTTTATTTGGTTACTTCCTCTACCTTCCCCCTCATTCTCCATAACTCCCTTTGCTCCCTGTACTTTCTGGTACAGTATTGCCCCTTCTTTCATTGTTCTGGTGTGGCCCCACAAAGTGTCTTTTGTTCCAGTCTTCTAGGAGCCTTTCTAGATTTCGTGTGTGTGTGTGTGTGTGTGTGTGTTTGCCAATTCCTTTAATTTTCTTATTTCCATAGTGATTTTTCTTTGAATTGCTTATTTTTCCTTTGGTTTGCTTATTGTTTTAAAAATATTTGCAATTGAATGTTAATTTACATCTTTCTGTCTATCTTTGAGATAGTGTCTCACTGGGTTCACCTCAAACTCATCAAAATCCTCTGCCTCTGCCTTCTGCACTCTGGGCTTAAAGGCATGCACCACCACATCAGACTTATAGTCACATTCTCCTTTGATTATGAGGCATTTTAAAACTGTGGCATTGTGTCTATAAGCACTCAGGTCCTGTCACTCATTTTCTAGACTCTTCACCTCCTAGGTTTGGTTTTGGTTTTTGCCCTCTCTCCATTGTAACCAGAAAGGGCTTGTCCCAGCCCCTTCTTTTACCTGAGACAATTCTTCTCTCCTATATTCATGTTCTCAGTCTTTGAGGTCATGTCCTCAGTGAAGGTCATGACCTTAGTGAAAGTTTAATGACACACTGGGGTTGTTCATGGGCGACCTTTGTTATACCCTTAGTGAGCTCATGCTTAACATTACAACACGTTTATTCATGGGTGACTTGAATTTACATGACCTATGCAGCTTCTGTCTTCCCTTTCTGAGGAATAGATGTTTAACTACTGTTTTACAGAATTACATCGACCTTAGTCAAAAGGCCAAGAAGATGTTCTTACAAAATGCGAGGTCAAGTAAGAGGCAGTGAGCAAACCAGGAACCTCAGTGGTATCCACTGTCTGCATGCCGCCATGTGCAGAGAGCATACACCAAAACAAAACAAAAACAACCCCCAAACCCCCACAACATTCTTAATATGTGATACAATATGTGTAGGAAAATACATCCTACAACCTTGTCTTTATATGTAGCAAATAAAAGCATTCAAATAAACACACACACACAAATCTTATCTATGTATTGAAAATTTCCAAGTTTATATATGAGTTGACTCTGCTGTGGGTAAATCACTTGATCATTCCCAACCCCTTTTTGTCTTGTGGATAAAGACACATGACTCCTAAAGACACATGAATGACATTGTACACCCAGAGCTCAGAACACTCAGCTATGCTGCCTCCTGACACACAGGAAGTTCTCTTCCTCAATGCACCACCTCTGAGAGTTACATCTTTAAAAAATAGATTATTTTGTAATGGCATGGTCTGGTGCTTTGTACTTGATTGTTAATTATTTTGCTCCCCAAAGTCTGCTTGCAGTCTCTTATGAGCACACTATTATGGACTCCAAAGTGTAACCTTGCCTCCAAATAATCTCTGTTTGACCAATAAATTGCCTACATACCTGGGCAGGGTAGAAATCAGGTAGGCGTGATATATATATGTATATATATACATATATATATGTAGATAGATAGATAGATACATATATATGTATATGTATGTGTATATTTCCAGGGTGCTCCAGCCAGGAGGACAGAAAGATCATAGGAAGGAGACAGGTATGAGAAGAGAAGATGTGGGACTGCCTTGGGTTATCATGGACAGAACCATGTGGCAGGGAGGAACTTAGTCTGAAAAGGTGTTGGAGAGAACCAGCTCAGATGAAAAGCATGTGCAAGTATTTTTGGAATTATGGACGGAAAGTAGCCCAGATAGGGTTGAAGCGATGGTGTGGGATGTGAGGCTGGGAGGTAGCAAGGTCGGTTAGGGGAATTATACCTGCCCCAGCCCCAGGCAAAATAAGGCTTATTTAAAATTCTATCAGGTGTCTATTTCTTTTATTGATATGGTAGCAGGTTAATAATAATCACCATAATAATTGAATGTAACTAATAGTTTCCATTAGTAGCCTCTTTTATTTTCTACACCATTATTTTTATTTTATATGTACAGTTGTATTGCTTGCATATACGCCTGGTACCCACGGAGGCAAAAAGCGGGCATCGCATTCCTGGAACTGAAATTACAGATGGTTGTGAACCATCATGTAGGTGCTGGGAACTGAATCAAGTTGCCTGGAAGAGCAGCCAGTGATCTTAACTGTTGAGTCGAAATAACTTTTATTCTTGGTTATGAATATTGTTCTCAAATTCTACTTGTTTGGATTTAATGTTGCCTCTCAAAGTTTTTATATTTCATCTGATATTTCATACTTGTATAATATACTAGTATATGCTTTTTGTAACTACCAAGTTCTGCATGGCTTCAGGGATTGACCTGACCAGACTGATGAGGGAATGTAAGGACAGATAACGCATGCAAGAAAATTGGGATTGGGTGGGTTGTGCTGGCCCGGGCAGAGGGCACCAGGGAATTAGGAAATCTCAGACTCAGTGCCTTTATTTTACACATTGGGATGGAGGAGGTTTGTAGTGTACAGCTGGTCAAGGAGGCCTTAGCCGGCCTCAGTTCCCATGGAGGCCTCTGTAGAGGAGCAGACTCAGGTTGTAGTCATTGGCAGGGAGGAGGCTGCAGTTGCTACATTTTGCACACATTGGTCAATCATTGGCAAACACAGTTGAACCGAAGGAAGTTTTGGCCATTTCCCTGAGCCTGAGGTAGGGAAGGCTTTGCCGTTCACATGTGTCTCAGGCACTGGGGTCCTTGACATGCCTGTGCTCATGTCAACAGCACATGCTCAGTGCTTCATCTGACCCTTATGCTCACCTTACATTTGGAGATACGGGTATCTTAGTAGTTGATAGATTCTGTTATGAACACTAAGCTGGGTTTTTATCTTAAAATTTTATATTAATATCTTCTAAAACAAGCAATACACCCAGACAGAACAAACTCTAAATGGTATTACATACCATAATCACTCTTTGTCTGGTGCTGGTTCTGGTTCCTCCTCCCAGAATCTGCCGGTGCACAATTTCCTGTGCGTCCCTGCAGAGGTAACTGACAACATTCTGTAAAATATGATATGGGCATGTGAGTGTGCACACCCAAATCCCTTGCACCTTACACCTTGTTTAATGTTATTATTATTAATTATTAGAAATAATAAAGGTTATTATTGTAACCGTTGTCTCAGTAGATTGTTGCTTTTGCTCACAAGCACATGTTTTCTCCATTTTTTTTCATGACTGCATAGGATTCCATTTTATCTTGGGTACAATTTGTAGCACAGTCTCATTAACGCATGTTTGTGTTCTCAACAATTCTTTGACTTAAAAACAATTGCTTTGAGTAGCCTGAATAATTCATTCCCCACACACCTGTAAACTTTAGGACTGGAATTAGAGCATCGAGGGCACTTGGAATTTCCTGTTTTGTTTTCAAATCTTGAGTGTGTAATAAACTATACATTATGAAATTTAAAGGAAGCAGGAGAACAGGCGGATCATTCCCCTCCCTATCCCCTAAGGTATAATGCTGTCCCCTCCCAGAGCCTCTGTGTTACCCGCTCAAAGGAAGTCGCACAGACTTGGCTTGTGTGAGGAGGTTAAGGAGGGTTGAGGTGTGGAGGCCCGGAGGTGGCCTTGGGCTACTTGCGTGCATTCTTCCAATCTTGCAAGTCCTTAATTAGAGAGCACTGCTAGCTGCACTTAGAGAGGTGTAAATGCAGGGGAGAGTCAGAGACGTGACATGCCCTTCATCTGAAGGATGAAGGGACCCCCTTCATGGAGGACAGGTGGCTGCTAGGTGTGGGATATGGCAGAGCCCCCAGGAAGACACACAGCCTCTCAGACTCCTTGACCTTAGGTCCATCTTATCCTCTTCAGACTTCTGTACTGCAGAATTCTGAGGTAACAAGTCTTATTTTACACTCTGAAATGCATGGCCATAGAGAGCAGGCTTTGCCCTGCTCACACTCCATACTGTGTGAAACTGTTTTGTTTGCTTTTCAGGCTGTCTTGCCCATGTGACTCCATTTAGCAAGCAGCAATTGACTCCATTATGAGGGCAGATGCAGAGGCACTATTGCCTGCCCATTACTACGCAGGAGACACAGATCAAGAACTTACTTCTGACAGCACAGCAAGCTCCTCTGAACCCATGAAAACATGATAGAAACATGTGTACACATACCCGCCACCCAGTTCTTTCTTTTCCTACATGCTATATTATTTAGCATTTCAACCTAATCATAGCAATCTTACTAAGGTTATGTGATTCCTAGTCCTGGGTTTTGGTGACCGGTTTGATTATATAGTATTAATTCCTAGCACACATAGCTATTTTAGTGAAATTTCAGGAGATATTTGTCAGATTAGGAAAATAAATTCCACATTACATATGTAATTAGTGGGTTGGGGAGATGGATCAGAGGTTGAGAGCACTTTGCCGAGGGTCTAGGTTTTTGTTCCAAGCACCATAGTATGACTCAGAACTGAATGAAAATGAGGACATGATTCATCCTAGGACTGACTGAGGAGAGGGTTTTTTTTGTAGATATGAGGGAGGCTTTGGACAGAGGTATCTGGAAGAGTCTAGACTGAACATGGCCAGTGGAGGAGACACGAGAGGAGGTTGGGGGAGAGACAGGGAGAGGGGCAAGCAAGGGGGCTACAAGAGGAGAAGAACCAAGGCAATGGGGATCAAGAGGAGCCAAGAGGACAAGAGAGCGTGTGGACAGAATGTCTGGGTTACATAGGAAAGAGAAGCTGGGGGAAGGTGGCGAAGCTCAGGGACAAGTGCCAGACTCTGTATCAGGTACTTGAAGCTGAGATGGAGAGAGAGACAGAGAGACAGAGAGGCAGAGAAGGAAGGAGAGAGAGAGGTGGGAGGAGCACACTGGAGCCTGACAACCTTCAGCGCCTGCTTTGGAATGTTAATGGGCACCACAGTCTCTCTGAGTTTCTTTGGGACCTGACTGCATCCACTTATAACTCCAGTTCTAGAAGATCTGACACCCTCTTCTGGCCTCTCTGGGTACTGCATACACAGAGACCATATAAATACATGTAGGTAAAACAAAACAAAACAAACAACACTCATCCACATAAAACAAGTAGAAATCTAAAACAAAAATATAAGTAGTAGAAATCTAAAACAAAAATATAAGTAGTCTCTTTCTTTGTGTTCAAATCAGGAAACCTAATATTTCCCTTCTCTGACCTCATGCCTGTTTCACACCTGTAAAAACAAGTTCTTAGTGCTAGGAGAGGTAGGATGTAGAGATATAGCTTCAAAGGGAACTCAGATCTGGGCCTTATCAATGTCCCTCACACTATTAATGACAAATGGCACAGCCTTCATGGGTACCAATGAGATAGCATCATGGTGGTGGGAAAAGCAGACTGGGAGACACACTCTGGCTCTCTGCATGTGTAAACTGAGGTCAACGGACTTTAAAAGACACATCCAGAAAGCTTTAAGCTACTTTAATATGGAAGATGTTAGGAGCTGGAGCCCTCTACTGCCTGTCTAATATTCATCCCCGGGGCCCATGGCATTCTCTGTAGGAAGCTGAGTAGTGACAGCCTCGCTTGTGGTTTCTTTGTAATTAAAGCTGAGACTCGCTCCTTAGCTAACACAGCTGGGAATTCTGTATTCAAGTGCTTGAGTAATGAGTAGGGACCACAGCTCAGGGCTCAGAGACCTTCACTAAAGGACTGGAGCCCCAGGGCTTAGGCAGTTTTGCAATGGGGACCACCCTGCGGAAGAGCAGGGAGCCCACAGAGTCCTGAGGCTCCATTCAAGGGCTGCGTAGAGATGTGGAAAGAGTTCCCATCTTTTATCTTTCTCCTTGGTCTGCTGTTCAAGCCTCACAAACAGGTCACTTCAAATCCGGCTTTGCCCAAAGCGCTTTGAATCTTGCAGCTCACTCCAGCTCCCAAGTCGTCATTTGAATGTCAAATTATCATTTATGAAGGGAAGTTGATTCTGAGTGATCTTTATTTCCATCTTAATAGATTTATAAATTGTCAGGAAAAGCCTAATGGTAACTTTAGATCCGTAATAGTGATTTGTTGAGGGGAAACCTGAAAGCCTGACACATCCAGCCTGGTTTCACTCTCACCGGTTTTGTCTAAGGAATAATTACTGGAGTGCTGCATTGAAAAGTGGGATTCTTTGCCCCTCCTGCTCTTTAGGTTCACTTGACTCTGATGGGTGCAGCACTGAATGACCAAAAGAAAGAGTTCTTCCAACACCAAGGAATACAGTAAGATAAACTCCAAGCCTGGGGTTGTCACAGTTTTAAAAATCATGTCTTCTGAAATCCACACTGACAAGCTTGAGCGGTGGTGGGGGGCTCCTGCTGTGGGCCATGCGCTTGCTGGGTGTGGAGCTTGACCCCTTGTGTGGCTTCTATTCTCAAGAGTGTCATTGGGGCAGTAAAGACTGGGCAGATCTTGCTGTGGAAATCCGAGAAACACAAAAGTTTATCAGCTGCCGCTGGACATCACAGACAGGGCTTAAGCGCAACTGCCATTTATTGGCCCACATAAATGGAGCATTCTGGGGCATGTCTCCGTCCCCTTGTGACACAAATACCTTCCTAGAAGGTCACCGCAAGCCCTCAGGAAAGCAATCTCTGCTGCCTCCATAGCTCCAACTCGAATTTCATCTCATCATTTTCAATCGGTCTAACTTGTTTTGGAAATGTCTGTTTTAACATAGAACTTTGGGGTGCAGACACCCACTGGGATGCCTTGGGTAAGAGCTCTGAACGCCGTTAGCTTTAGGTGCAGCGGGACCAGGGCGCTCAGGCCCTCACCTCTGCTCTCAGTGACTGTATTCTGCTATCCTAACAGCCGGCTTTTAATTCCCCCCTCTCCTTTTCCTTCCTTTCTCCTCTCTTCTCTTCTCTTCTTTTTGACCATATTCTGTGCAAAATCTGGAAAGTGGTGTCCTGACCAAATTTCATCACTAAGAAGACACTTTTAGTGGCCACCTTTCAGTTTGGAGGGGGTCAGTCTACCATGAATTCTGTGACTGCAGAGTGGGGGCAGGGTGTGGTTCCTCTAGGATAATTTTAGGGGGTTTCCAGCAGAACAAGGAAACTTAGGACAAAGGGCTGCTGTGTGCGGGACAGAGACCCTGTGCCCTAGAAAGAAAACATCCTTACATCATGGAACTCAACTGCTTCTTCTCCTACCCTGACAAAACATTAGTAAGAAAACCACCTCTCTTCAAAGTTTACACTTAAATAAATTCTCCATTAAAAACCCAGTTATGACCTTTTTTTGCCAAGTCAGCAATGTGCTCTCATTTCAAAGTAATAAGAGAAAGAGGAGGGGCAAAGGGGTCAGGATGGGATTCCTCAAGAGTGAGGCAGCCCAAACAGCCTCTACTCCCCTGCCACTACAACTGACGCCTGCATCACCTCCATTTACAGAGTGGGACCGATTCCTGCATCACCTTCCTTTACAGAGTGGCATGTGTTCCTAGATCACCATCATTTACAGAGCTGAGACCGGCTGTTAGTGGGTCTGAGGGTCGCAGAGAAACTGTTTCCCCCAGACCAGTGAAGGGACGCTCCATCAGTTCTTCCTTCCGCCTGAAAGGGCCATTCCATTTGGTGGGGGGACCCGCCACTGATATAAGGGTCAACCCATCGGAAGTGAGAACAAATGGTAAACACCAGGTGAACCTTACAGGACCCAGGTCGGGTCCAGCAAATGGGCCATAAAGCTGAGTTAGTGAGACAGTAAAACTGTCCCTTCAGTGCCACGACCTTCTCCTCGGCCTCCTCAGCATTTGCTTGGCGACAGGGTCTAGGAAGGAAAGCAGGCTGCATGCATCTTTTAGTCTGCAAAGGCCGGCTTCGGCCCTTTCTTTATAACCATACTGACCTACAATGTTCTCACAGTGGCTTTGTCTTTGTACAAATATCTTCTCCTACTAAAAGCAGCTAGCCTCTGTCTACCATGGTGATTGCTATTGACAGGTGGTCCACCATCAACCTCTGAAGCTCTACAGAGCTGAGCATCTGTTTGGGGGAGGAGGGGCGTTAGGGGGTGTTGTGTGTGGGTGTGGGTGGTTACTCCATCCCTGATAAGAAATCCTACAAGCTCCACTTCGGATCCCTCTGGCTACAGATGGCACGCCGAAAGCACTGTGATGGCAAGAGAATCAGTGTAATGGACCCTGGAAGGCCAGGATGTTGGAAAATAAGCCCAGACGCCTGATATTGCTCCAAACTGTATCAGAACCTCATTAGTCTAAAATACAGTGCTTTTTGTGAACATCTATAAGACTTTTGCCAGTCTTTCACCTTTGGATTTTCTAAAAGACAATGGAACCACATGCATTGCTAACCCGTGACCTCTCCGCGGCTTGCTCCTTATAGGCTGGGTGTGGTACACATTGAGTTATGACTGTAGCTGGGTGGGAACCTTGTCTCACCCTCCATTAGCAGCACCTAGCTTGCTTAGACTGCATATCCAGGCTCTTTGCGGTTGAACGTAAGAGCAATTTAGGGCCTGCTCATATTGGGCCTATACAAGCCTTTAGGACTGTGATGAGAAAAGCATTCCCTGCTGGCGACTGGGCAGATGGCCCAGTTATAAGAGTGTTGTCCTGCAGACAGGAGGACCAAGTTCAAAATTCAGAACCCATGTGAAAAAAGCTAAGTATTGTGATGTATACTTTAAATCCTAGAGCTGCGTGGGACTCCGGGGCTCAAAGGTCAAGTAGTCTTCCTGAACTGGGAGTTCCAGCTCAATGACAGACCTTCCCTCAAAAAAACAAGGCTGGAAGGCAACTGAGGGAGATATCTCACATCAACCTCTGGTAGCCACATGTGCTTACATACATGCGAAGACACACAGAATTGACTAAGGAGCTGGAGAGAAGGTGAGCATGCTCGGTACTTCCAGAAGACTACCATTGGGTTCATAGCTTCCTGCAATTCTAGCTCTCGCAGATCTGAGGTTCCTTTCCAGTCTCCGCTGGCACTTCCTCCCCCCGCCCCCACATACACACATACACACACAAATCAACTCTTAAAAATAATTAAAGAATTAATATATTTTTTAAAGGACAAAAATTTCCCTGCTGAGAAATTACTAACCTTTCAGCAACTACCCACCAGGGATGGAGTGTGGATATCTGGAGCAGGGGGCAGTCTCAGGCACACCTCAGTGTGACATGGAACCCTGAAGCTCCTGGTCCTCACGGTGTGCATACTTGACCACTAAACTAAAGATAGCCGTGAAAATAGATTCAGTAGCAGCCGTAGACCTCCAGGCTGGCTGACATATGTCTTCTCTTCCAACGTCCTTTTCTTACAGAGCTTTAGGGACAGCGGGGAGAAAATATTCAGGTCTTTTACTGTCTCATGGTTTTAACTGACATCAACATCGCCTCTCATTCACCTCTCTCTGAGTGAGCCAGAGTTGTGAAGCAATGATGGTCCATTGCATGGTTGGCCTGTACGTGGCCAGGGTGCTTTTCTTCGTCACTGCCCTGGAAGCCCTCCTAGATTCCAGCTAGTTGTTGTGAGCTGCAGAGTCATGTTGATTACTTTCACAAATGAAACTGGGTTATAAATCTTGGAAATCAAGAATGCCCCTGGAAGGAGGCTTATGTTTTCTGTAAGGCATATAATTATTTTCTTAGCTCACTCACTGGCCACCTGAGAGCTGTCAGCTCAATGAGTGCCCCTCTTCTCAGCCTCTTAAGAAGCTAGTAAGAGTAGACTCATTGCTACCATACATTTCAAATTTCTATTTTATGAGAGATAAAGTATGTACCCAACTGGACCTCGTGGACATTGCAGTGCACCGGCAAGGTCAGGCTCTGGGGCCCTGATGTCAATGAAAGAATTTGTAGAGGGTTTGAACTGGAAAGTAGTTATTCAAGAGAGAGCCAGACCAGGAGCATCATTGGAGATGTTGATCAGAACTGGGCCAGATGAGGTTAATTTCTAGGGGAAGTTGTGATATATTACAGACAGGTTAGTCTGGATCAGGTTGGCCTGTGGCTGTGTCTTGTGTTAATTGATGGGTAGTCCTAGCACACTGCAGGAAACTCCCTGGAGAAGGTGAGTTGAGTATTGTTTCTCTCTGCTCTTGACGCGGATGTGCTATGACCAGCTACTTAAGTTCTGGCTGCCTTGACTTCCCCACATGGTAGACTGTACCCTGGAACCATAAGCTAAAACAAACCCTTTCTTCCATAAGTTGGTTTTCTGTCAGAGTATTTTATCACAGGAATGGAAACAAACCCAGAACAAGACTATTGGACATTTATACCCGTGTGTGCATCGTCTAAGCAATGCAAGCCCCCATGGCAATTCCTCATCTTTGAAGTCAAGTACCATCCTTGGTCAGATTCTGCAGCCTACCAGTCTCTGTCCATTTAGCCTCACCCTAGCATGGCCTGTTTTTCTTTCTTCTGACTCTTTATTAGCGACTTTTTGTCCCGGGGGGGGGTGATGTATTCATAACTTCCTAAAGAGACAAGATTCTAGTTCATGGTTTCAGAATTGTTAGTCACTGGCTCTACGGCTTTGAGGCCTCTGGCCAGACACTCTGCAATGGCAGATGAGCATGGAGGAGAAGGCTGTTCAGGCACAGAGACAGAGGACAGGGCTGGAGTCCCAGGGCGACTCTTAAAAGCACACCCCAGTGAGACAGATCCTTTGCACAAGACCTCCTTCTCCTCAAGTGCCTGTCACCTCCCACTGCTGTCATAGGCTGCTGACTCTGCCTTAAGTCTGTGGGCTTGGGGGATGTTTAACATCCGTAGCAATTCCACAAAGCACCCTCATTCCATCTCCACCCCCCCCTTCTTGTGTCTCTGTTTACTGGGTGCTATTTTAAAAATATATGAATGTCTTTCCCTGAAACTAAGCTGTAAAATCCACTGAGGGCAGAAAATCCTGTTTCCTTTTAATCTCTTTGTGCCACTTAGCGGGATTCTTAATTCATAAATGAATGAAGAGCAAGGCTGAGTCTGCTTGCAGAGCACAGTACAGACTTAATCAGGCTAGTTGAGGTCTAGCCCAAGCATGAGCTGCCCTGATCACTATTGTCATCGTCTGTCTCAGGTGCTCAGGCCAGAAAAAGTACATATCCCACAGCAAAAGATCTCCTGGACACAGCATTCATGATTTTCCCTTTGCTGACGAAGCAAAGCTTCCCTCTGCTGATGAAGCAGAAAAATTATCTGCTACTTCCAGGAAACCATCTCTATTCACCACAGCTGTGAGAAGCAGGAGTAAACCAATAAAATAAGGATGTAAGGACCGTTCCGGACCCCAGCATTTCCTTATTCACTATGCTTTGCCAATGAATGTCGCCAGCCCTAGCATAGTAAAAACAATCTTATTTTTTTGCACTTTTCTTTTTATTTATGTCATTAATAAGGCATTGGCTTTGTATTTTAGCTTTTTTTTCTCTTTGAATACCGTATGGTTTACTTGTATCCAGTACAGTTATCAGTACATGTTGGGTTCAATTCTGCTATGTCCTTTTTGTGACTTGCGCGGATGCTGTCCTTAGTTTTGTCCGTGTCCTTTTGTGTTGATGTTAATTCCTGCCCATTTTATATTCCCATCCTTAAGGTGGAATTTGTTCTTTTCTAATCTTAATAGTTACTCTAAAATACATGGCATTTAAGTTATTAAATAAAAACTATTCAACCTACTCTTCTTAAAGATAATTTGTAGATGCATCCATATGGCTTCCTAATCTCTTCTGGATGCTGAAGTAGAACACGTGACTGTAGATGCCACTCCTTTATCACCTGCAAAAAGAAAACTCAGGATCCTAACAACCAGCTGAGTTTGAACACCAGTTGTTCTCAGGTCCTAGGCCAGGTATGGTCCTCAGTAAATAGGACCCACCTCTGACGTTTCTCAAAATTGCAAGAATGAATTCACTACTTTGTAGATCAAAAATTTTTTAAATCTCTTATTTGGGTTCCCTCACAGGGTGAGTTCCGCACCCCAGATGTTGTTTTTGTTTGAGTAAAATCTGAACTATATTAAAAAATGCCTACTGCTGTGTGGCCAGTTTGCTTTTGTTCCCCCGCTCCTGAAAGATCTCACTGAGGACAGAAGCTTTGTTGGGGGTCCCAGGGGTCCAGCTGCTTCCTGAGACCCTCAGCTTGGAGGCTGGTGCCTCTGGGTTGTGCACTTTTGAAATGGTCCCGCTGAAGCACGTGTTTTGACTTTGGGATTTTCCAGATGTGCCAAAGCAGACCCCATGTGCGCACAGCTGTGGGACTCAGCCTTCTTCTCCATGTGAGGCCCCGAGCTGTCACAAGTCAAGAGCAGTTTGCTTTGGGCGGGTGGGGGGGCTCGGCATTGCATGGTGTTTCATCCCATTGTTTGAATGTTATATGTTTACTCAAGCTGCTCATCTGTGCTTTATTTTTTTTTAACTTTTTATTGGTTCTTTGTAAATTTCCCATCACATAGCCCAGTCCCACTCATATCCACTTCCCTTCATACCTGCCCTTGCAACCAACTCCCAACAGAGCAAAAAAAAAGAATTGTGGAAGCTGTAGTGTGTCACTGTGTCACAGTGTCCCCCAGTACACCCTTTTGTCCCACACTTCTTTGCTTGCAAATGTCTGTTGCAGTGACTCTTTGGTCCGGTGGAGGCCTCTGGCTTCTGCTACTCTATCCATACCGGATTCCCACTGGGACTCCTCTCAGATATCCTGTTGTTGCCCTGTGTCATGGAGATCCTGCAGTTTTGGATCCATAGGACCAGCCCATTCATGCACTCCAGCAGCTCATTGATGGTAACTATACCCCGTGAATATTAAAATGAGGACACTTAAAAACACCTAAGTGAATGATGTGTGGACTTCTGACAGGCAGCCATCCCGAAGCTAACACATTGTAGCTGTTTTAAATCTCCGAACTGTAGCATCACACAACATGAAAATACTGAATAGACCTTTCAAAGGCATGTCTGTAGGCTTTGCCACTCTCTTGATCTGGAATCCAAGCCGGAGAGTGCAAGTGGGTAACTGCCCAATGGTTTCTGGAATCCAAGTTTCATTTCTGATATGTCTAGAAACATATACTACCTTTTTGCATGAGTGTGTTGTAGATGCTTGTATGTGTGTGTGCATGTGCATGTAGATATCAGATATTGAAATCAAATGTCTTTTCCTATCGTTTTTCTTACTCACTGAGGCAGAGTCCTCAAGTGTTTACATGACCTAGGACTAGAACTTTCACCCTCATACTTATGTACCAAGCATACTATTTACTCAGTGCCTCCTTGGCCCACCATATAATTTTATGTATCGTTGTAACTATGATGGCGGGAGTGAAGGTATTCTAAAGAGAGACATGTTTGCCCCCCCTTTGGCTATCAGTTTATTGAGAGTATACTCCCTAAGGGACTACCACAAGGAATTACCCCGGAGGTCTCATGTTGAAAAGGAAAAGAAAATGTAGGGGTACTGGTGGCAGCCAGAGGGAGACCTTGTTGCCACGAAAAGACTTCAGCCAGTATTGACAGTTTGTCAGGCCATCCTGCAGGGGAGACATGCCCAGGCAGTGATGCTGGTGGACCAGAGCTTGACCAGGACTGCTCAGCTATGCACACCTCTCACTCTTTAATTGAACTTAAGTTTTATGTTAGTGTCCCTGAGACAGCCCTGGGGCAGTCAGTGAACCTCCTGGTTCCTCTTCCCAATATGGCCACACAGAATAAACTTTTTCCTGCTTTCTTTCTTACTTTACTGTTCAATTGGTTTATTAAAGACAGGTGTCTGAGCCTGGGTTTTTAGGGCTGCATGGCCCAGGTCTGATTTAACAACTGCAGTGCACAGTGGTTTGAAACTGAATTTTGTTCAAATAGACAGCGAGATGGATCTAAGTGCAAAATTTTCATCTCTGCATAGATATACCAAAGTGACTCTTGGTGTCTGGTGTTGGTGAGAAATCACTTCTGAGTCACGGTGGCAGGCACTGGAGGGCTAAAATTACATATGGAAGAGTCTATAAGGAGCACCAAACAATAAAAGCAAATGGGAAGTTCCAGGTGTTGGAAATACACAGCTGACTTTCCAGCTGTTGGCGGAGATGCTGAAGTAGGGCCGAACGTTCCCTCCATAGAGCAGCTGTGGCCATGTCTCTCCCCCCCGACTTGTGTTAGCAAATGTGTTTTTCTTCCCCATAACAGAAGGCCAGAGAATGTATTTGAAGCACATGAGCACATTGTAGGCACAGCTGTTGGCTGTGGCAAGAAGCTATGCTTCTACACACAGGTAACAGACAGCCGTGGAGAGGCTCGTAGGGTCATGGTGCCTTTGGTAAGGACTGAGCCTGACTGACGGAAACCCTGACAGGAGACCACCCTCAAGCAATGCAAGCAATGGTGGCTCACTCTAGGTAGAGGTGTCCAAAGTTAGCCGCTCTTGGCCACATTAGAGGAAGAAGAAATGTTTTGGGCCACAGGTTAAACCCAGGGTTTTCCAACCTGTGACCCATGGGTTGTGAAAGAACACATGTGTTTACTTCATATGACCCTGTGGCATGATATTGCCATCTACAGAGTTCACATTTGAAAGCTCTGTATCTGAGCTAGAGGATCATGGGGCTGGTGAGATGGTTTAGCCAGTAAAGTGCTTGTCACACAAGAAATGAGGACCCGAGTTCTATCCCTAACACCCTCATACAAAAAGCTGTGTGTGATGACGGACTCCCATAATCCCAGTGCTGGGATGACAGAGACAGGATCCCTGGGCCTACTGGCCAGCTAGCCTCACTGAATTGTAAGCTTCAGCTTCAGTGAGATACCCTGTCTCAAAAAAAAAAATGAGGTGGAGAGCAATTGAAGAAGATAATACTGATCCCTGGTTTCACACAATCTCTGCAAACACACAAACATACATACATACACATACACACACACACATATATATATATAATGCAGAAAGATTCTCATAATGTTTTTAGTAACTTTATAAATTTATATGTATGCATAACTATTCTGGGACATACGTGGTCTGTGGGCTGCAGTTTGAGTCCCCATTAAGGAATTCTCCCTGAAGACAGAAATGGACAGATGTGAGAGCTGCTCAAGCAATATATTAAAAAGAAATGACTAGAGGAATGTGATGGTTGTCATAGACGGTAAACGGGTCTGCAGGTCTTGCAGGGAAAGGGACCTTTCTTTGCTCTGTTGAATGTACAGTAGCCTTATAACCAGCTTTAATCAAAGGGACAGCAACAGATTGAGACTCTAGGAGTGCCTGCATGTGGGGGAATCTCCTACTGAGCTGACATCATAGTGTGAACCCCCAGCTTGCCTATGGGAAGCCACCTGATCCATGCCTTTGGATCTAGTCCTTTTCATTTATTCTTAGTTGATATATAATAAATCAAAGATAAATATTCATGATTAGAAATGGGGAAATGCTTTCAAAACATGAGCAACCTATACACCAAACCTTCAGATGAGGATTTTATTGTTGGAAAGCTTTGGTGTAGGGATCCTTGAGGTCCAAGACCTGTTTCTTTTCTTTTTCTTTCTTTCTTTTAAAGATATATTTATTTACTATGTATACAGTATTCTGCCTGCACACCAGAAGAGGGCACTAGATCTTATTATAGATGGTTGGGAGCCACCAGGTGGTTGCTGGGAACTGAACTCAGGACCTCTGAAGAACATTCAGTGCTCTTAACCACTGAGCCATCTCTCCAGCCCAGACCTGTTCCTCTTAATTAAAACATCTGCAGACACATTTCTGCATTGTAATAGAACTTCTTTACACAACAGAAACACCTACAGACAAAATGGTGTTTCATGCATTTAAGTGGATGATATAGCTTTAGGTGCAGATTTGCTTCTCAGTCAGTTTTGAAACCTCCCCCTCACCCCCCAGATACAGCGCTGCCTTCCTAAACAGACTTGGTACAGCAAGGAGACCAGATAGGTCAGTCGCCGAATCTCTTAGACCATTGAATGGCTTATAGTAACATGCCATAGAGTTAATCAAGAATCAATATTAGACACAGAAGTGAGAGTTGATCTTAGAAGATCCCATGATGGCGTTTGTGGGAAGCATAGCTGTCTTGATGGCACACGAGGTTGAGACTTGAGACCTCCAGTTCTGTTGTGGTCTGTGATTTTCCGGTCCTTTAAAGGCTGAGTTTGGGAAGAGAACCAGGTCACAGATTTGCTCAACTTTGCAATATCCTATTACCTTGAGTTTAACCAGGTAGATAGCTTCCTCCTGTTACAATATAATTGATGAATCCATTGTGGGTATTCTTTTGGGGAAAATTCCAGTAGGAATTCTGTAGGTCATGCTCTTGTTGAAATTGCTCAAAAAGAAAAGATATCCCAGTGTTTAGTTAGCTACCAGCAGCAGAGCCGTTAGCAGAGGGTGAGTGCTTTCCTAGGCTAGGCTTCTGTTACTTCAAGAGTCCAAGAATGGGGCTTTCAGATGAGAACAACAGTGAGTTCACATTTTTTCTCTGTAGAAATTTTCTTTGTGAAACAGTTTTCCTCTTCAGCACACTCTTCTGAAGCCAGGTGCTATCTGATGACTGTTTCCGCAGTGAAAACACTGGTACATCAAATGGTCCTGACAAAATCCTTTATTAGGCTTGCCGTGGCTGTGACTTAGTGAACAGCTCAGGGCTGTCTAAATGAACAGAGTTGATAGAATACACACACATAAAGACACACACAGACAAAGACACACACCCGTACACACCTATATATAGGATTTATTTAGTTCGCTTTCAGGTCCAGGTAGTCCAGCAATAGCTGTGTCACACTGGAGATTGTGAGAATCCAGTAGTTTCTCAGTCCATAGGTCTCAGCAGTCCCAATCTGGCACTGAAGGCCTGAAGATTCTGGGAGAGCTGCTGGTCTTCAGTCTTTATTGGAAGACTGAAGTTCTAATATCAGCAAAGGAATGCAGCAGCCACAAGATAGATGGTCTTGCCAGCAAGAACGAAAGCAAGCAGGCGAAAAGCTAAAGTTTCTCTTTCTCTGGGCTTGGACCAGAAAGTGTTGCCACATTCAGGGTGGGCCATTCTGCTTCAGATAATCTGATCATGAGACTCCCTCACAGAACACCCAGCAGCTTGCATTCTGGTAGATTCCAGATCCACTCCAGTTGACAACCAAGGCCCTTGTGAACTGCTAAAACCACAAAACAATTTTATACAATTATCAGGGATTCTTCATTCAAAGCCAGATGAATGTTTTATTTATCCATCTTTTCTGGCTAGAGGGATCAAGCTCCGATGACACGTTGGCAATTCCTGCCTTCCCTTTCCATGTGTCTCTGTCCCCACTGCCACTGAAAATAAAAATGGTAATAAACATTTTTATGGAGCAGGAAATTAATAAGTAATAATTATAGTTATCAAGCAAGTAAATAGAGAGCACACACATTCACATCCTAGGATACACTGCTTGTGCAACAAGGTGTAAGATACTAGACACTGAGCTGAAATTTTCTTTGCAGTTAATATTAAATATATGTTGGGCCATATATTCTTCCTCAGCTGCAAATGCAATAAACGTGCTCCGACACTGATATATCTCAATGGGGAAGAGACCGCAGAGCAGTGTTTGAACACGGGTGCAAGAGACAGCAGAGAGCAAGGCAAGCCAGTGCCCCATTGACAGCCGCTGATTGTAACTTGGAATACATCCTGATAGTGACCTTTGAGCAGAGTTATACATGGAGAGGTGAATGCCTTAATTCATTAATTTCATGTGTTTATGCATGAACGTGTGTGCGTGCTCGTGTGTGCCTGGGTGTCCATGCACAGTCATGTGTACAAGTGCAGGTGCCCACATGCCACAGCATGCACGTAGACATTAGACAACAAACTTGGGTGGAGGTTTTGGCTTTTCATGTTGTTTGAGTCTTTTCATGTTGGGTGTTTTCTGTTTACTTGTAGCTGGTCTGCAAGATCCTTCTGCCTTGTCTCTTAGCTCACTACAGGAGATCTGGGATTACAAATGCTCGAGCTGTACTGTGTCTGGCTTTTTGTGAGTCCTGGGGAGTGAACTCAGGTCCTTATGCTTGCAGGGCAATTACTTTAACCACTACGCCATCTTCTCAGCTTCTGATTGATTAATCTTATTGACAACATTGGAATCTATCTTAGTTGTTATTGTTTTCTGTTAACTTGACACAAGCCAGGGTTACTTGGAAAGCAGAACCTGAAGTGAGAAAACACTTCATCAAATTGCCTGTAGGTCATTTTCTTGATTAATGACTGATGTGAGAATACCCAGCCTGTGTGGGTGGTGCCATCCCTGGGCAGGTGGTTCTGGGATGAATAAGAAATTGAGCTGAGCAAACCATGGAGAGCCCCTACGCAGCACCCCTCCCCACCTCTGCATCAGCTCCTGCCTCCAGGCTCCTGCCCAGTGATGGGCTATAGGCTGTAAGCCGAATAAACCTTTGCTCTGGAGTTGCTTTTGGTTATGGTGCTTATCATAGCAATAGAAACCCTAGCTGAGACAGATGGTATTAAAAATACAAAATGCCAAATGCTACACTAACAACTTAGCAATATCTGGCAAACTCCTCAGTGTAGTTTTCCATCACTGAGTGCTGTTAAACTCCAAGCACTGTCCTTGCTTATAAAATCAGAAGAACTATACCAATTTATTTTCAGCTAGGTCATGGGCATATTATGACAGCTGTGTGGGCATTCACTGTAGGATTTCTACAGTGTATATTTTCCATTTTAAAGCATTTATTTGAAAACAAATTAGAGGATACAAGTCTTTTCCCACTCATGCACCATGAAACAATTATAGGGCTCATTAAAATACGTTATTTTAAAGCCATTTGATAGAGTAAAGGTACGGAAGTTTGAGAGAGCACCCAGAAGCTCCTTACCTCAGACATGAAGCTGCTGTACCATGCATGGGCACTGATCAATCTGTCCTGATGCTTGTTACTGTTAAAACCAAGTTTCTTCAGCTAGCAGGATAATGCAGAATATACAACATGTAACTTTCTTTTAGAGGCTAACTAGCCGTGCATTCAATATGGATTCCAACAGTGCTCTCCTTACCTTGAAGCAGGCCCTACAGTTTTAGAACCTTATTTTTATCAAAATCAGCTTAAAGATTAATCTGTTGTGGTATAATAATATTTATTACTGATACAGCTTTTAGTTAAGCTGCGGTTATTCCTAAAATCCCTGCATACCCAAATCACCACTCAAGAGACTGGGATTTATTTAATTAACTTAGAGCACAATTCTGGGCAATAGTTACTCCATCCTAAACCTCCAAGTCCACATAGTTTCCTACCATTCAGATTTCACCCATTTTACTTGCTTTTAGTCATATCTGAGGTCCGGTTCATGTCTCCACATGGTTCCAAGTCCTCTCCTGCAGATTCTCCTTCTCTCCTCCCTCCTTCCTTCCTCTTCTTCTCACTCTGGACCAGAATGTCCCACCCTATTCTCTCCATTGCTCAGCATTGGGGCTGGTTGTTTTAGTTGACACTATAAGGAACAAATGGTGGCATGTTTACACAAACTTGAGACAGGTGATGCTTAGAATAAGCATCACAGTACAATGTCCAGATTGAAACCAGATAGTGGGGAGGTAAATCATCATTTGAATTAACAAGGGTAAAGTGTATACATTCCAAAAGAACATTATAACATTAGTCCAAGCATCAATTATACATGAGCTCCGGGTCTTATATTTCAGAATGCCATTTCAGTTAAAAGAACATTTCATGATCTCAATGCCTCACATACACTTTCACTGAAAAAAAAACCCACATTAAACAAAATCCACTTTGAATTTTATTATTTATGTGGCTTGGCATAAGTAATAAAGCAATGAGTATTGTCATGAGTGCAGTGTAGTATGCCGTGTCTCATATGTGTTCATTTAATCCACAACATGTAAGGAGAATGTTGCTGTTGCACCTGGACACTGGGGGACCTTGGCCACCCGTTTGGAGTGACATGGCCGCTGACCATGGGGCACTGCTGGTGGGCCAGGAGTGGTAGAAGCAGAGGCGCCAGCAGCTTGTGCCTGGTTTGATGGTTATGCTTATTTAAGCAGCACTCTAAGAAGAGTGCCCCAAGTCAGATGGTGGAAGAATGAGCTTAAGTAACACTTTCTTGCAGATGGGCCCACAGGTGCCTTGCTCTACCATACACCTCAGCTCAGGGCTCTGTGAGATTCCATTGGATGTGAATGCCGGTCTTTCAGGAACCATTTCAAATCACTTCAGTGGGTCTCCCTCAGGCCCCCTTCCCTGGGCTGCACGTGCACTGGAGATAGTACTTATGAAAGCCATCCATGCCCTCGGGTGTGTGGATGCGCGTTCTGGGTCTTCTGAAGGAAGTGTCCACATATTGGAAAAAGGGCGTGAAGAAACCCTGATGGTTACAGTTTAGACACAAAACATCTGCTAGGCTGACAGCAGCAGCTGTCGGCCATGGTGCTGGCCCGGGAATGGTGAAAACTGGGGTGCATTGATCCCCTGCAAAGGATCTTGGAAAGACTAAATGTTGCTACCCACACTGGCATCTGACCTTCACGTTTGATAAAATGCACTTATTAAAGACGCCTTCCGTTCATCCCTGCTATTTGCAAAAGTCACTGATTTTAATATTACTTCAAGACATTAAAAAAAAAAACCCAAATACAAACAACAAACAAAACATTGCTAGTGACCTGCAAAATTCTAGACCTGTACTCAAAAGAACTTCAAACAGAGGGTGTGTGTGTGTCCATCTGTCCTTCTGTCAGTCTGTAGGCCATATGTGTGTGCGCAGGTGCCCTTGAAAACCAGAAGGCGGCTCTGGAGGGTTCCAGTTTTACCCAGTTACAGGTGGTTATGAACTCCCTGGCACGGGTCCTGGGAACAAAATTCAGGACTTCTCCAAGAGCTTAAGTGTGCTCCAACTCCATAAAATAACTTTTGTGTCCCTTTGTCACATGTGTGTATGTGTGTGGTATGCATGGATATATGTACACATGTTTTCATGAGTATGGGTACCTGTGGAGGCCCACAGCAGACGTCAAGCGCCATTCTCAATCACTCTCCACTTTATTTATCAAGGCAAGGCAAGGGCTCTCAGTGAACCAATAGCTCGACAATCTGGCTTGAATCTACTACTTATTATTATTTCTAATGATGATGATAAATTTTTATCTCCAAAGAAAGCTGGCAGAAGATGACAGAGAAGCTGGCTCTTCTGTTTGCTCATCACTCCAATCCTCTCACTATCTGTAGCCCTGATGAGAACGAGTGCAGAAACGCAAATTTCAAGAACCCATTATTTAAATTTTTGTTGTTGCTGTTTTTGGCTGCATTTTGTAAAACCAGTGGGCTGTGTTTGTGTGGAGGCTTCATCCTGTAACATCCTGGTAAATCACGTTAGATGGGTGACCGAGGGAGGAGAATTCACTGACACGTGGTGAAAGGCTTGAATTGTTAAAAAAAAAAAAGGCTGGCTATGAATTTGTTGTAGCTGACTGTTGTGTTTACATGAGAACAACTTCTACAATGTACTTAGCTTTGAGTTGTTGTTGTTGTTGTTTTTAACTCTGGAAAGGACATTGTCAGAAGCCAAGAACACTGTAGAACTCTTTGCATTTGTGCAGACATGCCCTATGTCTGTGTATTTGGAGGGACGTTCTTTAGTGAGCCTTGCTAGTCTATTACATCCCTTCTCCTGAGCAGGCGAACTGCGCACTGGCAGGATTAGCAGCTGGCAGAACTCTCTATGTAGGGATCCTCCCTTCTTCTCCCCCTTCTGTGAAGGGCAGTGGTTAGCATGAAAGGGGTTGATCACAGATCAAAACTAGGCTGCAACACCTGTAAATGAAAATTTAGGACTCAGCCTTAGAGCCCTGTTCATTTGTTCCCCAACCTGAGAAACCCCGTTTCATTGTGAAATAGAAGACTGGACATAAAACTCAGAATAGACACAGAATTTTGGGTAGCAGGTGGAGCCATGGCCCTGTAGCCTGGCATACAGGTCCCTGTGGCCCTGTAACTCAGCAGTATGCCCCGTGTGTGTTGTAGAGTGCTCCTGGGTTTTCAGGTGCATTTAGGATTTCGCCATAACCCCTGTGGGCTAGTTCACCTTGGAAGGCTATTGCAGTTTGTTTAAGGGGCAGGTTTTTATAGACAAGTTTCCATTTCGGCAGAGATGGCGAGCCCTGGGAAGAAGAGGGAGGGGACAGCTTATTAAAGTCCCACACCTGCCAGCACAGGTGGGCTTAAGAGCTTCCATAGTGAGGCTTCAGCTGGGGACACACGTACAGCCTTCGAAATGTGCAAGGACAGTTCAGACCTTAGCCAACATGGAACCCTGGCTTCAGCAGCTGTGTCTGCCCTCTCTTTGAGTCAGTACTTAAAGTGTGTGCCCAGACATTAAAGGGCAAGGCCGCTGTTGGCTACGTTTGCCATGAACCAAGGCCCTCCTTTTCTCACACTGAGAAAGAGATGGTGTTTGTAGTTTGTGTCAGCGTTCTCTGCCACAGAAGCCAAGGGGAAGTACAGGAAGAGCATGACCTGGGAAGTCCAAGGCCCAAAGCGATCAAGAATCGCACTTACTACAGTTTCATGTTGTTCCAAACCCCTCATTGTATCAGCACCCATCATAGCATTTCAAGTTCTCACTATAGAAATTGGGATTTCTTTCAAAAAGGCAGCCAGAGTTTATTAATAACATATCAGGAGGGGTCTAGATTCCAGATTAGTTCCTGCAGGACCCTGAAGCATCCCTGAGATTCCAGGCTGCGTCTTGTGACTGGCCAGCACAGGTTCTGCAGAAAGCCCAGAGGACACAGCCACGCAGAAGACACCAACTCTGTGAACCTGAGCACAGGAGGTCCCGGGCCAAGCAGGCTCCAGACTGAATGCCAGTATTGCGCATGCGTCCTTGTACAAATGTTACATCGTGTCCCATAAATCCCTGTGAAATGTCAGCCATTTTAATAGTTTAAAGGTCATCTCTGAGCAGCCCGGCTCATCTCTTATTGTTGTTTGGCACATGTGATTCAGAGAGACTCCCCACGCTCATTCCAGATATGGCTCAACCTCTTGACTGAAGGCTTAGAAGGGCACTGTGTACTATTTGGAAATGAATTTACTCCAGGTCTGCAAACAATAATTTAATTAAGTCACCAAAGTCCCTCGGGGTGGAAGCCAACAAGACACAGCAAATTTTGAGGCACTGAAGAGAAACGAAAGAATCCGCAGCCATATTCCTCGGTTATGAGGCGGGCCTGCGGAGGGCTGCTCTGATTGAGCGCGCCCATGTTAATGGTGCTTGCCTAGTGCCTCATTCTCCTCTCAGGGATGCCAAAGCACTAACAACCTGGGCTATCAGCAACTGGTTGCAGGAAATTCACCAAGGAGTGGAGTCATTCAGGATCGTGATTCCAGCACTCAAGTTGGAGGCCAGCCTAAGCTACACAGTCTTACACCAGCCTGGGCTACAGAATAAGACCTGGTTTAAAAAAAGGGGGTCAGGGGAGGAAGGAAAGGAATCAGTATTTCTAATTTTGGCAGGTTTCCCCACTGTTCCCACAGACAAACTCAAGGTCTTCCAAGCACCATTTCTGTGAGGATGAAGTCATAGCTCTGACTATCAAGTTATATTCATAAAAATCAAAGGCATATCTTTTTTTGGTCACTTGATGAGTATTTGAAAAATCTGCTACTTGAAATCTGCTGCTGTTGTCAGGGAGACAGTTGAATTTAAAATTGGAGTTTTCCAGAAGCCCTAAATGCCGTGTGATGGTAGCTAAATTGTTTATTTGTAGTTTCTTGTTTCTAAACTGTACCAGTTACAGTGTGTTGAGGGAGGATGGCTGCTTCCTTCTAAAACTGAAAAGCAGCCTGAGAAAGCCTCTTTAAAGAGAAATACCTCTGTACCCATTTTACAACTTGGAGCGCTCTGTGCAGAGGACTGAGCCCAAAGGGACAAGGTAGCCGTGTGTCCCTGTCATGTCTCTGCCAAGGTTATCTGTGCTGTCTGGATTCCACACCCACCTCACTTGCTAGGGCGTATGACCACCTGACTTTAAGTTTGGGGCTCCTCAGCTCCTGCACATTCATTGCACATGTGGAGAAACGGAGGTTCAGAGAGGACAGGGTAACCCCACTCTAGGTCACACAGACAGTGGGATCCACTCCGGGCTCCATGAGTCTTCGGTGGATGCTCTCTCATCTATGGGTTTTAATGCTTAAAAGAGACTCTGTCTCAGCAAGTTCCAGCAAAGTAGGAATACCACCTTAAGGAGGTACCCTATCCTATCAGGTACATAGGGCTTCTGAGAATCTATGCTGAGGGCCTGCAAAGCGAAAGATAGACTGACTCTATACCAGCCAGCCAGAGAAATGATATTGGAGACATTGCGTAGTTCAATACCAGCTAAATTACTTACTGCCAAGCATAGGTATTTTCAGAACACCAAATGTGATCCAAGGCACCCAGAGGCCTGAGTGTCAGTGGCTTCCTGGCCTTCCTGGCCTGCTGAGTGAGAGGAGCCAGTGTGGCCAAGCTGAAGTGACCCAGGCCCACAAGGACTGTTCTGAGAGTTCAGTGAGGCTGCTATGGGACCAAGTATTTGTGTCCCATTTCTTTTTTGTTTTAATTGAAGAAAAAGGTTATTTATTTATTTATTTATTTATTTATTTATTTATTTATTTTATGTGTACATGTGTGTGTGCTTGGATGTATGTATGTGCCTGCCTGATGCCCACAGAGGCCATAGGGGATATTAGGTCCCTTGAAATTGGAGTTACAGGAGGTTGTGAGCTGCCATGTGGGTATGGAGAACTGAACGCAGGTCCCCTGGATGAGGAGTCAGCGCTCTTGCTGCAGAGCCGTCACTCCAGCTCCTGTCCCCCTTTTGTATGTTTGGAGTCTTTGGCAAATGACCAGGTTAGGAAGGCACAATCTTTAGGAATAGAATTAGTGTCCTTTCCCCCTTCCACCACATACAGATAAAACCAAAACGACACTTATCATCCATGACCCAGGTCACCGGCTCACCTTCACCACACTTCTATCTTCCTGGATCATGTTCTCGGACTTCCCATTCCCCAAAACTTTGAGTGGTGACCTAGAAGGGCATAGCATTCTGTTATTGTGGAGACTGACCAAGGTCTGAGTGGGTCACGTGCCCTGCCGCTTGTCCCACCACAATGAAGGAAACCTTAGAGGAAGATTTGCTTCTATCCCCATGGGAACCAGAGTGAACACACACACGAGTACCCTAAAACCATGTTTTGAAAAGTTCCTACGGAAAATGTTTAAGCTTCGCTAGCATTTGAATTTTGGGACTTTCCCCCATTTGGTCCTGGTGTTATTTTTGTTGCTGTGTGGCAAAATATCCTGATAAAGAAGCAATTTGAGGTAAGGTTCGGGGTGAGGTTTGGCAGAACTCACGGTTCCAGGTTTCAGTCTGGCAGCAGGAGCTGGAGACGTCAGGAGCAGAGAGAAACGGAGGCAACCTCCTTCCGGCTCACACCCTCAACTCTTACACAATGGAGGGCCAGGAACCCTTAAAATGGCTCTTCCGTCTTCGGGGTGGTTTTCCCCAACTCAATTAGTCCAATTAGGAAAAGTCCCTCATAGGCACATGCATAGGCCAACCTGACCTTGACAATCCCTCCATAAGCCTCTTGCCAGGCGGTTCTATGTCATGTCAAGTTGACAATTAATTAAAACCAACCATCATACTTCCCTGGTGTCTAGGTACGTTCCTTCTGGCTGCCAGGTAAGCTCGGGCTCCCTGAGTGGCAGACACAGAGACTCCACACACATGAGGTTTATAGACCTCAGTCTTGGCCTCTATTGTTACCTTTCCTACTTTGCTGTTTGCTTCTGTTTTTCTCATCCAATTACTATTCATGTGCTTTAATGTGTCTTCAAGTTGCTTCAAATTCTTCCTGGAACAATTAAGGCACGATTTGAGGAATTTGTCTAAAAAGTTGCTTGGCAGCTCTTTCTAGCTATCCCCCAGATCTCCCGATGCGTAAAACCATCTACAGACTGGCTGTCCATCATCTGTACTTTTCACACACAGGATCCCTCACCACTCCTGTCTTAAGCAGTTCATGTGGGAAAAGCAACATTTGTACCCGTAATGTATTTCCTCAGATTTTGTCATTGAAAGCCTCTTCCATGAACTTTCTTCTCTTGGTGGACTCACAGCTTCAATATTTTAATTCTTCTGGGAATTCTTTTCCAAAGGGGAAGGAAACTCATCAGACAAACAAACAAAAACGCAAGCGCATACAGGTCGAGGAAAAAGTTACCTCAGGAAGGCCCCTCCACCAGATTGCCTCGCTCTTAGAATCCATTTAGTATGCGGAAAAATTCACAACCTGGCAAAATCAAAGTGTCCATACTCCCCTAGGCTGCATGCCAAATCAAACCACTCTTTTTAATTACAGGTGAATAATAATACCCTCAGATTTCTTGCAAATGACATCAGCGTGCTTGGGCCCTGTGGCTGAGGGCAGGTATTGAGTGAAGGCCTTAATTCAGCCCAGCCAGCTGGGTCTTGTTGCACTTCCTGTCCGAGGGGGCTGTGCGGTCTGGCCTGTTTTGTCAGACGTGCTGACTGGAGGTGGAAACAGGCGTCAAACAGAAGACACTTGTGTGATTGAGCACCCTGCTGGAAAAGCATCTGGGGTAGGTGTGCAGGAAGGAGATGTACCATTTGTTTGAATGCTAGTGCCTGTGTGTGAGAGTGTATTTTCTTTTTCTTCTTTTCCCAGGCCTGAGGTCAGCCCTTCTCAGCAGCTGGTGTGAAGCCGCTGTCATCCTTGAAGTAGCAGAGAGCCTGCTGCCTTTGTTCCAGTATGGGGAGCAGGGTGTCCTGTGAAGCAGGCCTTCCCAGCGCACAGCAGGTCTTGACAACATCTGGATGAGGAGCTGACTTCTGGCAGTTAAAGCTAATTAGACCTTTTCTAAGAATGAACTAATTGCCCTTTCCTGGGAAGGTGGGGAAGGCACTGCCTCCCTCTCTGCTCGCTGCAGGCTTGATTAAAATGAGTCACATGTGGCAGAGTTCATCTGTGTCCTAGCTCAGAAATGCTGACCTGTGTCCCCAGGGACCCGCTGTAGTCACCTGTACTACAGCATGTAGTCACCATGCAGCTCAGGCTCCTATTTACTGGCAAAAATGACTTCATCTATCCAGAGGGAACAAGACACCGCTGACAAATTAGTTTCACTGGACTAGCTGAACCCTTTATGCTAGAGTAATATAAAGCATTTTCTAAAGCTCTGAGTACCACGTACACTGCCCCGACTAAAATAAAGACATAAATTGAGATTTCTGTGAAGGATGAGTGGACAATAAAATAAAATTAAGACAATGATGGACAGGATAGATAGGCATACCATGTCTGGCCTGAATTTGTGCTCTCTTTTCCAAAGCTGAAGTCATTGCTACTCTATCAGTACATTTAAAAAAGCTTAGAACAATCTTGAAAAAAAGAGCCATTGAGTCATAATTTTCAAATGCTAATTTTATGTGGAAGCATTTAAGTTATTAGGCTTTTTAATATATAATATTAAGTATTAATGTGTAATATTAAATATTATGTGCAATATAATTGTGTTGAGACATTGAAACCTCTCCTTCTATCTCTCTGAAATCTCTATGTCTATATCACTATATCAGTAGTGGTCACTAGAAGGTATTTGCAAACCAGGAGGAAAGCTAGAAAAGAAAATGGTTGGTTGAGGCCGAGCCTTATTTTGGATCTTAGGAATTTTCCCAGTAGTTTTAAAACTTTCATGCATACAATATGACTGATTTCACTCAGAAAATTCAGCAAGACACTAAATTGATAGTTAATATGTACCTCACATGAACTTGAAGGATATAGTTCTTTGGGTTTGAATGCAATTGAGTTTGGAAGAATTGTGACTATAGTAAACAAATATCCATACCAGAAGGGACCAAATTGTCCCAAGGTTGAGAATAACCCTGTTTTTAGAACATGTTAGGTCTATAGACAGGAGAAATCAAAACATGAATGGTATGGTTTATTCTGTGTGTGTATATTGTATTTTATACAATATTATTATATTTCTGTCACCTGCCTTAAATATTTATATGCCATTAGTGCTCTTCCACATATTTTATACTTAGAGAAGGGTATTATAAGAGCAACAACTTACAATGCAAAATGCACTTAACAGGTCAATAGAAACATTTTTTAAAGAGAATGTTGAAAGTAATTGAATGACCCACTCTAAAATAATAAAGAACAAAGGCTAATCAGCAAAAACAACAGATGGGGAAGAAAAAGAAATGAGCAGGTGTGATTCTAACCATGTTAGTAATTACACTAAATATAAACAGACTAAATTCTCTGACTTAAAGGCAGTGGTGATGTATGTAAAATAGCAAGACCTAACTATGTATCCAAAAGATATAGTTTACCTACGTGGACACACACAGGTGAACATAAAAGTGCCCAAAATAATAACAAAGTAGAAAGACTGTATAAGCTCAACTGCAAGGCTGAATACATTACAATGGTGTTGTTAAATGTGTATGTTCTTTCTTTCCTCTCCTCCCAGATCCTCCTCCTATCACCACTAACTAAACTCTGTGCCTTTTTCCTATCTGTCCTTATAAAACTAACAGGCCAAAATAAATAGACAACAAAAAACTAAATAAAGCAAGTAAGCAAGCGTGTGTGTTGCATTAAAAAACAAACAACAAAAACTCAAAACACACAAATGAAAACATAAAACACAAAAACAGAAACTGTATATACAAGCAAAAGACAAATAAGGTAAAATATGCCCCAATAAAGCAATATGACACAAAATAGTTCTCAAGAGAGACTGTTGAATTTATTTTGTGTTGGTCATGTTTTGCTTGGCATAAGTGTGACTTATATGTGACTTAAGTGTGACTACACTCTAGCAAACTAACTTTTCCTTTGCAAGCAGTTGTCAATTGGAGACAGATAGTTCTTGGTTAGGGACTGGAGCTTGCATCTACTTGCTCCTCTCAGCACCTGTATAGGTCCTGTGCATGGTGCCACGGTCTCTGTGAGTTCAAATGTGTATTTTCTGTCTGGAAGACACTGTTTCTTTGGTGTCATCCATCCCCAGTGGCTTTTAGAATATTTTCACTTCCTCCTCTGCTTAGTTCCCTACAGGGATATATCTGATGAAGACACTCCTTCTGGACTCAGTGTTCCAGTGTCTTTGCGCAGTTATGGGCCTATGTGTCAACTCTCATCTTCTATAGGAGAAAGCCTCTCTGAAGATGGCTGGGCAGTACACTGATGTGTGGGTGTAGCAGAATGTCACCAGGGGTCGTTTTGTTGCGATGCTCCTGAAGAACAACAGGATTTAGCTTTCTCCTAAGTCTATTATCTATCTTCTTCTAGGTTCTTGGCCACCTCAGCAGTCTCAGACATGGATTCCATCCATGCAGAGAGTGGTTGTTTATTCCCACAACATTTGTGTCACTATTATAGCAGCATAGCATGCAGGTAGGTCACAATTGTAGATTTCCCAGTTTGTAGCTGGGCTGGGCAATGAGCAGAGTGAAGATCAGCCTAAAGACAGTAGGAAGTCCTTCCCAACTATACATATGACAGACGGTTAATATTGAGGTTATATCAATGGCTAACTCTATATACACCAAAAACAGAACAATTTTTTCCAATTCATAGAAGCACAGCCAACTTAACAGACATTTTCAAAAGAAAACAAGTAAATTCTTTAAAAAATATACCTTGTAGTACTGTGAACACTAGTCAGTATGGGTGAAGGCTCTAGTTAGGTACCAGCTCAAATTCTCCATGTTCAGTGAGATACGTAAGTTTTGTGTCCAGCAATTGGGCCTTACCATCACTTTATGGAGAGCAACTGAAAGCTTAGGGAATAGCCTGAGTTATTTAGGAGTTTCTGTGAGTAATTTCTTCCCAGCACTAGACATTTCACTTGAAAGATTTCTCTTTGGGGCTGTGTTTCCCCCATTATTTGGTGACTGTATTTACATTCCTCTCATACAAGGATGCATTTTAAGAAGCTTCTACTGTAGTAGGTTTCCCGATCTAGCTGTATGTTGTATTTCCCTTTCCTTGGAAGAGTCTTTACTCCCACCTAGTCCCTTACTCTATGCATAGTTTTGAAGTCTATGAAGCAACAACTCTCAGATAAAAAGAAGCTGCCATGCCTTACCTTCCATGAAGGTCCACACCCTTGAATTGCCAGCCAAAGCTAACCTTTCTCCTTAAATTGTGTGTGTGTGGTGTTTTGTCACAAGCAAAGTTAGTAATGCATTGGAAAGTTGTCTTCCTATATCTTTACTTTCTTTGCAAAGAAGTTGTGTGCGTGTGTGCACATATGTATGAGTGTCTGTGTGTGCATGTGTCTGTGTGTGAATGTGACCCTGCGTATAAGTGTGTGTGAATATGCATGTATGTGCATGTGTGAGTGTGTGTGTACATGTGTGTGCAGAAATGACAGAGACCATGTCTTTAATTCTTTTTTTGTACTCAGTTTTGCACAGCTGCTGGAGACAAATTTTAATTTCTTTTTTAGCCCAAAGCCTTGTTGTACACATGACCCCAAGTATGTATAGAATAATTGAGACATAACACAAATCTAAGCTCATAAAATCTAAGAGGATCCCTTAGACTTTTAGGTACATGAACCCCAAATTCTAACCTATGCCTCTTGTTCTTCATCACTGGGCATGTCCCTTGTGGTGTCATGAGCAGAGATACTTTCTGTCTCACCCCCAGGATAGGACTCAGCATCATGCAGAAATGAGGAAGAAATGCTCAGAGAAAACAAGCATTCCAGGAATCTACTCAACAATCAGTGACAAATGAGTCCTTTAATTTTAAACTTTTATTTCATTCTATGTTTACAAGTGTTTTGCCTGAATGTATGTCTGTTCACCACAGGCACACAGTTCCCAAGGGGGTCAAATAAGGCGTCACCTGGATTTAGACTGATGAGCAGTGAAGAGTTGCCATGTGAGTGCTGGGAACTGAGCCTGGTCCTCTAGAAGAGTACCCAGCGCTCCTAACTGCTGGGACAGCTCTTCAGCCCTGACAAATGTGTCTAAAAGAAGTAAAATTGCACTAGTTTTCTGGAGGCTGGTGTCTCTGTCTCCTTAGTTATAATTCTGCTGTATGGCTAGGGGCCTCCTGGACAGTCTGAGGGGTAGTAGCTTTAGCTGGACACTTGGTCCTGTTCAAACAAACTTGGACTAAGATCTCTGTTACAAAAGGAGAGGGAGGAAAAAGTGTTTTCTCACACTGAGTAGTGTGAATGATCTCTTCAATGTAAATGGGAGGAAAGTATGATGAAAACAGTATAAAGCCCTCCCATCTAACAGAAAACCTGGGGAAATGGCAATGAAAAGGTGTCAGCCATTGTGACAAAATGTCTTAAAGGGTAAAATGGAGACAGATTTTTTAAAAACTTCACATTAATAAGAGAAGCTTCACTCTTTGATCTCCTTCCCTTCTCTTTCATTCCTTCCTTTCTTCAACGTTAACTCTAAGGCTCTGTTTCTCTCTCACGCTTGCCTCCTGCACTGTATTTAGTTGTGTTCTGTTGAATGTTCTGTAGCTGCCGCAGGGCAGAGGGACCCTAGGCAGAACTCCGCAGGACCCGCACCTGGGAGCAACGGCTCCTCTGGGTACTGGCCCAGGCTCTGAATTTCCTGATCGGCCAAAATATAAACAAGACCATTACAAGAAGCTGCTACCCACAGGGCCACCCAGGCACGGCCCAACAAACTGTGCACTTGGGGACTGTAAAGCCAATTGCACAAACCGCTTCTAAATTGCTTCTCTCAGGTATTTTTGTCACAGGGAGGAGAAAAACAACAGATACAATGTTTCTGTTTATGCAAAAAGATTACTCAGCACTCCTATGTATCTGGATTTTACCGGTTTCTCCAAGAATCCTGTGCGTTCTGTGTCAGAAGGTTGTGGTAGATTTTCGGCAACAGGCAGTGGGAAAGTGTGGTCTGGATGCTGACCCACGAATCCCTGACCATGCCTTAGGGATCTCATTGTCCCTAGAGGCTCAGCACTACACACCTGTCATATGGTGTTTTGTCTTGAAGATTTGGGGGCAAAACTGGCGACAGTTTTTGTCGACAGCCACCACAGCTTCTTCTCTAAAGAAAGCACCATAACTGCACTTGCTTTTTTTTTTTTCCGTGAGACAGGGCTTCTCTCTGTAGCTTGGCTGTCCAGGACTCACTTTGTAGACCAGGCTGGCCTTGAACTCACATGGGTCCGACAGCCTCTGCCCCTCGGGATGTTGGTACACTTGCTATTTTTAACCTGCGTTAGCTAAAATGGTTTCTGCTTGGTGAAGTCATGGTGAAGGTTAGGAGTATGACGTTCTCAACCTCTCCTGTTTTGATTGTGGTACAGGACATAATGATAATAATCATACTGGCTTTAATTTATTCTCCTCGTGAGGTTAATAATGCCTTTATTTTTTTTTCTAATAGCTTGCACCTGTTTAGTGTTTTCTCAGCATGGCCGGCGAGGGTCTGTGGATTCCTTCCTGACATTTGCTCCGAATTCTTCGTTTATTGTTCTTAATAACTTTTTGAAAGTCGTAATCAGAAGGAAGTCACAGAATAATGGACACCAGCCCTGCTTGTAACATGAGGAACTGATTTTAGCACTATGAAAATATGTCGAGGGATGAGACAGGCAAAAACAGGGCGGGGCTTCAGTGGACCGCACAAACAACAGCTGGCTGCGTCTGCTGTACCCACTGCGGGTAGAGAGGAGGTGGAAAAACATTGTTTTAAGTGTTGGAAAGTTTCCAGTAAAATCATGATGTCACTAGGATATGTTTTGTCTGTGGCTCTCATTTGCATATGTTCCTTCCCAGGGAAAGGTACAACACAGAGGAATGTTCTCGGATACATTCCCCTTCGAGGCTGCCAGCTCTTAAGAGTGCGTGAAGCAGACATCATGGGCAAAGAATTTCGTTTGTAAATTTTCTCCAAGTCAGAAAGAATGGAAAAGGAGCCATGCAAGCGAGGTGTGAGGATGCCGCAGGCTTCACTGTGTGCTCACTGGGAGAAGCCAATGCTTTGCTTTCCAACCCATTAATTAATGATTTAACCATGAACTGAGCACTTCCCACAGTGGGGTCCTTGCTTCCTTTTTATTTAGAAGTTGAAGGTGAGCCTGCTTGCTTAGCCCTTTGGTCATAATGACTCCAGACTTGCTGTCATTGAGAGATTTCTATCACGCACTGAAATGTATGCTCGGCAAGTTTCTGAGCATAGTTTTGACACTGCTCTAAGAGAGGCTGGAGATATCTAGCCGGCAGTAGAATGAGTCAGGAGAGCTTGAGGTTAGAATTCCTTCTATGTAGGAGTCTTCGTTACAAAATGCCATTAGCACCCCCAGAGCTGGCTCAGGTTGGCTCCAATGTTCACTGAGCCAGAGGATAATGTGAGATGATGAGAAAGAAGAGATCCCGTGAGGTTCCCAATCAGTCTGTTTTGTGCCTACTCAATATTTCCATAAATCCAATAAGCAAAAACAAGATTTTCCTATTTATGGATAACCTTAATTTCTGATAATATGAAAGACTATGTTATATGAACTAATATGCCCAGTTAAAAACAAATTAAAATTCCTGAGTAATTTTTTTAAAATTCTTTCGTTTAATTTATTTTTTATTTTTTTTAATGTAATGGACTCCGCATGGGCAGGGAATCGAACCCAGGGCTCCTGTGTTAAATTCTTAAAAGCATCAAATAATTAGTGTTGTTAAAAGTTCTCTAGGGACTTTAGATAAAAATGTAAGAACCTCAGAGTGGAATTAACAAAGCTGCTTTTATCTTTTTGTAAAAAATATTAAAAACATTTTTTAAAAAATTTGCCAACTAGGTAAACTTGACCTTCAGTTTTGAGGAGGTAGAAGGGGGTAGGGCAGAGAGACAGAGGTAGAGAGAAAGAGACAGACAGAGAGACTGGGCCTGGCTTGGGGTTTTTGAAACCTCAGTGTGCCGTGACATGGCTCCTCCAACAGAGCTACACCTCCTAATTCTTCCTAAACAGTCCACCAACTGGAACCAAATATTCAAGTATATGAGCCTATAGGAGCCATTCTTATTCACATCACCACACACTTCCTGCCAGTTTCCTGTTACTATCCACTGCTGCCCCCTGCCATGACAGTTTAGATAGTAAGACAGCCTTTTCTGAATGTGGCCCGGGCCATCAGAATGAGAACTGGAGTGAGATGTGGTTTTATCCAGGTCAGTGATTTTTAACAAAACACAAATGTAGGCTGGGAAGCTACATTTTCATGTCACTGAAATATCCTTATAATTCTCAAGGCACAAACCTAAGGTAAGAAGTCAGAAAATTTAAGCTTTTGAAAGGACACATTTATCACCTGATTTTCTTTTATTAATTTTAGACTATTTTTTGAATAAAAACTTATGACCAGCAAAGTGGCTTAAAGACTAAAATTCATTTTCTTACAGTTTTGAAGGCAGGGTGTCTAAGATCAAGGGGTCAAGATGTCTGGGTTCCCTGGCTTACAACCTGCTACCTTCTTCCTGTCTTCACATAGCCTTTCTTCTCCACGGGTCATGCCTGGCACCCCTCCTTCTTGTTAGGATATTAGTCACATGCAATCAGGATCCACGCAATGACCTTATTGAGCCTTAATCTTCTCCTAAGCACAAGGGAGCACAGTTTTGCTGGGCAACTATTTTACTCTGTTCCTAAGGTTCAGAGCTTCCTAATGGTCTCCAAACAGATTTCATGAAAAGTTGAAAAATCCAACTGTTGTTTTTGTACCCCAAAGTGGAGTGGCAACAGACCGTCACTATCAAACCGAAATACAGGCAGGGAGCAGTTTGCTGCAAGAGATGGGGTGACACTCAAGGGCATTGTCTCAGGCATCTGTCTTCAAATCAGGGGTCAGTCCAAGGGGGCAGAGGACAGGGCAGAGTCCCGTAAGATTGGAGTGTTCATCTGTGTTTACACAGGTGTGTGCACATGCATGTGGAGCCTAAAGGTTGACAATGGGTGTCTTCCTTGGTTACTCTCCACCTTACATCATGAGACCACGTCTCTGACTGAGGTTTCTGTCCTCACAGCCCTGGATTTACGGCACTGCCATCCTTACCAGCTTCTTTACATGGATCTGATCTCAACTCATTTCCCTAGCTGGCTTGGCCACAAACGCTGTCATCACAGAGCCATCCCTGTTCTGTTATTTTGTTGTTTGCCCCATATTTTGTATTGGGTATATTGAAGACAGATAGAGTGCATGTTGGTCCATAAGCCATCAAACCACAACATTTGGACAGCCTCAGACTGGCTTCCTGGATCTGGGTGCTCAGGCTTGGAAAGAATGTGACATGTTTGCTTCGGGACTGAAGGGGAAGTCTCAACAATGCACATTACTCTTCAGCACTAGAGTCATCCTGATCCTCTCCTCTCAATTTTTAGCTGGCCCCATAGAAATTATTGCGAAGAAAATAGGTTGGGACACTAATTATCCATGACTTAGGAGGTGCCCTGTAACATACGGATTACTCTGTACCCCAAAATGCTTGTCCCATACCTCTCATGATTTCAGAATGTCATTTACATCAGTGTACATGAAAACATGTTTACAGTTATCCAATCCTAGCATCTAATTGTAGTATAAAAATAATATATTAACATTTCTGCATGGTTTTCATATACTCTGTGTGATCCAGAAACAGAACCACCATGCAAATTGTTTAGAACTTTGCCAAAAACTTGATTAGCATTTCAGACAGTCCGGTCTCTGAGATATGAGATCTGTGAATGTGTTTCTTAAACCAGCCTACTAACCCGTGTGTTTTCATATTTAAAGTTATGGTTTAAACAGATTTGTTGATTGCTGTCCCTTTCTTTCTGTGTGTTTTAGTCCAACATTGTGTTCCTCTAATTATAGTTCACTTTTTTTCTTTCATTAGTTTTCTGACTGTAATGTTTCTCACCTAAGTCTAAAATATTGTTTCCAGTATTCTTTGTAGGTTTGGTTTGGTGGGCCTTAATTCTTTTAGTCTGTTTAGATCATGAAAAGTTTCCTTCTTTTCAGCTATGGAAGATGATAGTTTTGCTGGGTACCATAGTCTAGGTTGGTAGTTGTGTTTTAGAACTTGATGTACACTATTCTGGGCTCTTCTGGCTTTTAAGGTTTCCATCAAGAAGTCAGCTGTTAGTCTCATGGGCTTTCCTTTACATGTGGCATGTTTTTTTCCTCTTGTAGCTTTGAGTACTCTTTCCTTATCTGTGTATTAATTTTTTTAACTATAAACTTGCAATGGGAAGCTTTTTATGTTCCTGTCTACTTAGTGTTCTGTGTGCGTCTTCTAACTATATGAGCATGCTTTTCTTTACTAAGGAGATTTTTTTTCTATGAACCTATTGAAGATCTGGGTTCTTTTCCTACTATGCTTATAATTAGAAGATTTGTTCTTTTCATGGTATATTAAAGTATATCTTCCTTTGGTGTATTTTCAGTTTTCTTCTCATATTCTTTATATAAGCTGTCCATATTCTCTACTTTATATTCAAGTCCTGATATTTTATCTTCTACTTGATTAATTTTACTTTGTAAGGGTTTCCACTATATTTTCTAATTGGGTTATTGAGTTTTCTAATACCACCTTTATTGTAGCTTGAGCTGTCTTCTTTGTTTCTCTTTTTTTGCTGAATTCAGATTTCACATCCTGAATGGTTTTCATCATTTCATTCAGCTGTATATTTGTGTTTTCTTGGACATCATTCAGATATTTATTGTTAGTTTCTTTAAGTTTATTGATGTGTTTGTGTCTTCCTTAAAATTCTTGAATCTTTTAAAAATTCTTGAAGCTTTTGATCACATTTATGATTGTTCTTTTAAGTTCTGTATTCTGAGGCTCATATAACTAATTCTTATTTGAGAACATTCTTACAAGACTAATTTGAGACATATTGTCTTCACTTTTATATTGCATACATTTTGTGACATGACTGAGCATGTGGACCTCTCTTGCTATTGTGTCTGGTGTACCATTCTAGTCTGGCAGAGGTTGGTTGGTGCAGGACAAGGCCTGGGAACATGATGATAACGGTGCTGGTGAACCTAACAGAGCTCCCTCTGGAAAGCTGGTGTGTGAACCATGAACCTGGAGGTAGGCTTCCAAACCCTTCTCTCCTTCAGCTTAGGGACAGCTGCTTAAGCCTGTCTCTAAGCAGAATGTAGGAAGAACAGGAGGCAAACGAGCAGGGGGAGAATGGGGAGAAAAGAAGGAGGAGGAAAAGAAAGAGAAAGAGAAACAGGAAGAAGAACAAAAGAAGGAGCAGGAGGGGGAGGGAGACACCCTTCGTCTCATCTCACCTTGTATTCCTGGGTTCCACTGAGCAGAACTTTTGTTTGGAGCTGTTTATTGTTGCTGGTAGCCCTTCAAATGTTTCTCATATTTTAGCTTAGAAGAACTTACTCTTCCATCTCACAGTATCTCCAGTCATTCCCCCAATACAACCACTTGCAAACTGGACAATCTACTATAGTCGCTTATTTCACAGAGGACAGAGGCCAAAACACACACAAGCTGCATCTCCCCTTCCCCTGGAGCAGTTGGCTTGGCAGGCTCACATTCTGCAGAATCAGAGATGTTTTGATTTATATCAGATTGGAATTTTTAATATACGAATCTCAGGCTTTGCCAATATTTGAAACTGACTGGGTAAGCTCTGAGGTTTTCTACAATGCCGCCCAGGGGAATAAAAGAAAAATCTAGGCAGGCAAACTTGAAAGCCAAAGGTATAAAACAAACAGTGTGAACATTACTGCTTCTCATTCTTTCAATGAGTCCATTACCTTTTTTGTTAGCATTTATTTCATTTTGAAATAGAGATATCCATGAACTTCAAACCTGTAAAAGGTGTGAAGAGATTCAAATCTCCCTAAGAAACTCTGGCTCAAATTTTTCTGGAAACTCCTTGAACAAAGTAAGACTAATTAGTGCAGAAATAGGAACTCTGCATGCAGCTTGGCAGACTCCACTTCCGTGTCTATGTTTGCAGCAATAAAGACTGGAATTTTCAGTAGCATACTCTGTTCTGGAGCTTTGGTCAAGTAAACCAGGATCTTGCTGTGTAGGCCTGGCAGGCTTCAGACTCACCATCTTCCTGACTCAGCCTTCTAATTGGTAAAGGTTAACAGACCCAGCTTGATTCCCCTTTAAAAACATGTTCTAGGATGAGTAGATAAGGTTCCAGTTTCGTGTCTCTTGTCAGTCAGACTCAGGGAAATCACAGACCAAACGCAGTGCGAGCGCTGTTGGAATTGTGTTGCTGTCCTTGCTAATCAGAACAGAGGAGTGCCATTGTCACAGAGGGTTTTGTGATTCGGAAACCCAGTGTGCACGTCCATCGAATCATCAAAACCAGGCCAGTACATGGGCATAAGCATCGCCTTGGCTTCCTCAGAATATTTTCATCCTAGGTGCACCTAGGGCTGCTTATGAGGAGCAAATATCTCATGTGACTATCATTTCAGCATCCAATGGTGAGTCATAGGGTTACTCCCAGGCATTGCTATTAGTTGATGCTTAGTGCAAAGGACAACAGAATATCTTGTCAGCTGTACTGGGCCAAATGAATGGATTGGCTGATTGATCAATAGCCTTGGACCATGCCTGGCTCTTCCTCTGCCTTCTCTTCTGGACTTTTGAGACCTCATGTTGACCTTTGTTTCTATAGTGTGGCCAAATGGATATGTGGGCAAACCTGATTTTGTACTTCCCAGGCATTAAAAATGATACCAATGCTGGGGGCCTCTCAAACAAGACGTGGATGAAAGCACGCCCTCAAGAGAGTTGTTTGCTGCCCTAGAAAACTTCTCTCCTTTTCTATCATTATTTTCTTTACATTACTGTCTAGTATGGAGACCTGTGGTAGACTACTTCATCATTTCCTCTTTCGAGAGTCTTTATGGTGACTTCCCACTCCACTCTAAATTGGCCTCCTTAAGCCAATTTAGCCTCCGTAAGTCACACTGTGGTGAGGGTTCATGCATTCATGTTGGTACCAGGAGCCAAGGATCACACTGTTACAGCCTTCTGCTTTGTTTTGTTTGGGGTTTTTCAGGACAATTTACAATGACGTCTTTTCCAAACTTCTGATCATAGACCTTTGTGACTTTTTTTTTCACAGATCTTAATTCCATTGTGGCTCTTTAGTTTCGTTAATTTTCTCTGTCTGCTTTCTATCCTTCACCGGCTCTACTCGGGACTCCAGCTTCTACCCTCAATACCATTCCAGCCTCATTTTCTTCTTTTATATTGATTTAATTCAGATAGACACATGGCCTACCATCCTGGCCTTTTGTACTTATACTTTTCACTGTCTTTGTCTCTCCTGGGGAGACTGAGAAAATCTCACAGCTTTATTTCAGGACTGTCCTTTTTCCTGCAAGGCATCTTTCACTTTTAGTTTGTTCTCATTTGTGTGGACACTGACTGTTCTTCTCTGCCAGCAAACGGACCTCCTGTTTTATGCCTTCTAGTGTATCTTCTTCTCCCTCCTCTCCCTCCCTCCATTTCATCTTCTCTCTTCCTTTCTTTTGTTTCGGAGGCGACTTTTCATGATCATTTAACCTCTGTCTTGCACTTGTGACTTTCTTGGAGTAGGCTTTGCAGGTCCCTCAGAAACAGGGCAGTGAGTGGCCTGGAGGTGCCAGAGCTCTGTGGCCTCACAGGCACACTTCATGAGAAAGTATGACTGTAGGTACGTTTAAGAATTGTTTTCCTTAGTTCATATGTGCATCGCTCCTGTTGTGTCTGAGACAGTTTCCCTGGAAGCATTCATCACTTCTAGCTCTTACATTCTTTCTGCCTCCTTCTTCATATACCCCCGAGCCACGAGAGGAAGGGTTTGATGAAGACATCCTATTTAGGACTGAGTTCTCCAAAGTGTCCAGTTGTGGGTCTCTGTGTTAATTCCCATCTACTGAAAGAGGGAGCTTCTCTGATGTGGGCTGATTAAGACACTCCATCAGATGCTCACACAAGACCTGTACAAGTTCAGTCCAGAAGTGGACACAGGGTCACACCCCTAACCAATGATATATTTACAATTGATATCTGCTGACAAAAGAAAGATCATTCCCTTCCAATGGCATCTCACTGGGTATATTAACCACACTGCAGGGCAGTTCCCAATACCCATGAGTAGCTGGTCAGCACAAAACAATGTCTATTAATTTTTTGTGGACTTTTTTCTTTCTTTAAACTTTTTTTATTAATTGCACTTTATTCACTTTGTATCCCCCCTGTAGCACCCTCCCTCCTCCTCTCCCAACCCCTCCCTTCCTCCCCCTTCTCCATGAATGCCCTTCCCCAAGTCCACTGATAGGGGAGGTCTTCTTTTCCTTTCTTCAGATCCAAGTCTATTAGGTCTCATCAGGATTGGCTGCATTGTCTTCCTCTGCAGCCTGGTAAGGCTGCTCCCCCCTCAGGGGGCGGTGATCAAAGAGCAGGCCAATCAGTTCATGTCAGAGACAGTCCCTGTTCCCATTACTATGGAACCCACTTGGACACTGAACTGCCATGGGCTACATCTGTGCAGGGGTTCTAGGTTTTCTCCATGCATGCTACTTGGTTGGAGTATCAGTCTCAGGGAAGACCCCTGTGCTCAGATTTTTTGGTTCTCCAATTGTGGATTTTTTTTTAATTCACTTTGGCACTGTTTTTCCAACATAATGTTTTTATTGGTTGTTTGGGAATTTCACATAATGTAATGCACCCTGATCACACTCACTTCCTAGTCCTCCTAGATCCACCCTCACCCTTGTGACCTCCCTGTACCCACCCCCCATCCCTGGGAAAAAGAAGAAGAAAGAAAAAGAAAACAAACAACCAAAAAAAAAACCCCAAAACACAAGCCTAATTCACGTTGCCATGTACTCACTGGAGCATAGTCAAACTCCCAGTGGCCAGTCCCTTAAAGAAAACTGGGTCCTTCCTTACCACAGCCCCACCAGAAACCATTAATTGTAGAGAGTAATACTTCATCCTTATCACAATTTTTAAGAGTTCTCTTTGATGGGTTCTTGTCTAGGTTGTTACTTTGGGGGAGGGGGAGAAGCTGTAGGGGTACAGTTTGTCACAGAAGCCTTCTATGTCTATCTTTCTCAACTGTTAGTCTGCAGTTATCCATATCAGTGCAAAAATAGCTTCAGCAGTAGGATGGACCACAGGCTTCCATATGGTTTCTGGTGACAGCAGGGATCACAGACATCCACATGGTCAGCCCATGCCATAGACTTCAACATGTTCTCTGGTGGCAATACAGATTATGGACACCATTATGACCCTCTCTCAGCAGCACAGGCCACTCACATCAACAGGCCACAGCACAGCCCTCGGATATTAACATGGGTATGGGCTACAGCACAGTAAACCGATTTCCTCATGGCCTTCTGTGGTAACAGTGGCCATGGACATCAGCACAACTCCCAACTGCACTACCAATTACCACCACAGACCCCAACATGGCCCTTAGCAGCAGCATGGACCACAGATAACTAACATGGCCCCCTGGGTTGCACAGACTACAGATGTCCACGTGTTCTATGGTGGTAGCATGGGCCTCGAACATCAACATGGCCTCCAGTACCAACCCGGTCCACAGACATCCACATGAACCTTCAACATGACCTGGGGCCACAGCAAGGACCATGGATACTAATATGGCCTCCCAAAGCAGGACCATCAAGGACCATCAAGGTCTTTCAAGGAGGTCCAATCCAGAAATTGAACTATTCTCTACCTCAGACTTCCTGTCATTAGTCAGTGCCAGGATGATGGTGTGGCTGGGTAGCGTGTTCTGGGGCTGAATCTATGCAAGCTCTAAGCTGCTTAACACCTTCCTGACAACCCTATGCAGCAAGAACATGTTCCCCTCTATGGACCACAGCCTTCCCTCACACCTGTCACCACTGTTGCTTCTCTAGTTCTGCCTCTGTCTACCATGCCCATACCACTCCATTCCTCCATCTTCCCTACATTTCCATCATTTATCACAGTGTCATTGGAAACTTCAGTTTGACACAGTGTACTTTTTTCTTTTTTGCCCAAACAGCTTTACATACAAATATTCACTGTAATGAACCATTGGTTTGGTTCAAGGTTTCTGGCTTCTGAAGCACCATAAATGCTGGACTGTTGATGAGACTCATCCAGGTATTTTGCTGCTGCCCCAGGTCAGGGTGATCTCGCTGCTAGGTAGGGCATCCAGGGCTGGGTTCTGTGAGAAAGGCTGTTGCATACCTCCCCACCTCAATGTCATCTTGCTTTTGAAAAGTTTCGTCTTTTGCTTATTTGTTTTGATTTTTATTTTTGTAGGGTTTCTTTTGTTTTCATTTTGTTTTGAAGTAGAGAGAGAGAATTAAGAAATAAAGTTGGGTAGAGGGAAAGAATGATAACACTATATATATGAAAATTTAATTAAAAATAAAAGCAATTGAATATATAAAATGAGGAATTATTTTCTTTTTGGGGGGTTGATAGTGAGTTGCTTGATATTTCTAAAGAATGGTCTAGAAAATGAATTTTAGGAAGCTTTTGTGGGCCAGAGTAGACTGCTTTAAGATTTTTAATTACTCCAGAGAGATCCAAGATGGCAGCGCCCAGCACACATAGTGTTTAGGTAGCAGGACCATAGTGATTGCAGAGTGAGTGAGAGGCTATGCTGCAGACTCCAAAACCACCAGCGTCGGTGTTTCCCAGGCAAGAGCAGAGCCAGTGGGTGCCAAGAATGAGTGGTTCCTGAGGAGACCTGCTGATCTTCAGGATCATATAGGCAAGACAACCACAACCCAACTCCTGCTGTTGTTCTAACTGGGACACAGCCACCCAAGGAGAACTTCAAGATATTCCCTGAGATCCAACTGCCAGTCCATAATTATACCCACCATCCCAAGAAGGGCTGCTCCAGGAACATCCAGCCTCCTGTCCAGGCCTCTTCCTACATCCTCAAGAAATACAGCAGGTACCAGCCAATGCCAGAAACAACCAGCTGGCTACAGGCCAGTGTAAAAACACAAAGGCCAGGGCAATATGCCACCACCAAAACAGTTACCTCACTGCAAGCAGCCCTGGATACTCTAACACAACTGAAACACAAGAAAAGAACCTTAAATCCATGCTTATAAAGACGACAGAGCCTTTTAAAAAGGAAACAAATAAATCCCTTAAAGAAATACAGGAAAATACAACCAAACAAATAGAGATAGGGAACTTAGGGAAGAAAACAGGAACTTCAGAGGTAAGCATTACCAACAGAATACAAGAGATGGAGGAGAGAATCATAGGCATTATACAATCAAAAATATCAATACATCTATCATGGAAAATATTAAATCTAAAAAATTCCTGACACAAAACATCCAAGAAATCAAGGATGCTATAAAGAGATGAAAACTACAAATAATAGGAATAGAAGAAAGAGACGATTTCAGGCTCTAAGACCCAGGAAATATTTTCAACAAAATCATAGAAGAAAATTTCCCCAACCTAAAGAAAGAGATGTTTATAAACTACAATAGGCCTACAGAACACCAAATAGAATAGACCAGAAAAGAAAATCATCCCTTCACATGATGATCAAAACACTAAATGTACAGAACAAAGAAAAAAAATATTAAAAGCTACAAGGGAAAATGTTCAAGTAGCATATAAAGGCAAAACTATCAGAATCATACCTGACTTCTCAACAGAGACTGTAAAAGCCAGAAGGGCCTAGACAAATGTCTTGCAGACCCTAAGAGACCACAGATGTCAGACCAAACTACTATACCCAGCAAAACTTTCAATCACCAGAGATGTAGAAAATAAGACATTCCATGACAAAACCAAGGTTAAACAGTATCTATGCACAAATTCAGCCCTTCAGAAGACATTAGAAGGAAAACCCCAACCCAAGGAGGTTAACTACAAACCAAGAAAACACAAGAAATAAATGACTCCATTGCAGCAAAACCAAAAGAAAACCACATAAACACAATACAACCACCACCCTCAAAATTATAGGAACTAGCAATCACTGGTCATTAATTTCTCTCAACATCAATGGACTTAATTCCCCAACAAAAACACACAGGCTAACAAAATGGATGTGTAAAAAGGACCCAACATTCTGTCACATATAAGAAACACACTTCAGCAACAAAAGATAGATATTACCTCAGAGTAAAGGGATGAAAAAAAAAGGTTTCCAAGCAAATGGGCATAAGAAGCAAGCTGGAGTAGCCATTCTAATATCTAATGAAATAGGCTTTCAACCAAAATTAATCAAAGAGAGGGGGAAGGGTATTTCATAATCATTAAAGAAAAAATCCACCATGATGAATCTCAATTCTAAATATCTATGCCCCAAATATAAGGGCACTCATATATGTAAAAGAAACATTACTAAAGCTTAACTTACACATTATCCCCACACATTAATAGAGGGAGACTTCAATACCCCACTCTCATAAATGGAGAGATCATTGAGGCAGAAACTAAATGGAGAAATATTGAAATTAACAGATGTGCTGAATCAAATGGACCTAAAACATAGCTACAGAACTTTTCACCCAAATAAAAAAAGGGTATACCTTCTTCTCAGCACCTCACGGAACTTTCTCCAAAATTGACCATATAGTCAATCATAAAGCAAGCCTCAACTGACACGAGAAAATTGACATAACTCCTTGTATTTTTACCCAGATTGCCACAGATTAAAGCTGGACTTCAACAACAAACAATAGAAATAACAAAAAGCCTACATATGCGTGGAAACTGAACCACTCTCTATTCAATGACCACTGGGTCAGGAAAGAAGAAATGAAAGAAGTTAAAGACCTCCTAAATTTCAATGAAAATGAAGGCACATGCCCAAATTTATGGGCTAAACTTATGAATGCTAAAAAGGGAATTCATAAAGAAATTGGAGAGATCTCATACTAGCAACTTAACATCACAACTGATAGTCCTAGGGAAAAAAGAGCGAACATATCCAAGAGGAATAGATGGCTGGAAATAATCAAACTCAGGACTGACATCAATAAATTAGAAACAAAGAGAACAATACAAAAAAAAATCAATGAAACCAAGATCTGGTTCTTTGAGAAAATCAAGAAGATAGACAAACCCTTAGCCAAACTAAAAGGCAGAGAAACAATATCCAAATCAACAAAATCAGAAATTAAATAACAATAGACACTGTGGAAATCCTAAGAATTATTAGGTCTTACTTCAAAAACCTTTACTTTACAAAATTGGAAAATCTAAATGAAATGGACAATTTTCTTTATAGATTCCACTTACTAAAGTTGAATCAAGATAATGTAAACAAGTCAAATAATCCTGTAACCCCTAAGGAAATAGAAGCATTCATCAAAAGTCTCCCAACCAAAAAATGTCCAGGGCCAGATGGTTTCGGTGCAGAATTCTACCAGACCTTCAAAGAAGAGCTAATACCAATACTCTTCGAACTATTCCTCAAAGTAGAAACAGAAGGAATATTGCCAAACTCATTCTATGAAGCCACAGTGGCCCCTGATACCTAAGCCACACAAAGACCCAATAAAGAAAGAAAATTTTAAGCCACTCTCCCTTATGAACATTGACACAAAACTACTCAATAAAACTCTCACAAACGAAATCTAAGAAAACATCAAAAATATCATCCACTGACTAAGCAGGCTTCATCCCAGGGATGCAGGGGTGAACCAATATATAGAAATCCTTTTTGTAATCCATCATACAAACAAACTGAAAGAAAAAATCATATGATCATCTCATTAGATGCTGAAAAAGCATTTAACAAAATCCAACATTTGTTCATGATAAAGTCTTAGAGAGATCAGTGATACAAGGTACATACCTAAACACAATAAACACAGCTGATATCCAAGAGAAAAACTAGAAGCAATTCCAACAAAATCAGGGACAAGCCAAGGCTGCTCACTTTTTTCATCTCTCCTTGATATAGTGCTTGAATTTCTAGCTAGAGCAATAAGACAACAAAAGGAGATCAAGGGATACAAGTTGGAAAAGATGAAGTCAAAGTATCCATATTTGCAGATGATATGATTGTATCCCTAGGTGACTCCCAAAAATTCTACCAGAGTACTCTTACAGTTGATAAACACCTTTAGCAAGGTAGCTGGATAGAAAATTAACTAAAAAAAAATCAGTCGCTCTCTGTATAAAAAAGACAAATGGGCTGAGAAAGAAATTATGGAAACAACACCCTTCACAATAGTCACAAATAATATGAAATATCTTGGTGTAACTAACCAAGCAAGTGAAAGATCTGTATGGCAAGAACTTCAAGTCTTTGAAAAAAGAAATTGAAGATTTTAAAAGATGGAAAGATCTCCCATGCTCATGGATCAGTAAGATTAACATAGTAAAAACAGCCATCCTATCAAAAGTATCTACAGATTCAATGCAATTGCCATCAAAATTCCAACACAATTCTTTACAGACCTGGAAACAGCACCATCAACTTCTATGGAAAAATAAAAGACCCAGGTTAGTTAAAACAATCCTATACAGTAAAAAAATTTCTGGAGGTATCTCCATCCCCAATTTCAAGCTATACTACAAAGCAACAGTAATAAAAACTGCTGTAATAAGTACTGGCATAACATCAGACTGGTGGATCAATGGAATCAAATCAAAGACCCAGAAACAAATCACACACCTACAGACACCTGATTTTTGACAAAGAAGCCAAAAACTTACAATGGAAAAAAGATAGCATCTTCTACAAATGGTGCTGGTTTAACTGGATGTCTATATGTAGAAGAATTCAAATAGATGTACATTTATCATCCTGAACAAAACTCAAGTCCAAGTGGATCAAAGACCTTAACATAAGACCAGACACACTAAATCTGTTAGAAGAGAAAGTGGAGATTAGCCTTGAACTCATTGGCACAGGAGACAACTTTCTGAACAGAACACCAACAGTCTGGACACTAAGATCAACAATTAATAAGTGGGACCTCATGAAACTAAAACGTTTCTGAAGGCAAAGGACACTCAATAAAACAAAATGGCAGCCTACAGATCTTCACCAACTCTACATCTGACAGAGGGCTAGTATCCAAAGAATGAAAGAACTTGAGAAATTAAACATCAATAAATTACATAATCCAATTAAAAATGGGGTACAGAGTAAAACAGAATTCTCAACAGAGGAATCTCTAACAGCTGAGAAGCACTTAAAAATGCTCAGTGTTCTTAGTCATCAAGGAAATGCAAATCAAAAGGACTCTGCGTTTCCCTCTTACACCCTTCAGAATGGCTAAGATCAAAAACTCAAGTGACAGCACGTGCTGGAGAGGTTGTGGAGAAAGGGGAATATTCCTTCCTCTATTGCTGTTTGAACCGCAAACTCTTTGGGACTACAGCCACTTTGAAAATCAATCTGGCACTTTCTCAGAAAATTGGAAGTACTACTACCTCAAGAGTCAGCTGTATCACTTCTGGTCATATACCCAAAAGCTGTTCCACCATAGAACAAGAACATTTGCTCAACTCTGTTCGTAGAAGCTTTATTTTTAATAGCCAGTAACTGGAAACAACCTAGATGTTTCAAGTGAAGAATGGATAAAGAAACTGTGGTACCGTTATACAATGGAATACTACTCAGATATGAAAAACAAGGAAACCATGAAATTTGCAGGCAAATGGATGGAACTAGAAAGAATCATCCTGAGTGAGATAAACCAGACCCAGAAAGACACACATAGTATGTACACACTTATATTAGCCATGTAGTACAGGATAACCAAAACAGACCTGAAGAAGGTAAGTAACAAGGAGGGCACAAGGGGGGCCCTCCTTGAATCTCACTCAGATTCAAGTGGATGAAGAGAAACCTGGGTGGGAGAGAGTGTGGGGAGGGAAACAAAAGGGGAGGATCAGATATGGGGAGAGCAGGGAGGGGAGCTGAGAGCGTTGGAGAGAAAAGGGAAACTGAGGGCAGGAGCATCTTTGAGACAAGCTAGAGACCTTCAGCAGGGTAGGCTCCAGGGAGGATATGGGATGACTCTAGCCAAGATTCCTAGCAGTGGGGGACATGGAGACTGAGGAAGCCACCTTCTAGCCAAGCAGGATGTGTAGTGGTGGGAGGGGAACATTAGCCCACCTTCAAAACCTTCACTGCAAAACTTATCCTGCCTGCAAATTGTGCAGAGATAAAGATAGAGCAGAGACGGATGGAATGTCCAATCAATGCCTGGCCCAACCTGAGGCTCAACTCAGGAGAAATCCAACCCCTGACACCATTAATGACACTCTGCTATGTTTGCAGACAGGAGCCTAGCATAACCATCCTCTGAGAGACCCCACCAAGCAGCTGATCGTATCAGATGCTGATACTCACAGCCAAGCATTAGGTGGAGCTCAGGGGTCCTGTGGAAGAGTAGGGGGAAGGACAGAAGGACCCAGAGGGGACAAGAACGCCACAAGAAGATCAACAGAATCAATTAATGTAGACTCATGGGGGCTTACAGAGACAGAAGCACCAACCAAAAAGCATGCATGGACTGGACCTAGGTCTCCTACACGTATGTAACCCATGGGCAGTTTGATCTTCATGTGGGTGCCCTAGTAAGTTGTGTGGGTGCTGTCTATCATGGACTCTGTAGCTTGCCTTCAATCACTTTGCCCTGACCAGACTGCCTTGTCTGGCCTCAGTGAATGAGGATGAACTCAATCCTGATGCAACTTGATGTGCTGGGATGCACCGGTTGATTGGGGGTGGCTCCCCTTTCCTAAGGAGCAGGGGAGAGAGGATAGGGGAAAGAGGGTGGGAGGGCGGGACTGGGAGAAGAATAAGGAGGGGGCTATGATTGGGATGTAAAGCAAATATATAAATTAAAAATTAAAAAAAGAAAATGAATTTTAATCACTTTGACCTTACTCCTCAAATAGAATCAAAGACTCCTTGTCAGTGAAAGCAGAGGACCCTGGAGCCTCTCCTCCGTGTTCTGGGGGTGAAAGCTGCTTGCTTGGTAGCCTTTAGTGATGTTGGGATTTCAGGCGTAAAGAGTGGATACAATCTCATACCGCTCAGACTCACATATGCTCCCGACACTCTGTGCTCCATGAGCCCAGAAACAAGATGGAGGGAATTGGCTGTAGTTCTGAGCCACACAAGCTGACCACGCAGAGCTTCTGCAAGTGTGTTCCTGAAGGCCAAAGTGCCACCTTCAGTACCCCAGAATCCAAAGTTAAGCTGCAGCCCCCGGATGACAAATTTGCTGCACCAAAAGTAAGCCAAATGTTGCCCTGGAGTGTTGACATTTGTAAGCCGCAACACCAAAATGAGGTTTCATCAACCTTTGTTCATTGGCTTTGTTTAGGAATACACGAATAAACCCAAAAAGCCTATTAACACACCTGACAGGAGTTTTAAATTGTGTTTGAAACAGTGACATGCATAAGCTTTATTCCTAAGAAATTTTGCTTTTCTTAAATCAGGCTGATGAGTTCATTCAGATTTCACACTGTGAAGTGTAAGTATCTGACATCTATGGGTTTTGGCTTTGGACAGAGAGAGAATTCTGCCTGAAAATGTAAAATGATTTTCCTCATGGTAGCAGAATGCTTTTTACAGTTGTCTGATACTACGGTCACAGGGCTAATGGAACAGCTAAACCTAACGTAGGTTTAGCAAAACGGCTGGATGTGGAGCCAGTTCACTGCAGTGCACTATGGAGTCTGCAAACTTTCTGCTCTTTTGATTTTCTAACATCAAAGTCCTTTTAAGATAAACCCACGACAAAGACATATAATGGCTGAATGATGTTTTACCATTAAGATCTTAGTGATGAGCCAGAGTCAGAAGAGAATACCCTGCCCCTGGTCCTCTGTCCCTTTTCTTGGTTCTTTCCCTCCCTCCCTCCTTCCTTCCTTCCTTCTTTTCTTCCTTCCTTCTTTCTTTTCTTCCTTCCTTCTTTCTTGCCTTCTGTTCTTCTCTCTTTTCCTCCTTTCTATGTTTTCTCTTCTTTTTTTCTTTCTGTCCCTCCCTTCTTTCCTTCTTCCTTCCTTTTTGTATTTTCCCTCTCTTTTTTCTTTTTTTCCTCTCCCTTCCTCTCCTTATTCTACTTTTGCTTTCTTTGTTTTTTCCTTAAATAAAAAAGTATTAAATGAGACCAGGCCGATGAGCTGGTCCTGGGATAGTGTCCCTTTCCTGGTTAACACTGCTCAAGGTGAGCAAATGTTCAGGGTCCTGGTTGGAGATTGTAAAGCAGAGGGCACCCTGGGAAAGGGGAGCCCTGGTTCACTTCATGGTCTGAGCCTGGAGGTGACCTCACAGTGTCAGAGACATGGGAGGAACTGACCTGTCAACAACAGGAAGTTGGTGAAAAATGGAAGATGCCCCTGGAGAGTGAATGAAGAGCAGATGGCTTTAATTGTCCCCCTTACAGTGACAACAGACAAGAGAAATTCTGCTCTCTTGACATTCAAAAGATACCAGAAATGCCAGTGACCACATTCCGTAGCTGCCTGAAGGTCTCCGTGTCAGGGGGTTCAAACCTCAGCCTCTAGAATGGCAGGTGTTGATGACAGCTCACCCCTCAGATGGATTCCTTTTGATAATTCTCTGGGTGCATTGTTTTGAGTCCTATGCCTGCCCGTAAAATCTTGTTTAAACTTTATCATGGTTGGAAATAGTCTTCCGTCTGAAACAGAAGTAAAAAAAGACTTCCTTTGGCAACTGGAAATGAGAGATGGGGGAAGGAACTGTCACGTCAGAGTCAGGATGCCTAGTTTACAGTCAAATACCCATCCAAGTCAGAATGCAGCCTTAGAGCATAAGAAGTCAAAGCCCCAGGTGGGAAGACTCTTAGGAGACAGAACGGAACAGCTCCCCATTTCCCAGAGCTAGACAGCTTTCCACAGGACGAGATCTTGGGCTGATTATTCCTGATACACACTAAATACCAGACTCTCCACTGGTGATTTTAGCATTACTGACAGCTCATTCCAGAGCTTGGGAAACAAGGCTTGCATGTCAAAGGCAGGAGTTTGTATTAGTTAAAGTTACTGATAGCTCAGACAATGACTGCGTCTGATTATTATTTTTTCTCTCTCATTTTCATTGTCATCTGATGTGTCAGCCTCTCATATCTTTCCTTTCCTGGTGGGCCTCTCTACAGAGGTTCTGCACACCACTCCCCAGAGGCACCAGGCAGGCCTGTGGTCCAGGGACCCACGCTAATGACTTTGAAATACCCTTTGTTGCCCTCAGTCAATTGCCCATTCTGTTCCCCTTCTTTGTATTTCCCCACTTCCCTTTGCAATGGCCCTGGAACTTGTGTCTTGGGGCTGCTTTAGGGGAAACCAACCTTCAGTCACCCCATCCCTAGAAACTACACCCCTCTATCCAGTGCCTTTGCCCAGCTTCCCAGGCATATGTGGTTTTGATAGTCACATATTTTATTTTATTTCATATTTTATTTTATTTCATATTTTATTGCTATGCATTTTCTGAAGTTAGTCCCTCATATGCATATCCATACAGTGGTGGTGAAGATGGAGCCTATAAATGTCAAAGGACTGGCCTTTCTCTCTTCTCTTTGGCTTCTGTGCTGTGCTCAGGGTCAGGTTTGGGCGTTTCTTCTTTCGAGTCTTTTGCCCAAGCTTTACACTGCCTCGGCCACCACTCTGGTTCTGGCCCTTGCCCGTGTATGGACCACAACAGCGACATCTGGCCACCTCTTCTGACCTCCAGTCCTAGTGCTTACCAAATTAGGAAGGTCCTTTTAAAAACTGAAATTTTATTTGAAGTTTCCTCCCTTCACCCCAATAGCTGATGCTTGGGGTCTGAGGTCGCCTTGTATGACAAACTCACAAAGCTGTGTTAAGAATGTTGACAC
>CM053766.1:38090853-38117211 GCA_028658305.1 Pachyuromys duprasi | reverse complement strand
CTGAGGAGACATGATAAGTCGTGGTTGGATGGAAGGGAAGGAGGTCCTCCCCTCTTGGTGGACTTGGAGGGGGCGGGGAAGAAGGAGATGAGGGAGGGAGTGGGAGGGTAGGAGGGAATGGGGGAGGGGGATACGCCTGGGATTCAAAGTACCCAACCTGTGATTGAGATAAAAATAAATAAATTAAAAAAAAAAAGAATGTTGACACAAAGGGAGCTTTGACTTGCTGACTTGTGTCTCCCAGGTGGAAATGTTGAAGCCCTGCCCGATATTCTGAGCATCTCAGAATATGGCTGCATTGGGAGTCAGGAGAGCAGCGATTAAGTGAAAATGAGGCTGCTGACATGAGCCCGGTCCATCCAGACTGGCATTTTCAGGGGGGCAGTGGGTTAACATTGGAAGATACTAGGGCACTGCTGATACTTAGACAAAAGATCCTGTGAGGTGCTTTTGAGGCCCTGGGAAACAAATTGGCTTCTATCTTGGACTTCCAGCTTCTAGGACTGTGGGAAAACAGGAGAGTGCCATGGAAGCATGTAAGTCACGCAGTCTGCAGGATGGCGTTTTATTGTGTCAGCCCCGTCAAACTCACACAGTCTGCAGTAAGTGTCCCAGAGAGAACTGTGGGGAAGATCATGTCTACAGAGGAGAAGGTGTGGCAGGGTTGGGCAGTGTGTATTCATAACCTTGGAGATTGGAATGATATAGCTACGTGCCAAGGAATGTTAGAGACCCCTGATGATAAAGAGGAAATATCCTCCTCTTCTAAGGTATCTACAACAGTGGGACCCTGGTGATGCCCTTGACCTCAGTGCAGTGACAACTGTGTTCAGAGTCTGAACCTCTGCTAATGCAGAGGAATAGATTTCTGCCGTTATAGAGACAGTCTCTGTAGTAGTTATAGCAGCCGCAGGAATGCGTGCGTACACCACACTACAAGTAATGGTACAATTGTATCCACTTCTCCAAGGCTCAACTTTCTCCTCTATTGCTAGTCTTCGGTTCTGTTTTGGCCTGGCAGACTTAACATTGGTGCACCCTGAACACTCACCTGGGTTTCCTTACATTCTCCTTGATCCCCTCTCCAAGCAGGGCAAGGAAATTTTATGTATATACTAACTCCATGTGACATCTCTTAGCATTATACCCACCAAGGCCAGAATGACAGCGGAATACCTACTGACTGTACTCCATCTGCTCCTGGGACAGGGTTTCAAAGGGACAACACGGAATGGACACTGTGACCAATACTGATGATTAGCACTGCAGTTGTTTTTAAAATAACTTAGAATAAAGGAAAAGAGCTGTTCAGACTTCATAACTTGTATCCTTAAGCAGTATATATTGAGTGATTGAGTGTGTATGTGTCTTTTAAGTAACTGAGAATTGACAGCTTGTGCTTTTGATGTATTTTCTTCTTGCACATGTCAAAACAAACACCTGACTTTGTCATTAATTGTGAGGGATAAGGAAGGTTAGGCGCCTTTGTCTATTGTTCTGCTGGTCCCAGCAGGCTCCCTGTGTCCACTTCTGAAGGTGACCCATGGAAATGGAACATTCCCTTTGAGGCAGAGGCCGCTGCTGAAGTCTTTGTTGAGTGCAGGCCAGATCCATGTTGGGAGGAATCAGAACCCCCCAGGCAATGTTCCCATCCCATCTTCCCGTCCAAGACTGCTCCGCAAGTGCCTGTGGGTGGAAGGGAAGAGAAGGGAAGTAAAAGTCAGTGCAAAGGCAAGGGCTAACGGATCTGGAGTGGAGGGGTACTTAGAATGGGGGAGGTACTCCATTTTTGTTGCTGGCGTTGGACAGAAGCCTGGAGGAGATTGAATAACCTAAAAAATACACCCCTCACCCACTGCTCCTTTTCTCTGGGTGTAATTCAGAGTGAAAACTCTTTAGAAACTGGATTGTTTAATATCACATTTAATTATTTCTAATTTGTGTAAAAATTAATGAAAAAGCCATACAATCTTACCTCTGGAGAATGTAATGTTAAGTTGTACTTCATCTGTGAGCTGATTCATTCCACTCAGTTGTTGGCTGCTGAGGTTTCTTCCTGGCTTTTTGCCAGTATTCCAGGCAAGGATTTGTAAAGATAAACTTTCATGAAAAGAAAACGAAGTTCCAGAACGTTGCTGTTGCTCATGTATCTTTTCAGGTTTTATGAACTTAAAATAATAAAATTATAAAATACACACCTAGAAAAGACTTGGCCGATTGGACAGCTTCAAATGAGGACTCAGGGTGGGGCCTGCAGTTCAGTGGGCAGAGTACTTGCCTAGCCTTCATGAGATATGAACCGGCTGTGGTGAGGCACTCTTGGAATCCTAAGTAGCTTGTTCGAGTCAACCTGGGCTACACAAAAGCATGTCTCAGTAAGTAAACACATCAATCGCTTAATCAAGGCATGCTTGCAAATTGGCTTGTATAAGCTTGTACATGGTGTATGCTAAGCTTCACTCAAAACTATTTATTTATTTAGGCGTATGCAAGTGTCTCTGGGTGTTCGCCAGTCAGTGCGTGGATGCAGATGCCCAGTGAGGTCAGAAGGAGGTCTGATTCCTGGGGGCTGGAATCAGCAGGTGTTTGTGAGCTACAGGATGTGGGTGTTGTGAACCAAGCTCTGCTTCTCAGCTAGAGCGGTGGTGCTGAGCCACCTTTCCAGGCCTGACGCTTCATTTCATGTTTGCCAAACAGAAAGTAAAACTTGTGCTGACTTCATCAGGTTTTCTGAGTATGAAAGCTACATGATCTACGTGATTTAAAGTGGAATCAGTCAATACATCTTAAATAAAATTAGTCTCATTTAGATCTTTGAAAGGCTTCAGCTGGATTAGAACAAAAGAGGATGATACATGAATAATGCATCGCCAGGCAACTGCACATGCTGGGTGGATATGCTACATCGTTAAGAACTGTTAAGCAATGAAGAGAAAAATCAGGATTGCTATTTAAATTTGCTTTTCGAGTACCTAATAAGCAGATTTTTAGAATCAGTATGGCCCATATATGGCATGGGTCTTACATTGAAAATGTTTTGTTGCTTATGTAGCATTCAATACAGCTGGTAGCCTTAGACTGCCTGGCAGTCCTGGGTGGGTACAGACCTCAAGGAGAGAAACCCTCGTGGCTCCTCTCTGTCTGCCCCTTATTGGCCTATTGTGTTGAGGAAGGCTCATGTTCATGTTGTGATCACTCCTTGCCTGCAACTGGGGCCGTCTGAGCTGTCTCTAGACTGTCTCACACAAATCTAGTCCTGTCATTCTGGATCCGTGGGTCTTTTTGTCACACTCTGAGGCCTGTTCATAGTTTCTATGGCATTCAATGTTGAGAGCTTATAGGGCCCAACACACTGGAGTCACATGCTGAGTTGGTGATTGTGAGGGGACTAGAATCCAAGACTCAAGACCAAATGGATGCCATGCACTGAAATTTCAAATAAGTTGTCTCCTCTTTCCCATCTCTCCCCATCTTCTCTTCTTCCTCCTCTTCCTCCTCTTTCTCTCCTTTGGTCAAGACAGCTTCTGCTATGTAGATCAGTCTGGCCTCGAACTCACTGTCTTTCTGCTCCAGCTTTGCAAGAACACCTTCTGGTCACAGGTGTTTGCTAACACCCCAGGCTAAGCTACTATAATTTTTGAGCTAGAGAAGCATGTCACTTAAACATACCAGACTGTGCCTTTGACAGTGCACTGTGAGGAGAAGAGACACTCCATTAAAGTGATGCTATCCAGACAACAGAGACCTTCATAGAAATTGCTACACCAAACATTTGGAAGACATGAGACAAATAGTCCCTTCAGTAACATGCATCATGTTTTGAAGTGGATAACATAGCCTCTCTTTATCAATGACAATGTAAAAATTGTCTTCATAGCTCAGGGGTACTAAGGAAAGTAGCCACCAACTGATATTTCTGTAGTCTAAAGAAGAGCTTTACAGGCAAATGGTGGGAACTCAAAAAGATCATCCTGAGTGAGATATCCCAGAAGCAGAAAAACACACATGGTATATATTCACTTATAAGTGGATATTAGACATACAATATAGGATAATCACACTAAAGTTTGCACACCTAAAGAAGCTAAGCAAGAAGGAGGACCCTGGGTAAAATGCTCAATCTTCATTCAGAAAGGCAAATGGGATAGACACTGGAAGAAAGTGAAAACAAGGAACAAGACAGGAGCCTACCATAGACAGAAAGACTTCACCCAGCAGGGTATTAAAGCAGATGCCGAGACTCATAGCCAAACTTTGGGCAGAGTACAGGGAATCTTATGAAAGAAGGGAGAGATAGAAAAGCCTGAAAGGGTCTGGAGCTCCACAAGGAGAACAACAGAACCAAAAAATCTGGGCCCAGGGTTCTTTTCTGAGACTGATACATTAACCAAGGACCACTCATGGGTACCTTAGTAAGGGGAACAGGGACTGTCTCTGATATGAATTCAGTGGCTGGCTCTTTGATTTCCTCCCACTGAGGGGAGGGGCAGCCTTTCCAGGCCACAGAGAAAGACTATGAAAGCCGGTGCTGATGAGACCTGATAGGCTAGGGTCAGGTGGAAGGGAAGGAGGTCCTCCCCTATCAGTGGACTCAGGAAGGGGCATGAGAAGAGATGAGAGAGGGTAGGATTGGAAGGGGACGAGGGTGGGGGCTACAGCTGGAATTCAAAGTGAATAAATTATAATAAATAAAAATTATATTAAAAAAAAAAGAAGAGCTAAGACCACAGCAGCAACTCATGTTCAGGAGTCTGAACTTGGGGCTTTACGTTTTCCTTTTTTTCCCCCCTAAAGATAGGCTCTGAGAGATGAGGTAATTGGCTCAGTCAATAAATAGCTTGCTAGGTAAGTGTGTAAGTATGCTAAAACCCCAGCATTTGGGAAATGGAGAGATGAGGGTCCTGGATTAATAAACAGCCCGGCCAACCTATGTGAAGAGCTCTAGGACAGTGGAAGACCCTGTCTCAAAAAACCTGCTGAGAAATATTAGCCTAGGTTGACCTCTGGTCTTCAAACTTGCACGCACAAATACATGCAAATGACACATATGCATGGGGTGCTTTGGAATGAATGCTTTGGAATCTGGCTATTCTGGTCTACTAGGTTTCTTTTAATGTGGAAGAGACAGAAAGAAGGGGAGGAGAAGAAAGAAGGCAGGAAGGAAAAAAGAGATGAGGAACAGAGAAGAAAATGGCGAAAAGAAGAAAGCAAATAGGGAAGGAGAGAGAGAGAGAAAGAGATAGAAGGAGAGAAGAAAGGAGGGAAGGAGGGAGTGAGGACAAGATGGATATAAGGAGGGCAACGTCAGTAAGCTATATGTGTCGGCTCTACTAAAATACTAGAAAATTAGGTCACTGGTGATGTACTTGAGATAGATTTTTTCTTATTGAAGATGACAACTGGCCACCAAGAAGCAAACTAAGATATTCCATGTGGTGTCTGTGGATGGTGAAAAGAATTTTTAAGCCCACTTTTAAAACTCCTTCATTTTCCAAAATAAGAAAAGCCTCCTCCCAATGCTGGCTCCCCTCACACAGCAGCCATTATAAGTGACCTCCTTTATGTTATAGTCCTGTTTAGCTCATTTTGGCTTTGGATAAAGGTGTATTCTGATGGATTTATCTTTGAAGAAAAGTGTTGACTTTGCTTGCCAGCACTTCAAATCCATTTCACTTGCCTTCACGCATCTGAGGGGTTTATCTGGAGGAATATCTGTAACCTTGTAAGTCAACCTGTAATTGACTTAGAAGTCAATTCCAAATCTGACTGGCATCTCTTTGCTTGTTATCATAACTCATTCAATCTCAGTTTCAAATGTGATGGCTACAGGCATCTTAAGAAGTGAGGGGCCAGGAGCTCTCTGCAGGAGGCTGAGTGGACTGTGCCTCCGTCCCACCCATGCCTCACTTCCTCTCCCAATGTGAAGTTGTCAGGACATGCAGTGGGCCAGCTGTGCTGTCCCTTTGTGGAGACTCTGCCCAGGCTAGCACCTGGGTAGACTTTAGAGCCCTACATTGTTGCGCCTCAGGGACAGGAGAGCCTGTCATCCAGCTGCCCCAGGCTTTGCTTTCTTTCACTCCCAGCAGCTTATTTCTACAGTCCCGGGGAACCCTGCCAAGCCTCATCCAGAGGGATAAGCACCGTAAATCCCTAACTCCCAAACTGATCTTAGAGCAGGGGACGTGTTCTGGGCAGCCTTCCCACTCAGCTAACACGTCAGGGCTTATTTCTTCCTGGAGTGTGCACAGTGTCCTGCAGGCTTCCTTACTCAAGGTTAATGATCATCTTTACTGCTTACATATCAAAAGCAGGGAAAAAGTTAATCCGGATGGCCCCTAACCCAGGGCAGCTCGCCACATTTCTGTTATGTGAATTAGGAAATCAGCTTGCATTATATTTAACCAGTAGAGTCTAAGCATTTGAAACTCTGGGGTGAATATACCCAAAGGCAGGCACCCCTGTACACCACTCAGACTACACACAGGGGCTATGTGTTAACCTCATTCCTTCCGAAGCAGGCCATCCAGGGAGCACCTGTTCTAGAGTCCTCTAGTAGTTGACTTTTAACCTCTTTGTTCTTCATTACAGGCTCTGTCAGAAGAATCTATGATCCTAGCTGATGAGTCATCAGCATTGTAGAGACAAGGACTAGATATTAACATAATTTCAACAAGACTCAATGACACTTTCTGTAAGAGTTGTTTAAGTAGAGTTACATAGTCTCTGGCTTCACCTCTCTCTCTCTCTCTCTCTCTCTCTCTCTCTCTCTGTCAAGAGTCCCTGGTCTTAGGTAATTATTTAGAGAGAGACTTAACGGTGGTAACCCAGGCTAATGATCTGAAAGCATCTCCCCTGTGCTGTCCTTTTCATTGTGAGTTGGGTCAACTGAGCAAGGAGTGTTCAACACATTTTTTATTCCTTCTCGGCAGGCAGAGTTTATCTCTCAGACACTTAAACCGTGGGAAACTGTTGCTTTCGGTCAGTGGGGCTTGTCTGTCCATGTGATGTCATCTCTACATGCTTTCAGAAATATTTCTCTGGCCTTTGATTTTCTGCCCCCACTTGTGAAGCATGCAGGTTCTAGCTGTATGCATGTTTTGTTTGTTTATTAGTTCATCCTGTATGAGAAAGGGGCTGAAAATTACAGTGAAATCACTAAAGAATTCCACTGGGAAGTGAATGGGACCAGCAGCTGTAGAGGGCAAGCAGCCACCAGAAGCACTGTCCTTCCCCAGGGGATCTTGGACGGTGGCCAGCAGCCACTCTCCCACATGCTCTGTGCTCTGCCATGAGACCAGAACTCCAAGATGGCTTAGAAGATGAGACATAGTGGCCTTTGGAAAAATAGCTTTCCCAGAACTTTGAGCAGATGAAAATACTTTCAGTGTGTGGGATGTTTTTCTTATCTGTAGCTAGGTCAAAACAAAAGAGACTTTATTATACTGTTATATATAGCACTCACTTAAACATTATTGTCAAAAGCCTCTGTTTTCAAATTGTATAATCTTATATGTTGTTTTTCCCTTGGGGAAACTGGAAGAAAAGAAAAAAAAGCAGAAAGTAAAAGGAAAAGAAAATAATCCCTTAAAAAGATACAAAGGGAAAAAAATGACATAATTATATTATAATATCAAAACTTCAAAAAAGGCAAAGACTTCTACTTTGCACACTGGAGCATTTCCCATGAGGTCAGATGTGCCCCCAACCTCTACTTCCTAATCTGTGACACCTTTGAAGTTCCAAGGAAGGACATGCGTGACTGAGCCTGGCACAGACTTCAGTGTTCTCACACTGTGCTGGTTAGCTTTTGTTACCATGACACAAACAGGAATCACTTGGGAAGAGGGAACCTCAACAGAGTGATGGCCTCCATCAGACTAACATGTGAGCCTGTTCGTGAGCATTTTCTTCAGTAATGGCTGATGTGGGGAGGCCTAGCCCACCGCGGGCAGTGTCACCCCTGAACAGGTGGTTTGTGGATACACAAGAAGGGTAGCTGAGCAATCCCTGTAGAGCAAGTGAGTAGGCAGCATCCCCTCATCATGTCTGCTTCAGTTCCTGCCTTGCTTTCCCTCAGTGATGGACTGCATGTAACCCGTAAGCCGGATAAACTATTCATTCTCAAGTTGATTTTGGTCATCATATTTTTAAATTATTATTATTATTTTATGTGTGTCGGTGTTTTGTCTGCTTGTATTTGTGTGCCACAGGCATGCACTGTTTATGGAGGCCAGAAGAGGGCACTGGATTTCCTAGGACTAGCATTACAGGTGGTTGGTTGTGAGCTGCCTTATGGGAGCTGGGAAAGGAATCTTAGTCCTCTGCAAGAGCAGCCCATGCTCTTAACTGCTGAGCCATCTCTTCATCCCCTGCAGATGCTTTTACCCAATCTGCATTCTCCATGCATTAGAGATTGGCTGTGAGAAGAGGAAAAAAAGAGGTTTTGTTAGTTAGAAAAGAAGGTAGGCATGCATACTCAGTGCCTTCCCAGACAGCCGTTCAACGGTAAAGAAAAACAGGTTTCATGGCCACTTTAAGAAGACTTCTTGGTTAGTATTTTGTGTTTCCAGCACACTGTGTCTGTGCAATGGAAACTTCACTGTGATGTCACCTTTGCCAAATTTCTGGAAAGTAACACATACATAAGGCCTCGAGGCAGCCAAGTTCTTCTGTCAAGCTAGGGAAAAATACAAGTAAAATGCCTGTAGATTATACCCAAAATAGTCTACTCTGGAAGACTATGTTTCACTTGCCAGGCAGTAAATATTATAAACCGACATTTAATATTGGCTGTTTTAGTTTTTAAGGCAATTTCAGAAACTCAAATGGTAGAATTTTTTTTAAAACTGCATTCCCCAGAATGAAAACCATTTTTTCCCCTCTAACCAAATCTTTTTCACATGGTCTGTGAACAGAATTAAAAGTGTGTGTATGTGTGTGTGTGTGTGTGTTTCTGTTCCAGGTGGATCTTTTGGTGGAAATTGTTAAGAAGCGAGTAGACATGGGGGAAAATAGAGCTATGAAGGAAGAGAAAGAGGATGTCTGTTTAATATTTAAATTTAATAAAAGCCTGTGGGTGACTGGGTGTTGGCAGACCCCGTGTTTCCAGGCAAGCCTCACCATGGCAGAGCCGGGTTCAGATCTGCACTACGCTCCCGTCCTAAGCAAATACTGCCCAGAGTCAGCACGGAGCTCATCTCCATCTGGGGATCAGAGGGACCATTTGTCCACAGAGCCTTCAATGGCTCTGCCTATGCTGTGCTTGCTCTTCCCCTCTTTTCTGGAAGACGCTTGGCTCCCCTCCCCCCACACCCCCACGTTTCCTTAGCTCTCATATTGGATGGAGTGAAATATTACTCAGTGAACTCTTGATTATGACTTCAGGATGTGATTGCATGTAATCTGAGGTAGAGATAGAGCAAAATTAGAGCAGAGAGAAATTCAGTTACAGAAAGCCAAAACACCACACGGTAAAGAAGACATTTCTTTTTGTTTGCAGATAATGCTTTAATTATAGAACCCTAGCTACTGGTAGTCAGCCTCCACAGCTAACAAAGGCAAAGGCACCAACATGGCAGTCATTTGACATTAACACAGACTCAATTCTATGCTGACCACATTTTTCTCACAGGCATAGTCGTTGCACCTAATTTTAAAGTTGTTTAAAAGAAAAACAATGAAATTGCTTTGCAGAGTTCCTCCCTATAAGGAAAAGCCCAAAGCTTCAAACATCCCACAGAACCAGCCTTCCTGCAGAGGGCTCTGCCTCTGTCCAATAAAGTCAAACCTCGTGGAGTTGACTAGGAAGGTGAGGAGGAATGCCACCAAGTATTCCATGGAGATGAGTTTTAGAGATATTTTGAACTCTGGTGAGCAGAGTTCAAGTTCCAGGAGTCTTGTGTCTCGGAGCTCACACTGTGGTGAGAGAGAACCAGCCCCTCTGACCTCTCCATGCATGCCGTGACTCGTGTGCCCCCCCACATAATAAAGAAATGTTTTTATAAGTACCCTTAAGTAAGCTAAAAGCTGTTCATTGTGTTGTGATTTTGTGCATTTCCCCCAATGTAAGATAAGAAAAATGATTTTAATAACTATTCTGTATTCAAAATAATATAAGAATTAACTAGAATGTTACATTCATGATTATATTACAATAATTAAATCAGAGGGCATACCTATTAATAATACCCTAACACCAATGGTATAAAATCCATATTTAATTATATTTCTAACACATATACTTTTAATATAAGTTATATGTGGGTTTTACTTGCTTCCACTACAACAATTATCCAGTTATTTTTCCATAAAGCAATTGAAAAAAAATGCTCTAAACATTTCAAGATGCAGTGCTTTTTTACACATATTTTGGCTCAAAGTCTGACTATTTTGTTATTAATTAAATGAAGTGGCTTAATTTCATTTTCTTTCAGTTTTTAAATTTTCATTTTATTTTTATTTATGTGTGTATGTGTGTGTCAGGGGTGGTGGTGGTGTGTTGTGTGTGTGTGTCCATGGAGGGCCAGAAGAGGGCGTCCCACTCCCTGGAACAGGAGTTACAGAGGGTTGTGAGCAGCTGAACATAGGTGCTGGGGACCCAATTTGGGTCCTGGGGAAGAGCAGCAAGTGCTCTTAAGTGCTGAGCCATCTCTCCGGCCCCTACTTTTGTTTCCTAATATGCGAAGACAGGCGCTGTTGAAGGCCTTTCTTCTGACTGTTGGTGAGGCCTGAAATGTACCAGCTGTTCTCTAGGAAGAGGAACAACTTCAGTGGTCTCTTCTCAGATGGCTCTGTGACAGACTCTGCCCAGCAGAACAGACCCCGCCCAGATGGGCTCTGCAACAGAACCCGCCCAGCAGGGCCTTTACCTGTGGTGCACTCTAGAACGTTTCTGTTAGTTTTCCTTTCTGCAGTCGGTTTTCATAACTGACATCTTGATCTTAGGTTTTCAGGTCTCCAGGAAAGCATTTTCTTAAGGACAGTTTAGACTTTATTATGCCTTTTTTGGAATAAGAATTTACAATTATTCCTTTGTATATGGGGTTCTACAATGATTTATCCAGACTTGGATAGAAAATACTTGAACAACCTTGCATCAATACTGAACATGTACACGCACACCCATTATTCCCTAAAAATACAGAGTAAAGCAATTTACACTGAGGGAAGGGCCTCTCATGCCGGACAAGTGCTTTACCACCGAGCTATGTGCCCAAGCCCACCTGAGAGCAAGTGGGAAGAGGTGTGTGGGCTTTATGGGAATGCCACATCATTTGAGGGAGACACTAGAACATCCACAGATTTTAAAATTGATGAGCTATCCTGGTACTGACACCCAAGGATACTGACATCCACAGGATGTCCAGTATGGCCCTGAAGAACATTGGCATCTATGTGGTGTCTTGGTATAGACTCCCAAGGATAGTGACATCCATGAGGTTCGCTGTATGAATCCCCAAATGATATATACCCACAAGATGTCCTGGTACCAAATGCCAAGCCTGTCAATGGACATTTAGTTGCTTGTCTTCTTGGTGTTAAGAATCTGGTTCACAAATGGAGAGAGTTGATTGAACAACTGTACTGTGAGTCCAGTGGGCTGTCAGCATTTTGAGCTGTAGGCCTTTTCTAATACCAGTGGGCACTGTTCCAGGGCACAGTGGGCGGTGTTCCAGGGAGAGGAAGAAGGTGTGGAGTGATCCAGTATGCGGGCTTGAGGGAATCCTGTGATTAATCGTAGTGTTTAGATGTTAGCTTGACTCAAATCTAAAAGATTTGATCCTGGGTAGCTGTGAGCAGCCTGCAGACTTCACATTAGAGTGCCGACATGGGGAGTCAGAGCTGCCCCGCCGCCTGGCATGGTGCATTGGTAAGCCTGTGCCTTCGGACATCAAAACTTCTTGACTTTGCAGGGGCCTTTTGGAAGAATTGTCTGTCATGCTAAAGTACGTAGTGCTAAAAATCTCAGGAATGATCATATTTCAGAATACATAATCCATGTAGTGGCTCAAAAATGTAGACTTTAGATGGCTATGCTCATAGTTTTTGTTGTTGGTTTTTATTTTTGTTTGTTGGTCAACTTTATAGAAACCTTGATCTATCTGGACAGAGGGAGTCTCTGCTGAAGAATTACCTCTACCAGATTGGCCTGTTGGTATGTCCATAGGGTACTGCCATGGTTGGCCATTGATAGGGAAGGACCAGTCCGGTGTGGCTGGTTATTCCTAGGTAGGCAGGCTTTGACTGTTTAAGAAAGCGGCTTAGCATGCTCAAGAGATCAGGTCAGTAAGCAGTGTTCCTCCATGGTTCTGAGCTCCTGCCTTGACTGCAGGCCCTGGCTATCCTAGCTGGTGAACTGCAACCTTTCTCCCTTGTTTTTGCTCAGTGTTTACCGCAGCAAAGGGAAGTAGAGGAAAACAGCTATGAACCAGATACGCTAAATCTTCAGGGAAGAGCCAACAAGGGCAGTGTTACGGCAGAGGCTGGACTGAGGCCATGTTTTATTTGCCTGCTTTCATGGAGCATTCAAAACTAAAGAATGCTATGGAATATCTGCCTGCAGTCCAGGAGAACCCTGGCAGCACCGTGCTGTCAAGCTGTATGCCGTATGGAAAACAGTGCCTTTTAAAGGAGCAGCTAGTACAGTCCATGGACTAATCAAGGTAATGTGAAAAAAAATGTCCGCTTTTCCGGCAAAGGACCCACTACAGAAATAACAACAACGCTCAGTACAGCCTGTTCACCAAACACGTATGCTGACAAACGGCGAAATTGCTGACAAATACCTTCCTAAGCCTGTGCCCACGCTCTTTCTGAAGACTGGCTGGGAAGAAACACACCAGGCACAGCACCCTCACGCTGTGTAAACATGTCCAGTAAGTGCTTCAGCTTCTTGATTTACCAGGAAGGGCACCAAGACAGAGGGTGGAGAGCAGAACCCCCACTGTTTATAGGGATTTGTAGTTAGACGGAGAGAAGGCACAAGGCATGTTTTCGGCAAGCCACTCAAGGCTCCCAGTGATAAGGTCCAGAGCATCCCTGATGCTGACCAGATGGGTGGGTGTTCAGACTTGCAGTGAAGCAGCAGCGGTGGCACACAAATGCAGAACCTTCTGCCGTGATGGTTATTGCTTACTCAACAAAAACAGAGAGCGAAACACTGTGGTGGCCTTCAAGATGAAGACTGGCCGGCAGCTTCCTGCACTTTTAAAATCCGTGTTATATGAAATTGCTCACTTCAGTGGTTTTAAGCAACTCATCACAATCCCTTCCTCTTCCCCTCTTTTCGTTCCCTTTCTTCCTTCCTTCTTCTTCCCCATATCCTTAACCTCTCCCCACTTTCTTCCCCCTTTTCTTCCCATTCCCTTTCTCTTTCCTCCCATCCCTTTCCTTCCTTCCCCATCTCCTTCACCTTTCCTTCCTCCACCTTTCTCTCCTCACTCCCTTTCTCTAGTTTATTTTTCTAAGACAAGCTCTCAATTTGTAGCAGTCTGACCTCAAACTTTCAACCTTTCCTCCTCAGCCATACCTCCCCCCACCCCCCAAGAGTTGAGATTACAGGAAACAAAACAATCAATAAATTTCTTATGTATGTATATATGTATGCGTGTATGTATGGATTTATGTGAATCTAATTGAATGCTAATCTTTATTATGTCCTATTTAAATATCCTATGGAATCCACGTCTTTCCTGTAAAGACAACAGCCTGTGGCCTCTGCCTTGCCACTCTCTGAATTAGCTAATCTGATCATCACTGCAATTTCAGACTGAAACACAGGCTGAGTGATACCTCCACGAACCCTCCTGATGGAATTTTAGTACAAGGGTGGGATTATTGCAAGAGTGTTAACGCACCATCAGCTCATGTGGGTGGGTCAAGCACTGGTACTGATCCAGCTTCCTGGAAAAACTGGGTTGGCTTACTCCCTCTTTTCTTGAATGCATACACACACACACACACACACACACACCCTTAGAGAACTCTTGGCCAATATAGACAAATAGTTCTTAGAGATCCTGACTTCATTTCCTTTGGATGTACATCAAGAAATGGGTTTGCTGAATTATTTGGAAGAACTGATTTTATTATTCACTTTTAGAGATACAATACTGATTTCCGTGGGGCCTGTACTAACTTATTGTATTCACTTTCCCCAAGGAATCAGCTGTAATGCATTGCCACATTTCCCCTATCTTAGTTCTGAGATTTGTTAAATAGATTGAATAAACACATATAAAATCTTTATCTTGGTCACTGAGTGTGATGGCAATTATTGGTTGTCAATGTAACTAACTACATCTGGAATGAACTACAATCCAGAAATGGAGGGCACAACTGTGACAGATTTTTTTTCTTGACTTGAAGTGGGTGAATTCACTTCTAGTCTGGACCTTTGAAGTAGGAAGACACCCGCTTTTGATCCAGAGCCTGAGGTAGGAAGACACAGGCTTTTAGTTCTGATCTTGAGACAGGAGGACACACCTTTAATGTGGGTTATACCTTTTTCTGGAAATCCCTATAAGGACACAGAAGAAGGAAGTTTTGCTCTATACCTGCTTACCCTCACCTTGTTAGCCCATCCATTCCTTCACTGGCATTGAAACCTAGTTCTTTAGGATTCCATCATATACAGAAGACCAACTGTAGGCCTTGTAGGACTGAGCAACTATTAGATTCTTGAACTTTCCATTCACAGCTGGCCATTGTTGTATTAGCCGTGCTATAGCATGTAAGTCATTCCAATAAATCCCCTTTAAATTTCTTTCTTTTCTTTCTTTCTTTCATTCATCTTCCTTTCTTTCTTTCTCTGTCTTTCCATCCATCCATCCATCCATCCATCCATCCATCCATCCATCCATCCATCTATTGAGAGATTTATTCCATAGGTTCTGTGACTCTAGAGAAGCCTGACTAATACACTAGGAAAACTTTATCTTTATTTTGTTGCCAATTTATTATGATTGTCATTAAAAATGTGACCATCCTAAAAGACAGAACCAATGGGATATAGATTGATGAATGGATGGGTAAGTTGGCTGGATAGCTGGATGGACAGATAAGTACATTGATAGATGGATGGTTATGTGGATGGAGAATGGGTAGGTAGGTAGATGAGTAGATAGGTTAGTGGATAGGTGGATAGATGGGTAGGTTAGTAAATGGGTGGATGGATAGATGAATGAATGGGATCTTAGTCACTGTTCTATTGCTGTGAAGAGACACCGTGACCAAGGCAACTATATAGGAGGAAGCATTTAATTGTGGGTTTGCTTACAGTTTCAGAGGTTTAGTCCATTTTTATCCTGTTGGGGAGCATACCAGAATACAGACAGGTGCTGGAACAATTGTGAGAACTGCATCCTGATCCATAAGCATGGGCTTGGCATGGGATTTTGAAATCTCGAACCCTACACTCCTAGTGACACATTTCTTCCAACAAGATCATACTTCTTAATCCTTTTAATCCTTTCAAATAGTGCCACAGTCTGGTGATTAAGCATTAAAATGTATGAGTCTGTGGGGGTCATCTTATTAAAACACCACAGGTAGGTGGGTTAATGGATAGATAGGTAGAAATGTAGACACACCTATTATGAAAATTGTTCGTGTAACTATGGTGACTAAAAAGTTTTGTCATACACCACCATTATTTGAAAATGCAGAGAAGCTGTGGCAGGCATAGGTCCCAGCTTCTGAAACCAAAACGACCAGCTTTGGACAGGAAGGGACCAAGGGAAAAGAAACCCTTCCCCTGCCTTTTGTTCTACCAGGGTCCCCATCAGACTGCATATTGTCCACCTGTGCAGATGAGAGGAGACTTTAACTCAATCCACTGACTTACTGCTATTTGTTTGGACAAATCACTATCACAGATCACCCACAAATAGCATCTGACTAGCAATCGGAGAAGCCCTCATCTCCAGTCGAGCTGGCACACATATTTAGCAACTGTGGTCTGTTCACACTGTGATGGTTGAGGAAGAAAAGGATGGTATCTCCCCATGGCTCTTGCCGCACAGTCTTGCCTGTCCATGTTGTTTCTCACCCTGAAATCACAGCTAAAATGTTGCCAATTTCATCGTAAGTGGAGACATTTTCTTTCTGGTTACTATACGTCTTCATCCTTTCGATGCTATCCGTCTTCGTTCCAGGCCTATCATTCAGTGTCACTAGCATCCACATGCGATCACTTACCTTATCCTTGTGTCAACAATACATTCCCTTTGTACCCCACGCCCCCGCCATACTCATATGTGTTTGTCTGCTCTGACAGTTTTAAACACATGAAAAGACCTAGGTTGTCAGTGACTAGTGTTTAAATTATCAACTAAACTAAGAAAAATAAAATAAGAAGATTCTTCAAAATATTAACCAAAAGCTTAACATGACATAGTTTGGCCAGTGAGATGACTTGACCACCCACTGCATGCCACATGCCTGGAGCCTTCGCTCTGCACAGCAATGGCTCCACAGCAGATGACTTCTGAAGACAAATTATTTTTAAAAAATTGTTTAATGCTTCCAAGCAAATTTGTGCTTCTAGGGAGAGCTACCCATTACTGTCAAAGCACATTTATTTTAAGAGACAAGTTCACAGGCCATGCTATTTCTCTTCAGTGAAAATAGAAAGTGGCCTTCTCTATTTTCTCCTCTTTTTGGATAGTTCTGCTGCTTATGACCTGCATGGCTCTAAACACCATCAACTATTGCTGAAAGATTAAGCAATAATTCCAGAGCCAGCATTGAAATTTCACAGTGAGATATCTCCAACCACCTCTTGTTCATTGAGATAAAATGGACATGTAGGGATGTTGGTGCTAGATGCTTGAGGTCTTAAAGATACAAAAAAAGCAGATTCAAGAGAATTCATGATTTGTTATGTTACACTTAATGATAATATGGGAATAAGCAGGTACCAGCTGTGCAGACAATGATAAATCATGAGTAATTTTACTAAATCATTACATTACATTATTAGATTAAGAAAGGGAATTAAGGACCTGTTAGATTGTCAGTTAGCTCTTCAGCTTCTCAGTCATGTGCAAAATGCTTTGGAGTGAACAGAGCCTACTAGGTCTGGGGAATATGATTCTGTTCTGCCACGTGACTAGATAAGGCTCTCTACTTATTGTTATAATTACAATTATTACTATTACCATTATTATTATTTACAATTTATTCACTTTTTATCCTGGTTGTAGCCCCCTCCTTCATCTCCTTCCAGTCCTATCCTCCCTCCATTTTCCTCAGCTATCCCTCTCCCCTAGTCTATTGACAGGGGAAGTCCTCCTCCCCTACTGTCTGACCCTAGTCTATCAGGTCCTACAGGGCTGCCTGGATCCTCTTCCTCTGTGGGCTGGTTAGGTCCAACCACCAGGGAGAAGTGGTCAAGGAGAAGGTAACCAAGTCCATGTCAGAGACTGTCTTTTCTTCTCTCCTCAGTCTCACACGGAGGGTCTAGGTCCTCTCTATGTATGGTCTTTGGTTGATGCATCAGTCTCTGCAGTTCCCCCTGGGGCTCTACTTTTTAAAATCTCCACAGTTTCTTCCTATTAAGCAGAGATGGTAAGATGACAAAAGCTCCTTGGATCAGCTCTGTTCGGTGCCCATTGCTGAGATGCTGAGCTTTGTTCCATCATGAGTTACTCTAATTCAGCTGCTCCCTCTGTGCCAAGAACAAAGAGAATGCCATTCCCTGAAGACTTCTCTCCATCATGTTACCTTTAGGACTGTCTTATAGCAGCAAGAGCTGAGCTAATCCATGTGTCCATTTTTAAAGTGAGAACTCTATGTAGCCAAATATGCCCTTGAAATTTCTCATTTTCCTGCATCCACCTCCTGAGTGCTGGATTATGGGTGTGTAGCACAACACTTTTTCTATGCAGAGCTGAAGCTTAAACCCAAGGCTCATATATGGGGGTGAAGGGAACACACTACCAATGGGGTTTCTTCACCTGACATCTTGTTTTACAGTCTAATCGTCCATCTCTGTTATATGAAGATCTGTGGTCCAGCTAGATGATCGAGGAAGACCTGCCCATTTCAAGTCCCCCAACCTAGCTCAGCTGCCAAGTACTCATAGACAGTTTACAAAGATTAGAAGCTGGTTAACTTGGGACATCATCCTTAAATTTGGGGTGTGAGGTGACATGTCAGTATTAGTTTTGCGATAATTACAGAGCAAGAAATGAGTTTTGTTTCCACGGTGCTTTGGGATGCACTAGGTAGGCCCCTCCTTAAAGTGTGTGTGTGTGTGTGTGAGTGTGTGTGTGTGTGTTTCTGGGCATTGAGCCCAAGCTGTTGTGCATATTACCCAAGTGCTATACTACCGAGTCACACATCTCCAGTTCCTCACTGTGTATTTTTGCTGGTATGGTGTAGAAGAAGCAGGAAGTGGCAATTGTGATAGAAAAGTGGTCATCCAACAAAGTTCTTTTCTGCATTGATGTTCCTTTATCTTGTCAGCAATGATATCTGAGATATGGAGACATGGCTGCTGCATTCCCTGGAAATGGGAGTGGGGAGATTCTCTTCCCTTTGTTCCAGGAATATATTTTATTCTCTCCTTTCTGGTTTTTGCAGAAAGATTGAAGCTTACTATAGGACACAAAGAATCAGTGTTGATGGAGATGCCTAAGGGGGGGGGTGCCCTGATCATCCTAAAAAATGTGCCAGTATTTTTTGATCTTGGAAAAATCTAAGGCATTGGCTCAGGAGGCAATATTTTTAACCCTGGTGGCCCAAACCACAAATTCCGACTACTTAATTACATTCTGCCTGGAGTGTCCTCTCAAGTGTTCCAAAACTCTGGTGGTTTTCATTTCCGACCCTAGGCTGCTCAGGAGATGTGCTATTGTTATTATTTAACATTCCTGAGGACAGACAGATGCCCTATTTGAAACAGGGATATGTATTTCCTGTTGGATGAGCTAACGATCTCAAATCTGGTTGTCATATTTCATCTCTAAAGTTGAACAAAAGAAAAGCATTACAGGAAACATAAAAAGGGAAACAGTGAAAGAAAATACAAGACAAGGCATCCACTCTGGTTGAAGCACACGCCAGCTCATGTGGGAAGCAGTCCACTTGTTTGACTTTGGTCTGGCTGATGTGCGAAGCTGAGCAAAACCAATAAAACACTGTGTTGGTGTCACAAGTGGATGTAGTTATTGTTTTCCTAATAATATGACTTGGATTTATTTGAAGGAGAATCATAGGATGGACAGTTTCCTGATGGCACCAAGCATTCCCATTTAAAGGAACATGATTGTCCATTACAGGGCTCTGTTCATTATGTCTTAATTTCTTTAAAAATCTTTTGTTACAGCACATAAAAATTCACTTATTGTTTATAGCATATATCAATTGGAAAGTTCTTTTTAAAAGTAATTTGGAAATGTGGATAGTTAGAAGGCAGCCCAGCAGTGATTTATGCTTTTAATTTTCTACTTTCTTGTACTTCAGCTGAGGGGCCAAGTCTTCCTTTGAGACAAATACTTTTAATTGTGGTTGGGTTCTATACTTCAGGTATGCTTAAGTCAAGTCTACCTTCTATCTGACCCTCTTTTATATAATTTTAGCTTCCTCATGTCTACTTTGCTTGTATTCTTATGCATAAAACATGACAAGTTTCTCTCATAAAGAATGATGAATAATATTTTGAGAAGAGATGAATGTTCTGTTTTGCATTTTCTGAGCAGGACTCTTTCTCCTCTTTCTAGAATGATCTGTTTGTGTTTGAGAACTAGGTTTGCTGAGGCTAAGATGCGATGAACCATAAGCAGTTACTTTTTAGCTATTGACTGTGAAATAAAATACTGGATTCCTCAGCAAGACTAAATTTTTAAGTTCAAGCTTGGTTTGGAGAAAAGAACATTCTAGAACTTTCAGCTTTACTACTATACTTGAGTATTTGGTTTCCCAGGAAAGATATGAGACATTTTCAATTTAATTTTCTGCTTGCCAGGGATAACAATCAATGAGGTGATGCCATGAAGGAAGCCCACCACAGTACTTTCCCAGCACTGTTGCAGGGCCAGGTGTGGGTGAAGTAGACATGAGAAATATCTGTCCTGAAGGCCCCTCTCTGAGCCAGATCTGAAAGTGATGGATGTTACCAAGAAGCATCGAAAGCCGAACAAAGTCTAAATCCTGGGAGGAGACACACACCCAGGCTCCTACCCTAGCAAAGGCCTGCCCAGGCTGGAAGTCAGCATGCAAGTGACAAGGGAACCTCCTCCCAACTTCATGAAGATGATGACTTTCCTCCCATATAAAAAACTTCCTTGGAAGAAAGAGGATGGTGTTAAAGATGATTATGATGGGAAACTAGAGCTTTGATGATTTTTTAATCTAAGATTTTATATTTTTAAAAATCCCTTCAAAACATGCAAGACTGAAGTAGATTTATCTGTCAAGTTGAAGTATATCCTTTACCTCCTAGGAGTGAGATGGTGGACATTTATCTGTTTTTTTCACCTCCCACTAGTTAAATGCTCAAAAGCAGAAAGGGAGCTCTCTTGGGGCTCATTTAACATCTTTTGTGTTTACCCATTGCTTGTGGGGTACAAGTCTAAGTTTCTCAGGCTGTGCCTGTATGATCTGGTCTCTGCTCAACAAGATATTTTATTACTGTACAACTCTTTGTTGACATAAGTGCTATGTTCCATTTAAGTGACTTGTTTTCAGTGTCTTCCTTAGCTCCATGAGTTTGTTCTCTTACACACTCATCTGCATGTGCTATGAACTCCATCTGACATTGTTGGCTCATTACCAGTGTCCACGAAACCTCATCTTAGACCCAAATCTTCCTGTATGATGCTGTGTGCTCCTATTGGTGATAGAATGTTGTGTCTGTATTACTGTCTCATCATCAGACTACAAACTTTGGAAAGATATTAAAAAATCATCTCAGCCTTCTATAATGAAGGAACCATCATAGAAACTGAATATTATTTTGCCAGGTAAAATTGTATTTGAGTTATACTTATAATTTTTTTTGAAAATCATTTATTTCTAGGTTCACAATTGAGATAAAACGCAGCAAACCTTTATCTCTAGGTAATGGTTTTCAGGGACAATATGAGGAATCATCATTATTTCTAGGTTCATAAAGTTCAGATACAATATAAGGAACCACTACTCATCTTCATGCTCACAGTGTTCAGGTACAACTCGAGGGACTCATCACTAGGTTCAAAATGTTCCAAGTATGATACTAGGACCTGTCAATTATTTCTAGATTCTTGGCGTTTAGGTACAACATACCAAGCATTTGTCTGTTTCCCATCCTGAATACCATCTGAGAGTAGTGTGCTAGCATAAATAAGTTTCTGCTTAGGCTTAAAATAGATAATTAGAGTCTAGAGGGCAAAGTGTTCCAAAGCTGTTTCCTAAATCCAGATTGCCTTTAACTTCTTCCATTTTGAGGAAATGCAGACATGCGGACCTGCCCTCCATCTCCCTCAGCAGGAGCTGCTGCCTGTGATCCAAACCATGCAGAGCTGCTCAGCCCACTCCTTACTTCATTGTCAGGCTTTCCATCGTATTGTTTCCCCATCTGGCTGGTACAACTTTTATGTGGGTTTGGAAGAATGTGTCCAAGTATGTGTCCCAGATCAGCATCCTGTTTTCCTTCTCATTTAAATTTCTATTTAGTAAGCCTCTGTGGTTTGGATCTAGTGAGCGGTGTTTTCTTTTTTTGGCAGAACTCCCTACCCACTTCCTCAAAAATAATACCTCTGCATCAGTCCTTCCCCATCTCTCCTATGCTAAAGCAATATTGTCTACCAAATATATCCTGAGGAATATTCTAGAACATGACCTCCTCTTATGGTGATAGAACCTATGTCCAAAACATGGTTAGTCCAGAAGTTCTTTCCATGCCAACACTGATTAACATCTCATGCCATCAGGAAATGGAAAACTTTCCCATCATCCTCTGGTGATTTGGGTTACTACACTTCTGTTGCTTTAGAGAAACATAAATAGCAGCTTCTTCAAAAACAAGCGAGCACACTATTTTTTTTTTTTCTGGTCAAAACCAGAACGGAAATATGGTTTGAGTCCTTTTTAAAAGTCTTTCCCTCCAATTGGTCACAGAAACTCTATCACAGACAAATGGATTTTCTTGACATACTACATAACATTACTGGTTTAAATGACTATTGTATAAGCCAGATTTCTAAAGCACAAAACTTGTTGTTTTTGGCATTTCTTAATTTGCTTACTCGGGTTATGTTCTCCACAAACCCTCATGTATAATTTCCACTGCCGCTCAAAGGGGTTAAGAACACACATCTGAAGGAGACTGGCCTCTTGGTTTTTACGTCTTGGAGTCAGCTCCAGTGTGAACCCCTTGCTTCCTTTCTGATCCCAATCCTCAGTAAGAACAATTCTTAAGCAAGGTTTACTGGGGGAACTTTGTGGTTTGAGGTTTTAATAATCTAGGCTAAAATTCAAATACAAGCCACTGCTATTCGGATAAATTTCTTAACACCTCTTTATGTGAACTGTAAAGAACTTGCCCAAATTTTAATATATTCTGAGTAATACCTACTATGCATGTAACACAGGATAGCTATGTTTCCTGTTTAAGGATATCTAGATACCTTCAAGTTACATAAAAATAAAATCACATGCATTTTTATGAAAATATTTATAACTATGTTTTAGAATTTTTGACTCTTTTATAGTAATGGATATTGCTCTTTATAGGAGAAAACCTATTGCAAACATTTTAGAAATTAGATCTTTGGGACTCTTGAAGTGGGATTTGTTTATCTTGTTGAGAGTGAGCCATGTCTGTATTCTAGTTCTCACTTACCAACCATTTCTTTTAATTTTTCTTTTCTTTCTGTGTGTATTTCCAAAACAGTGTTGTGCTTACAACCAGGTCTGCTGAAGAGCTCTCTGGCTTGTATATTACCGGTCTCTCAAAGGTCCCTGTGTAAAGGCTGTGCTCTGTGTGGTCCTCGGAGATGGTGTGGAACCTTCAACGTGGGAAGTCACTGCCCTCAAGGAAGTTTCAAAGAGTCTGTGTGAGACCCATTGGCAGCAGTAGATGAGGTGAACACAAGTCTCTCTCTTGTATGCTCTCGCACATGTTTTATCTTTGTAGTCTATCCCCATGTGACAGGATAGAGAATGCCAGCTTAAACACATGCCTTAAAGGCACCATAGTTTCCACCTTTCAGATCTGGGAGCTAAATCACTGCCCCCTCACCCCTGATAAATTTAACTGTTAGGACATTTGGTATAGCAACAACAACAACAAGAAACTGACTAATGCAAAAATTCTGTTTATGAACTTTCTGGAGTGAAATACGCTAAGTAATCGCATCTGGATATTAAGTAAGGGCATGCACTTATATAAAAGGAAAAATATTTCAGGTTCTATCACAGTATTGTTAACACAAAAGTAAACACAACTCTCATCTCAAAGAGGATACGATATAATTAACTTATTTAGGGTTTCTATTGCTGTGAAGTGACACCGTGACCACAGCAACTCCTATAAAGAAAACATTTATTTGGGGCTGGCTTCCAGTTTCAGAGATTAAGTTCATTTTCACATCACCATGGCAGCATGCAGGCAAGCATGGTGCTGAAGGAGCTGAGAGTTCTATATCTTGATCCTGAGGCAACAGAGGGAGACTATGCAACTCTGGGTGCAGCTTGAGCATATGAGACCTCAAAGCCCTCCTCCACAGTGACACACTTCCTCCAACAAGGCAACCCCTACTCCAGCAAGGCTACATCTTCTAATAGTGCCATTCCCTATGGGCCAAGCACTGAGACACAGGAGTCTATGGGGGTCAGTCCTACTCAAAACCCCACAGTAATTTATTCCAGATCTGAATATGAGTGACCAAGGCTGGGGAATGGATTTAGGTTACTCTAAAGTTTATGATCTAAGATAACAGTTTAATGAAGTATTTAATAGTGCAGAGACCACCATAGATCATAGTCAAGGCACTCTGAAATACTCTGCTGGAAACATTAAGTAGGTGGTTGAAGCAAAGCAGAGAAATCTTAGCTGTAGGCCTAAGTCTGATGGCAGCATCTTCTGGTCAGTGGAAACTAGAGTTTTGTTAAGTTAATACATTCTGAAATGCTTTATGTGTTAGGCACATGGATGGGCAAGAAATGGCTATTTAGGAGGCTAACAACAGCCCAAGGTGAACTGTAGTCAAGCTCTGGATCTGCAACATTCCAACCTCCCCACAGTCTCTGATGCTCTAAGCAGTAATCAGCCTTACAGAAGGCTCAGTGGAAGGCTGTTTACATGTTTTTTTTTTCCCTATTAGCAGAATTTCATCAGTAGAGGATCATTCAGTCAAGGAATCACAAGAGAATAGAGTTGAGCAGGAGAATGTCCAAATGACTGTCAGTCTAGGGATAGGCCCTTATCCAAGGTGGGTGGGGGTACTTTTAGAATTAGAGCAGTGTGACTGTGAGTGACTTTGAAGCTTCCTCAAAACATAGCAACTGTGGGTTCAGGGCCTCCAGGATGACAAGCATGCATGTAGCCTGGAGAGGGCGCTGGACACACTGTAAGGCAGGAGTGTGGCCCACAGTGACATCCCTGATGGCTCTCATTCTGCCCAGTCCTCTCTAACCCTGTCTATGCAGTCCCACGAAGTTGAGGTGTGGGGGCTCCCTTATGGAGAGGTGCTTTTTGGGTGGAAGTGGAAAGTGAGTTCCTCCTCAGCTTCAGTCATAGCTGCTCTGCACTTGGTCTGGTTTATATACACTTTCTGCTTAAAATTTATCTTAAGCTCATCCTTTGAAGAAAAAAAATATAATCTCCCATATTGCAACAACATTTATTATTTTTGAAGATTTGCTTATTTTTGTTTTAGGTGTATGTGTGAATACCTGCATGGAGTTATGTGTACTACTTGCATGTCTGGAGTGGGAATGCTAGAAGAGATGGTCAGAGCCTCTGGAGCTGGAGTGATGGGTAGTGATAAACCACGCGATTTGATGCTGGGAACTGAACCCAGGTCTTCTGCAAAAAGTCATATATGCTCTTAGCCACTGTCTCTCCATCCCTCAGCACCAACTACTTAGAAGAGTCGCAGCATTTTGCTTTCTGGGTAAGACAGAAAGCTAGAGGCCCTCTCCCTGGGATCCAGTAAAAGAAAGACTAGGAATAAGAAAAACAACTAGCCCAAAGAGAGGGAAAGGTTCAGAAGTCCACAAAGGAAACAGAAAAATGCCTGAGAAGTGCCAGGAAAAAGATGGCAGACGGGCCAAGAAGAGGAAAGATGATTGTGGCTTCAGGTGTCCAGGTCCCTAGTAAGTGGAGGTAAATGCTAATCCGGGTATTTCCCCCCATCAGGACAAACCCATAGCTCTTATGCATCTAGAGTCTGGTCACAGGTTCTGGTGAAAGAATGATTCTTCCACCAGAAGGGGCTTCCATGAGCAGAAACCCATCAGATTAATTTTCTGGAGACAGGAGCTTTTGTTAAAAACTGAACTACCTGGGCCCGAGAAGAGGGAGCAAAATCAGGTAAAGAAGCCTCAGTAAGGACCTGGGGAGGCAGTTGTGGAGGTCAGGAAGTCTGGATGCTGTCAAGCCAAAGGGTACAGGTAGCAGAGGGTTGGAGTCAGACAGGAAAGTGCATACAGACCTCCAGCATGGAGAAAGCATGGAGTTCAGGACCCCTGATCTGGGAAAACGAAACTCTCATCTGTCTTTGGTTCTCTGATATGAACAGTGAGTGCATGGCACCTAAAGGCATTTTGTTAAGTGAAATGAGCCATGCTCAGAACGACAGCACCCTGTGTCTTCACTACCATGCATGGCCACGAGATTGGGAGAAGTTTGGCGGTGGTTTAGAGAGGAGATCATGAACACCCAAATAGTTGAGGAAGGAAAGATTCCTAGTGTCGTACAGTACAGCAGCCCAACTACAGCTCACAGTAACATACTATATGTCTTATAAATAATTAATGTGGAACTTGAAGCTCCAAAGTCACAGACACGATGAGGAGATGATAGAGGCCTGACCATTACAAGACAGCTAAATGTGAACGTCATATTGTTTCCTATATGCAGATACAACCAACAAAAACTTGAAAAAAAATACAACCATGAAGAATGTAATTGCTCCATCCCCCCTGACATTGTGACATCAACTGAACCTTGTTGAAATCATTTCTCTAGAGCCTTTTGGGTACCCAGAGACACTCACAGTCTGCAGAATATGCAGGGACACTGCCCAAGCTGGAAGGTACAGTCTCCAATTCCCCAAGGACAACCATCTTCCCAACAATGCCCATCTTCTAAAGGCTGATGGTAGAATCTTGTCTACCCAAGTGTGGTAAAATTCATCTTCCTGCCTC
>CM053766.1:38060657-38090753 GCA_028658305.1 Pachyuromys duprasi | reverse complement strand
TGACACCCACTACCATTCTTCTTGTCCTGCTGTCTTTAAGTTTAGGAGTTTCTGCTCCAGTAATTCCAAATAGCAGTGCCATGATCCCCTGATGTAACCCTTGGGGAGATGATGGTAGGGTGTGTGGTATCTGCTTGAGTGGGGTTGAGCTAAACGAGGATGGTCATGGCTACCTGTATACCAGGAGGCATAGCGGGCATGGCTGGGCATGGCTGGGCATGTGACTATTCCATACACAGATTACTGTAACTGCAGTTTCAGTGGATCCAATGTCTTCTTCTGGCCTCTGTGGGCAATATACACATATGGTGGAGCACATCTGCGCATACACACATAAATAAAAGTTAATGAAATTTAAATATAAGTAACTCAGTTTTTCTTTGTTTTATTTACACTGCCGAAGAAAGCAAAGGTCTTCCACAACTTGGCAAGACATGTTCAGGTCTGCCTGATTTAGCTGATGTTGGTTTCTACTTGCAACCCGCTGGTGCTTATCCTGTCAAAGGAACAAAGATACACATTTGTTTTCTGCAAATTGCTCCCATGATTTTCTGTTATTTCCTTAAAGCCCACTGTGCTGCTCTTATTCAAATACCAATATGTCTATGTCCTTGCAAACTTCAAAGCTTCCTACGGTGTGTCTCTGCCTTATCAGTACAGCTTTCCGTCACTCTTTGTATGGCTTGGTCTACCCAGGTAAACGTTCTGGGTGTTCTGTAAGGCCATAGCTCTCAGGGCTGGAAAATGTCTGCAGTTAAGATGGTGCACTGCTTGCTCTTACAGATGAACCGAGTCCCATTCCCAGCACCCACACAGAGCAACTCTCAAGTGTCTGCTACTGCAGTTCCAATGGGATATGACACATTTTGTTCTCTGCACACATATACACACACATATGCACATAAAAACAAATCAATGTAAAATGCAAGTGAATGGATAACAGCAGTGTGCTCTCTCTGTGGTCGTGAGTAATAACTCCTTATCCAGGACCTCTGGCCCCAGACATGATGCCTTCCTGACTTTGTCTTCCTGGGGAAGCTCACCATGCTGCTAGCCTGCTCCCTGCCAGTCAGCCTCAGCTTTCTCGTCAGCTCCCAAGCTGCGTGTACAACGTAAGCGTGCCTGGGTTTGTATTGTTCCTCTGTAGGTTTCTGGCTCATTTGTGCTTCCCTAAAGTGGACTCTAGGTTTTTAGAGCAGAGGCCATTTCTCATCTTTTCCTGTTTCACAATTCAGATGCCCTGAGCATGGTTTTCACAAAGGTCTCTGTGCTAGTTACTTTCCTCAGCACTGTGACAAAGACCTGACAAAAGCAATTTGAGCTCATAGTTTACTGAGAGTATACAGTCTAGCATGCTGGGAGGGACAGCAGGAGTGTGGAGCAGCTAATTACACACACACACACACACACACACACACACACACACACACACACACACAGTCAGGATCCTGGCAGCCTCTAATGCTGGTGTATGATTGCTTTTCTCCTTTTCATTCAGTTCAGGACTGCAGCCCCTGGAATGGTAGCATGTACATCTAGTGTGGGTTTTCCCAGCTCAGTTAATGCAGTCTAAAATCTAAGGATCCACAAACCCAGAGGTTTATGTCCACTGTGATTCTCAACTCCATGATAGTAACAGCGAAGATCAACCGCCAGTCTCTACCAGTCATTATTATCATTATTATTATCGTTATTAACACTTCCAGTTTTATTTCCTCTTGACATATTTTATATGATATTTTGGAAGTTAAAACTTTTGTTTAGTTGAATCAAAACAGGAGGAAACTTTACATTAAATTCTCATTTTTATTTATGCACCATGGTGTTTATTTGCCTGTATGCGCGCCATATATGTGCAGTTACCAATGGAGGCCACAAGGGGACATCTGATCTTTTGGAATGGGAGTTGCAAGTGATGTGAGCCACCATGTTGCTGCTGGGAAGCAAATCAGGTCTCTGCAAGAGCAGCCAGTGCTTTCAACCACTAAGCTGTCTCTCCAGGCCCCATGGTGTGTTCTGGGTGGTTTGTTTGGGGGCAAAGCTCTGTTGTTAATTTTAATAATTTATATTTATAGAAGGATAAACTAGGTAGTGACATCATTTGCCAATTTAATTTCTCAGTTTTCATTATGTATAAAATTTCTCAATTTTCATTATCATTTCTTTCCCAAGTGTTCCCAAGTTTTAAAAATTAGTTTTTGATATGTTTGTAGAGATTTTGATCTTTCAAAAATTTGTTTTTGTCTCCCTATTTCCGTCTGGCACATTCCAGGAAAGATCATAAAGTAACTTGGTCCAAGTTTGTCCACAGTCTGCCCCATGTTTAGTTAGACTAAATGCCAAGCAGTGATGTTTGGCAAACCTGAGAGGTAACTGCTAATTAAGCAAAGTTTACTTAATGAGAAAAAGAAACCAAGATCTCCTTTAAAGTGGGTGTGAGGAACAGAGCTGTGCACATTGAACATGCCCAAATGCTAGGGATCTCCAGGAAGGCTTGTAAGCAGACGACCATCAGGCCACCTGTAAGGTATCTCTCTCACAGGGGAAGCTGTTGTATCCAGTGCTCATGTGTCTGCTCTCACTGGGGGAAGCTGTGGTTTTTCCATGGTAGGAAACTGATCTTTCTATTGTGGCCACAGTTTGATAGTGCACTTCTTGTAGGGAATCACGGGGAAGAACAGGAAGCTCTGTCTACCCCCAGGACTGCCTACCCCCACTGTCACCCACCATTAGACACTCCTTCTGTGTCAGACTGCACTGAAGCCTGAGTGGTGTGAAGGGAGACCAAAGGAATGCACTGGGCTGTATCCACTCCGGGAGGACCACCAAGTACCTGCTGCTGAGAGACCTGTGTCTGCTCCAGTTCTGGGCTCTTCAAAAGCTGCTGATCATCAGCCCTCCTTTCCACCTGCAAGCTGCACCTAACTAATTAAGCTGAGCAATGGTTTTACTGGTGCGGAGTCTCGTCTCCTTTACTGGAAATGCTGAAAACCACAGCGTTTCAGGTCTTATAGGATTCTTAAAATTCAGAGTACTTGCATATACTTGATGAATTATTTCTTGGATGGAATCATGTCTAGACACGAAATTTACATGTTTCATATAGATTTCATTTACCCAGGTTGAAGAGAATATAGTATAATATTTTCAGTTATTTAGTATAGTACATGAAACCAAGTTTTACAATGTGGGATTTTCTACTTTTTGCATCATGTTAGCTCATGAAAAGTTTCAGTGTTCAGAACTTTCCAGAATTCAGACTTTCATATCAGAGATGCTTAAGTTGTAATTATGATTTATATTTTTTATGATTTAACACTTGGTAGGATTATTTTAGATCTACAGTGTCTCCCTGACCCCTGGTTTTGATTTCTGTATTCTCAGTTACCTGTGGTCCGGCTGTGGTCTGAAGTATTAAGTGGGAAACTTTAGACATAGATAATCCATACGTTTTTAATTGTGTATCATTCTAAGTGGCATGATGTGTCACCTGGCTCCTTCTTCCCTGGGACATGAATCATCCTTTTGTCTAGTATACCCTTGTAGTACACACCGCTTTCCCATCAGTTCCTCAGTGTCCGTCTTGGTTATCAGATCGAATATTTTGATGTCAACAGCCAGTGTCTCTATGTACCTACAACCCCTGCTTTGCTTAATAATGGCCACTAAACACATCAGCAGTGGTGTCTCAAATTCTGATGCAACAGAGAAAGCTATAAAGGGTTTTCTAGAAGTGAATCCGTTAACCTAAGAAGAAAAAGTATTATAGGCTGAGGTTCCACTATCATGTGACATTTTGAGATACAAGGTTTCTATAACTTTATATTGTTACATTTTCTATTTTATTTATTTATTTATTGCTACACTCTGATTGATGACAAATAAATTAAACTGGAAAAGTAGTGTTTGTAGGGTTAGGAATTACCTCTGATTTCAGGCGTTGTCCCTGGGAGTCTTGGAATGTGACCCATGTGGATAAGAGGTAGACCCTGGTCTGAGAGCAATGATTAGCAGACAAAGCAATGTCCCCAATGTCACCTGATGGCCAAGTATTCTGAGCATCTGGTGTTTCGGTGTTAGATGATGGAAATGATGGACCATCAGGGAGCAGGCAGAGACAAATGGTTGTAAACTAGAGTCTCTCCACATTCTGAGGAGGAGAAAATGGTGGAATAGGCTAGGAAGACAAGAAACATGCAGGCAACTTGATTTTCAGTGCATTCTGCCTGGATAAGAATATAATCAGGTTACTCATCACACATTTAGAGTGATGGATAGAAGCACAAATTAAAATATCTAATGGAGTTTAAAACTGGGGTAGAGAAGAGAGAAACAAAGGTTTCCCTGCCTTTCTCATACACTTGATAGACTTACAAAATCTCTTTGAAGACTAAGGATGTTGTACTTGAACCAAGATATAAAAAGAAGGGGTCTTGCTGGCTCTTTAATGCTGGCTCTCTGAGTGCTGTGTCTTAATCCTCAGTACTTTAATACAGTGGGTTGCAGGAGAACGCTTGTGTGATCTGTTAAGAATTTCCAGCATTATACTTGCTTGTTTTGGTTAAGTCTAATCTTTTCTAACCCCAAACTTTGTGCTTATAGATAAATAGTAGTGTGCCATTGTTTACTTGTGCCAACACAAATAGCTTTCCCCTTTCACAACTGGATCATTTTTTTCTAGAATACTCAAGTCCTTAAGATGCAGAAAAGAGAGTCTATTCCAGATCAGGGACAGAATTTTCATCAATCTGATGTCACGTTCTTGACATTAAAGATTCATATAGTGGTCCATTTGAATACTTTTTTGCATAAAAGGATTAATCTTTTAAGAAGTGGCTCAAGTAAGTCAGCAAGATGGCTCAGCTAGTAAAGGTAACTTTTGCCAAGCCTGATGACCTGAGCTTGATTTCCAGGTTCCACATGGTGGAAAGAGAGATTGGTTCTGGACTTTGTAGGTATTCAGTGGCATATAGCCCTCCACACACACACACACACACACACATGCACACACATGCACACACGCACGCATGCACACACACACAAAAATACATAAATTAAATAAAACATAAACAATAAAAATGACCAAAGCTGAATTATTTATGTATACCACAATCTTCCTAAAATTTTGCAGTGTGAGATGTACGAGTCTTCTAATCAACCTAGATTTTAAGTTTTTGTTTGCTTTTAAACAAACATACTTACTTCAGGTGAGTTTGGCTGTATAGGTCATGAAGACTGGAACCCTGAGCTCACTGCACAACCTCATCAGGTGGGAGAGTCTCTTCCAGACAGCTCCACTGGTCTGAAAATGTCTCTCAGTAGTCCTTAATGCTTATATAATCTTGGTGGGTCAGGGTAGGTGTGGTGCATTGTTCAGGTTCAGGAACTTCCTGAGGCTTTTGAGTTGTTTACTTTCTGAATTTTAACTAGCTTCCCAGGAAATTGGAACATTTCACCTTCATTTAGAACAGTGGCTCCTTTGTCAAAAAAAATCAAATGTCTGTGGGTGGGTGGGTTTTTTCTTGGTCTTCGATTTGATTTCATTGATCAACTAGTCTATTTCTATGAAAGTACCTTGAAGTTTTTATTACTATTGTTCTGTAGTAGAGCTTGAAATCAGGGATGGAGATACCTCCAAAAGTTCTTTTATTGTGTAGGATTGTTTTATCTATTCTATTCTTGTTGTTGTTTTCCCATATGAAGTTTGGAATTGTTTTTTCAAGGTCTGTAAATAATTCTGGTGCTATTTTGATGGGAATTGAATTGAATCTGTAGATTGTTTTTGGTAGAACGGCCATTTTTACTATGTTAATCCTACCTATCCATGACATGGACATCAAAGGGTTGTGACTCCTTTGGGAGTTGAACAACCCTTTCACGGGGTCACATATCAGATATCCTGAATATCAAATATTTACATTATGATTCATGACAGTAGTAATTTACAGTTTTAAAGTAGCAATGAAATAATTTTATGCTTTGGGGATGGGGTCAGCACATACGGAAATAATGGTATTAAAGAGTTGCGGCAATAGGAACGTTGAGAACCGCTGCTTTAAAACATCCTGAGTCTCAATGTTCTCTGAAAGTAGGTTCTGACACAACACCACTTTCTTGACCAAGGTGTTATTAGTAGATGGAGCCCAATAAAATAAAACCGAATAGAAAAACCCTACTGGGATGGTTGATTTTATTTGTCGATTTGACACTGGCTGGAGCTGCCAATGAGAGTTTCAATGAGGGATTGTCCAAATCAGGTTGGCCTGAGGGGGTCTGCTGGGGATTGTCTTGACTGCTCACTGGTGTGTAAAGACCTAGCTTTAAAGCAAATGGCATCGACCTCTGCTTTTGGGCTCTGGACCATATGAGAGCAGAGAAAGCCAGCTGAGTGTTAAGCATGCATGCATCCATTCATTTTTACCCTGGCAGTCACCATGGATACCAAGTGAGTGACTCTCTCAATCCTCTGCAGATGCAATTGCTTCAATAATGAACTGTAACTTGAAAGTGGGAGCTCAATTAATCCATCCTCCCCGCCCCCAACACAAACCACACACAAGTTGCTTTTCAAGATTTTTTTTTTGAATCAGTAACAGAAATGAAATGAGGATATATTTCATTAGAATTTAGAGTTCTAAGCAGAGTGGCAGTGTAGAGCTCCAGTGAGCTGAAAGAGATTGGAGGTAATGGAGGTCTTTAAACACTCTTGGGCGTCTTCAAAATACAGGTAGGGCAGAAAAATCAAGTGTGAAGGAAGTCAGATGAGAGAAGAAAGGTCAGGGGCAGTCACCACTCAGAACTTGGTCTCACACCCTGTCCTGCCCTTTGCCGTATGCCCTCTGTGAGGTGGACTCCACCCTCGTGCTCTGTACTAACCCAAGTCTATCAGCCATAGCCACTGCTTATAAATAAATTGATTCATTAGTGTTCCTTTAAATACGTGCTAGTAGTTGTGGCTTTTGGTCTTCTTGAAGGAAAGGATGGCTTAGCGTTCGTCACAATGAAATTTTTTTCCTGCGAAAATTTAAGACTCGGACCAAGAAGAAAGCTTGAATTTTCTGGCAAGTCAGAGAGTTTGTCACAGAAGTAGAGCGCAGAGGCACTCCTCTACCTCTGAAGCTGCTCCCAAACAGCACTTATTCATTGCTTTTAAAGAAAAGGAGAGAAAAAAGCAACTGTATGACTTCTGCTTGGCTAGATTCTGGATTGTTTTTATTGGCAAAAGTTTTGAGTGGCTGAAAGGTGGCCATTAACACAGCCGCAGTGAGCGCCGACAGGGCGATTATAAGATTAACACGCCGCGTGACATTAAGTGCGTCAAACCTCACTCTTACCTGTTGATGGAAAACACCAGCGTGAGCGGAAACATTACAGATGCGAGCTGGTTTCTGATGTAGCAGTGCACTCTGGGGTTCTCATTCTTTCAAATGCCCACGCTGGCTACCTGAGTAAGTTGATTGTTTAAGGAACTCATGCTTTATTCAACAGTGACATTTCAGGAGTGGGGGATTCATAAGCACAGTGCACAGAGCTGGGGTGTTGGCACACCTGGAGATAGCTGGAGATAGTGAGCAGAAGGATCTGAGTTCAGATCCCTAGGACCCATGTAAAATGTTGAGTTCAGTGGTGCACGCCTGTGTTCTTGGCTCTGGGGAGGCAAAGAGAGGGCATGTCTTGAATTCTCTAGCCAGCTAGCCTAGTCTAACTGATGAGCTTCAGGTTCAGTGAGAAGCCCTGTCTCAAAAAATAAATTGGAGATCAAAGGAAGAAAACATACCATGTCAACCAATGGACTCCATGTACATAAGCATACATGCACGCATGTTTGTATGGTACACACACCATATACATACACACACACAAGGAACTGTTTGTGAAAGTCATTCTCAGTTTGAATGGCCACATATGGTGTGGTCAGGAATAACTAATATGTATATTTATTTACTTATTTATCGTTTTAACAATTCTTTACCTCAATGAACATGGTCTGTTTTTTTAACATTTTTATTTTATATTAATCACAGGTTATATACTTTGTATCCCAGCTGTAGCCCCCTTCCGCATTCCCTCCCTATCCCCCCCATCCCTCCCTCATCTCCTCCCTGCCCCTTTCCAAGTCCACTGAGAGGGGAGGATTTCCTCCCCTACCATATAACTCTAGCTTATCAGGTCTCTTCAGGATTGGCTGCAATGTCCTTCTCTGTGGCCTGAACATGGTCTGTTTTACATGCTAAAATGTTTGTGGCTCCAAAACTGAAAAATATCAACATTCTGGCTCCCAGGTTTAGGAAGTTCCCATGTGATGGATGAGTTCTTCATTAGAGGATCACTCCTGTGTGTCCTGCATGACAGACCATCAAATAAAAACAAAGGAAGAATATCAGTATCAAATTAATATTAATTTGATTAATTTGAGGGACCCCCCATAGGTTGGAATCACAGAGGCCTGTGAATTTATACATGTGCAGAAAACCTTGTTCAACTCAGCTCCCATTCAGAAGGCCTGCTTGGGGAGAAAACCCTTATCCAAGACTGTCCAGGATCGACTCAGGAAAAATGCTGGTACCTCAGGACTGTGATAGGGAGCCTTAGGGACCAGCAGTGGAGGAGCAGGGAGGAAGGCAGCATGATTTTAGGTCTAGCTAGAAGTACTTTACCCAAGGTCTGTTAGCCTCCAGATATAGGCTTCCTTTGTGGCCTGTGACCCACAAGGTGAAGATTAGCCTAATTCATAGGGAGACAATTCCTCCCTTAACCACGTAAGACATTTTCATTTCAAGTAGTTTTATAAGTTCAACTTATTAGACTATAGGGACTATTCAACTTACGTATTCTAGAGGTGAAGTAGCTATTCATGATTTTTTGTTGTTGTTGTTGTCTGTTTTGAAACAGATCTCAGGTAGTACAGGCTGGACCGCCAGATCTCCTTAGGCTCATGAAGACTCAGAGCCTCCATCTTTGTCACTGGAGAAATTTAAAGAATTAATAGTCCCAAGAAAGTGTCCAAATTTGTGCTACTGGTTTGCTGACTGGAAAGTGTCTGGAACATTCTTTATAGAAATCACAGAACTCTTGTCAGAGGGGTCAATTTTTCTGGTTTAGCTAAAAATTCAACATAGAAATACCCCACTTGGGTCCACAGTTCCTTAAAATGAATAATGAGAAAGAATACTAATAAAATCTCCAGGGGGAGAAATTAGGCTTAGAGTTGAGACGCTCTCTGTGGAGGTCATAGGACATTGGTGGCACCTCACAGCCCCAAACCATCATCCCTGACAACTTGGATGATGCTCCTGAGTGAGAGGGAGCACCAAGGCTTTTAATAAACTGTGTCGTGAAAACGGCTTTTTCACCCCAGGGCTAGATAGACAGCCAAAAGTCCCGTCTTCCCCAAAGAGATCTGGCTTTAGCTACGCATAGAAACAAACACAAGAGGGGGTTGGGGAATCAGACTTAGAGGAGACACTTCTTTGATTATGAAACAAAAATAAGGGGACAGGGAATCTAAATTTTCTAGTGTGTTAGTCTTCTTGCGACAAAGTTTGTAGAGCTTCTGACACACTAGGGACTCAACCCTATGGGGTCACTACTGGCTGACTTCTCTCAAAGAATACTCTTTTTCAGATCCAGGGACTGGATAGGCAGTAAATGGGCTTTTGCTTTGAAGAATTAAAAGCCACAAAGAATTAAAAAGAAAACAAAACAAAAGAAAGAAACCATAAAAGCCCAAAACCTGACTTTTAGGAAAACAGATGAGCTACTTGAGGACAAGAAATGTGGCATGGGCCACTAGAATAGAGAAGGCAGACCCGGCAGGCGGGGCAGCAGGAAGGATGCAGAACTGGAAAGCAGCAGTGAGAAGCCCATGGTTCTGGAGCGAGCCTACGGGCAGGGGCCTGGGTACAGGAAATCACTAGGCGACTTGCCAAAGAAGATAGCCCAAATGGGAGTCAGCATGGGAATGGAGCCGGCACCCCTGTTCCCTCTTTACAGACCCCTGTTCCTCCTTCACACACCCCAGTCTAGAGAGCACGAGTCCTCTTTGGGTAAAGTAACCCTTGTCCATTTTCTCAAGCACATTTAATCATCTGCATCCTGGGCTCAGGTTACATTTTAATGGAAGTCAACTTGGAGCTGTCTCCAGTGACAAGAAAGTGTTTTCTTTCGCTCTGAGGATCAGCAGTTTTTCCACACTATCAGGGCAGTCTTTTTTTATTACCAGGAACATGGGTCTTATTTGTGGTCTTCAGCCATGGCAAAACTCCCACAGAAGCCAATGAGAGTTGTGGCTAAGTCAGCTTCGGTGACTATTCTTCTTCTTATTTTTTTTTTTCATTTGGAAAATGAAGCAATCCAACTCATTTTGCTGAGTATATATTGCTTTTGGTTCCCATGAAAACATTTACTGCAAGTGAGAGCTAGCCTTTCATCTCTGGTTAGGTATATTCAATACAGTTCATGAAATCCTGAATATCCATCGGTCCTTCCTCAAAGGGAAATCCACTGTTAATCTTGCTTTGTAGAGAAGAGCGCATATTAGTGTTTTCTATGTAAGAACACACCATCCCCCTCATCTCCTCCCTGCCCCTTTCCAAGTCCACTGATAGGGGAGGACCTCCTCCCCTCCATCTAACTCTAGCTTATCAGGTCTCTTCAGGACTAGCTGCAATGTCCTCTTCTGTGGCCTAGCAAGGCTGCTCCTCCCTTGGGGATTGAGGGGGTCGAAGAGCCAGACATTGAGTTCATGTCCGAAATAGTCCCTGTTCCCCTTACTAGGGTACCCACTTGGATATTGAGCTACCATTTGCTACATTCAAGCAGGGGTTCTAGGTTATATCCATACATGGTCCTCGGTTGGAGAAACAGTCTCATAAAAGACCCCTGTGCCCTGATATATTTGGTCCTTGTGGAGCTCCTGTCCTCTCCAGGTCATACTAACTCCCCCTTCTTTCATATGATTTCCTGCACTCTGCCAAAGGGTTGGTTGTGTGTCTTAATATTTGCTTTGATACACTGTTAGGTAGAGTCTATCTGAGGCCCTTTGTGGTAGGCTCTTGTCCTACTACTTGTTTTCTCTTACATTCCAATGTCCATCCCATTTGTCTTTCCAAGTGAGGATTGATCATCTTACCCCGGGTTTTTGTCTGAATATTTTAGTGTCTATTCTCACTTCTGCCACGTCATCCTTGCATGCTTTGTATGTTCTGTTGTTAGTCATATTAAAGAACATCATGAGTTTGATGTTGAAGTTGTCCTGGAACTTCCTTTTACTTCCTAATATGGTTAGAACCCCAATCCCATTTCCTTTCTATCCCAGTGCCTTCCACTCGTACAGGAATTCACTAGCTTCCTGAACAGTTTCCCCCAAGCTCCTGATGTACTTTCCAGCTTTCTCAATTTTTCTTCTGTATATCCTTTGTGGTTTTCTTTTTCTCCAGGATCAACTCAAGTGTTAGATCACCAGGACAGTGCTGGGATCATTCTCAGCAGGCTAAGGTAAATGTGACTTCTTTCCACACATCTTGCTCTTCTTTGATCTTTAGGAAGCAACCCAAAGCAAGCACACTGAGCATTTCTGCTGCATTTACAAGCAAGCTTGAGTTCCTTTCAGGAATTTTGTTTGTTTTGAGGTTTTCTGATGGAGCCTGGGGCTTGCCCAAGCAAAAGCTCTAGCACTGAGTTAATCATTCCCTAGCCATTCCTAGGAGATGGCTATTGCTCAAGGACAAACATCCTGAGATAACACTCTGTAAAGCATTTTACACTCTTCAAGAGCAGGGCAACAGCTTCCAAGTGCATTTACTCCAAGCACTTGCAAACAGAAATAGGCTCTTAAAAGTCTTCTACTGTGTTGACTTGGGTAACTGATTTAACTTAAGATATAAATTCAAATGCAACAGCCCAATGTGTCAGGAGGCATCACAACTTCAAACATGACTTCAGAGTCCCTAGAGACGGACACCTAATCGCTGGATTTCAGTGGTAGGGAGAACTCTGCTGCTGATTCGATGAAGGTTTGAAGACAGCAGTGTTAATGTGGTTTGTTTTCTCAGCGCCCAGACGCTTGCGCTTCATCTCAGTTAACTAAAACCAAAAGCCACTCTTGCCTTTCTTTCCTCTCTCTTTGTGTATTTTCATCATTCATTTTTATAGATGAAGAAACCAACTAATGTGCAGAATTTAACCTCTTCCAAGTTATACAGTCAGCAAGGGTCACACCTGGGATTCACAGTTAATCCAGAGCAATTCCAAGTCCTGGATTCTTAACACACAAAGTCTATCAATGTATTCATTAAGACACATTTATTAAGGCTATTGTTTCTGTGGGAAAAAGAAATACCTGGATTATTTTTCTTTCTAATGAGCATTGGGAATGGTTGCAACACAGAGCCTTCCGGAAAGAGTTGAAAGATAGGAGGATGTGGAATGTGTAGGTATTTCATCGGTATTCTAGCTGAAACTACTTTATGTGAGATGATTCTAAGAGGAAAGTGACCAGGCTCCCAGCTTACTGCAGGGAGTCTCTGGTAGGAACACACAGGAAAGCTTGGGGTCAGGATGCTGATGTCATTTAAAAAGGACCTTTTCTTTGCTTTAGTCTTTTAACTTGCTCAGTTAAGACTGTTTTCTGATAGCTATATTTACTGTATTAAGTCCTAGTTGGTTTAAGACTGTATTGCCTACTTACATGACTGTGTGCAAGGGGTGAAGTAAAAAAACTGCCGACAGGACTGCTCGGTGGTATAATTAAGGCTTCACTGAGTGTAAGGGAGGGCAAATATCCAGAGGCACCTGGCGCAGTCCAGAGAAGAGAGAAAGAAGTAGACTGAGCATGACCATGAGATTGGAGGTAGGGTAGAGTAGGGGGTGAGCAGGGCTAGGATGCTAGGATGCTAGCATGGGCTTTGAAATGTGTAACAACTCCTTGTGACACTGAGGGAGCCTGGCGGCCAGCGCGTTCTTTCACATGCTGATAGGTGCCATAGGCAGCCTGTGTGCCTTCTGCCAGATGTGAGAAATGACTCCTTTTGGCAAATGGTAGCAGGTTCCAAAAGTTCCTGAGAAATGCTGGCATTTGTCTAACCACCAGAAATCCTATAGTCCAAACCTGAGCTCATTCATTTTGGAGTGCCTTTAGACTGCCCTTTGGAGCTTAAGAATCAGAGTCTCCTTTGGACCTGACAATGACACTCTGCTCTTTCTAACTCGCCTCATTTGCCAACATTACATCTTACATTTTTCTATTTGCTTTCAGACTTCCACACCCATTTTCTTCCAACTCAAAAAAAAAAGTTCAAAGAAGCAACACATGTGACTTTTTACCTATGTAGCCATGAACTCTGAGAAATCAAAGTCAGAAAGCTACTTCTACCTGAAGCTTTTCACTCACATGAATCACAGCTCACCTTTCTTGATGTCTGGAGTCAGTTCTCAGTGCGTGCCATTAAGCCCATTTGTGGGAATCCTGCTTCTTCTCATCTTAAAGGTCAGGGATCAATTGGCCTGGCTGTAAGCTCTCTTCAGGAGGGTTAAAAGAAAGAAAGAAAGGGTCTACAAAAGAAGGGTCTTCCTCCAGAATAAAGAAGTGGGGTATTTGCTTGCAAACTTGGCAGATAAATAGTCTCTCCTTTTGTACAGATGATGGTCATGTTATCTATAATAATATATGTGATTTCTTCTGCTACAGAAAAGGTCAGCCATGTTCACCGATTAGTATGAAACCTTTGTGTTCTTTGGACTTTAATTTCCTCTTATGTAGGTGTCCTGGGTCCTCTTTGACATCATGTAGATAGTAGATTAGGAAAACTAGGACACAGTTGATAACGTCTGCCTCACTCTTTTCCTGTGAGTAATTAAACATCTTTTCCCCATACCTATGAGAGCATTGTAGGCTAAGTGTTACCTCGAGTTTGAAATTAAATTGAAAATGGTCTGGTACCTTCCTTCCTGCTGGCTAGCCCTCAGAGTGCCAGTAGGTGCTGTACAGGCTGCTGGGGGAGAACTTGTCATCAGCAATCTTCATAAGCTATGGACTCTATGCATAGCGACATTGATTGGCCAGCAAAACGAGACTGCAGTGCAATCAAAGTATATCTGTTATGGGACTAACCTACAGCTTCCTGTTTGGATGTGATGCCCATCCACAAGAGGTAATTCATGTCTTGTTCTAAAAACTCAGTCAAAAGTCTGTGGCTAGTGGAGTTACAGGCTTTATGGGGGAAGCAATTGCTGTCGTTTTACCAAGTGGATAGGATTTACCTGTCAGACTCCTCACAATGCTTGACACCCACTTTCCACTTTTATAATCTATTCATTTTCCTGCTGTGTTATCCTTTTCTATGCGAGCAATGTCAGATGGAAAGCACACCTCTGAATTTCTAGTGAACACTTGTATGTTTTGAATGCAGTTACAACTTGTCTCTTAAAGGCTCGTGTGAAAATTCCTTCCCTGGCGAGATAGAAACTAACTCTACCTCTTCTTCATAAGGCTCCAGTGACAAACAAAAGTTTGGTTCTGTTCAAGAAAGCTTACTTATATGGCATATGGGAGGGGCCACAGGCAGGAGCGTAAGTGGCTGTAAAGGTAACTGCACCGGGAGGATCTTTTCTGGCTCCCCTACCATAGTCATAGAGACGCGACGGTTTGAGTGAAAATGGCCCCCATGGATTCATACATTCGAATACTTGGTCCCTAGTGGATGGAAGTGTTTGGAAAGGATTAGGAGCTGTGGCCCTGTTGGAGGAAATGTTTTACTGAGATTTCAAGTATGTTATGTCTGCCTCCCACTTTGAAAAAGATGTGAGCTCTCAGCTGTCCCTGTCACCACACCTTTTCTCTACCACCATGGACTTCAACCCTCTGAAAGTGTAAGCCCAGTGAAATAAGTTTTTAATAAGTTGGCTTGGCTATAGTGTTATGTCACAGCAGCAGAAAAATATCTAAGACAGATGCAGTTTCCTTCAGTGCCCCTCCCCCAGCCCATATATTGTAGCACATTTTCAGACCTTAAGACTGGAGATGGCTCAGTGGTTTAGAGCACTGACTTCTCTTCCAGAGGTCCTGAGTTCAATTCCCATTACACACAGTGGCTCACAACCATCAGCAATGGGGTCTCATGCCCTCTTCTGGTGTGCATGAAGGCACAGTGCCCATATACATAAAGTAAATAGATAAATCTTTAAAAAGTGTGTACAATTATGGTGGACTTACACAAAATTCTTAAGAAAAGCAGCTGGAATCTCTGTAGACAGTCAAATGACCCACCTTACCTTCTTCTTCAGTGAGGGAATGTCAGTAGTCCACAAGCCCTACAGTCAACAAGCAGACACAGCCAATATGATGGAGATGGAGCTGTTCCATTCAGATGACTCTGCTCTTCTACAGTGTTCAAGGTCAAGGTGCTGAGGTGAGGGAAGCTTTTGAGAGAGGGACCTAGTGAAAGGGATCGGTGTATTTCTTCCTGAGACTCTAGCTAGCCTTTGTCAGTTAGTTGCTGAGAAAGGAGGTTGTTATAAAATCAGTGTGCCTGAATTCCAAGTCTGTCTTGCTCCCCAAGTCATCATGTAATCTCTCTCTTTCTCTTGTTTAGAACCTACCGTGATGCCATGCTGTGATGGAGCCAGAAGGCCCTAGAGCTGAGCTCTTAATAGAAATTCTACCATGTTCTTGCACATCCAGAACTGTGATCTCTTTTCTTTATACTCCAACCACCATCAGTATTTTGTTACATTGGCAGAAGACAAAATAACCCAACACCTCAATGACAGTATGTCCTGTCATTAATTGACCAGGAGAAAACTCCTGCTTTTTATAATTCTAAAGGTCCTTATTTCCTTCTTGTGCTACTGAGTGTATCTCAGGGACTGCACACAACTGACAGATTAGCATTGGTGCAACCTCATGATCAGCAATCCTGCAGATATCTCTCTGCTTTTCTAACCATATATCTGCCTAAATTTTGAGGGGTGCCTTTAAAATTTATCCAGTATTCTTCAATTTTATTAATGTTCCAATTTTCTTGGTCTTAGAAAACTTTCTTGTTTTCTACTTGGTAGAATCCATCTAAACCATCCATCACCAAGTAACACATTGATTTAAGCTGTGAACTTAGACCATGATTTGAATCCCTGGGTCAAACACAACATTTGTTCAAAAAAAACTGGTGACCTGAGTTTCCTCCCTGGGATCCACATGGTCATCCTCTACCCTGCCCATGAACCCTGGCATCCATATCCTCAGACATACGTGCATGCATAAATACAAGAAAAATAATTTAAAAAATCAATTAACTCGTTGACTTTAACACATGAACTCTAACTGCAGTGAAAGTTTGGTTTCTTTTATGTGGTTTTTTTTTTTTTGTCCCAAATGTGGAACATGGAAATGTTTTAAGTTCATTGGCCCTCAAAAACAAACTCATGAGAGGGCACATGATCTTGGATGGCTTAAAAGGGACACCTGAGAGGGCACATGACAGTTTGCTGGAAGCTGCCTCATGCAAGGTGCCTGTGTGAATTCTGAGAAGGGATAACTAAAAGCCCACGGACAGGAAGACAATACTTTTGCATTGCTACTTTTTGTAAGGTGCACAACACTTTGCTGGTTTTTGTTTTTCTACACTTCACTTTTCTGAGAGAAATGTTCCAAAAAACTTCTCATGGCACTCTGGTTCAATCTTGCGGCTTTCGCTGACTTGTTCCGATCTGGTGGAATCTACTGAATTGTGTCACTGCTGTTGATTCGTGTTGTTACTGTTTGATGCTGGCTACTTGACTGGACTGTGGGTATCCAGACAACAAAGAGTGGACACACTCCAAGGAGCTATGTCTAAAAAGGGCCACAACCCCCCTTTCCTAATAACCTCCTTTTCCCCCTGCCTCAGTCATTGGTTTGGGAGGGAGGTAGAAGCATTTAAGAACCATAAATAAAGGAAGTTTTTGAAAAATCTAAGCTGATGCCAACATATCTCAAACCACGTTACATTTTTACTCTGTGCAATGTTTTGTCTCTGGAAGCAAGAGAACCCGTGTGGTCAGCTGTGGCTCCTCTGTCACCTTTCTTGGAGGAGGAAGAGCCTGTGAGTTCTCTGATGGGACTGGTGGGACTCAGTGGCTGCCCAGCTGGACCAGCTCTATGGTGCCGGAGTTGTCATGGAAAGAGAGCAGAGGAAACAAGAAGCTTCCAAAGACAGAGAATGGGCTGGGCTGAGGGAGCTGCAGCATTAGGCTCTTCTCCTGGATGCCTTGTGTCCAGCCTGACCTCTGTCTTTCTCTGGACAGAGGCTGAGCCTGAAAAGAGGGCACCAAGTTGAGACACACACAGCCAAATGGACCAGCCTAGGAAGGGGAAGTACAAGGCCTAGGAAGGGGAAGTACAAGGCGTGGAAGGGGAAATAAAGAGGATCATGTTGCTGTTGTTTAACACAAAACCTGCAAATTTCCCCTTTGTACTGAATGTTAAAAATGTTCTTTGAGCCTTGATGTGGTGGCACAGGCCTGTAATGCCAGCACTCAGGGAGGCAGAGGCAGGTGGATCTCGGTGAGTTGGAGGCCAGCCTGGTCTACAAAGCAAGCCCAGGACAGCCAAGGGTACACAGAGAAACCTTGTCTCGAAAAATGAAAAGGAAAAAACAAAAGCTCTTTGCCTTGTGCATTAGACAAAAACTCTAGTCTTTAAGCACCACTATTCTTCCTGACACAACTCTCCTCTTGAACATTTGACTTTAAGCTCTAAGTGCACTCAAGCCTGACACGTACCATCAATTCCAGAGGCCTCTTCCCTCTTTGCCTCATGAATCTCTCAGCTGCATATGAGGCCTGATTCTCTTCTTTCTTGAATCACTATTTCCTCAACCTACCCAGAACAGCTTCTCCTGGTTCCTCCGACCTCTGTGCTGAGGAAGGATCTGCCGTCCCTGTCAGTTCACCTTCTGGCTCCTTCTGCAGGCACAGTACCAGTTTCCTCAGGACTATCTTTCAGAACGCCCTCCTCACTGTCCTGCCTCGAAGGAGGGGCCCCGGTCATTCAAAGATCTCCAGCACAAGACATTGTGTCAATAACTCTGCAATCACAATCCTAGTGTGACACTTCTCTTCCAGCCTCTAGAGTTAAATCTAAAATTATTCTAGAGTTATTGGCTGTACCTGTGAGAATCTGGAAACAGAAATTACAGAATTGCCCTACCATGCAGCACACCTGGACCAACTCAGACTCCTTCTCTCTGATATCATACATATGCACACGTGCATACGCACACGCACACTTAAACATCTCCACATTTTAGGTTACATAAAAACTTTCCTATAAATTCAATATGTGCGCAAGATGCCGTGTCTGGAAAATTATAAAGGGTAACATGTGAAAACATTACTGCTGATTTAGTTCCAAGGACCTGCTTATTACTGAGTGAATAACTGTAAATTGGCAGAAACTATATGAAGCAACTGTCTTCAAGCATTGGGTCACAGATAACTCCAGGTTATGATGCCGGAAGAAAGGAAACATATGGAGTGATCCCCACGCACACTCATCCTGGCTGTGTGCCTGGGGATGCTTCCCAGGCTCAGTAGAGGCCACCAAATCAAGGACAGAACAAGGAGCTTTCTGGGAGAGATGAGGGAAGGAAGGGACGGAGGGAGGGAGGAAGGGAGGAAGGGAAGAATATGAAGGAAGAAGGGAAGGAGGGACAGAGAGACAGAAACAGAGATGAAAACAGAAAGGCACCAGTTTATTGAAGTGCAGCAAGTTATCACTGGACTTAAAATAACACAAAAGCAAAGACACAATAATAATGAAAGACTCACTACATATATTGACTATGAATGGACTATTACTTAAATATATCTATTACTTAAATATATATATATACATATATATATAAAGTTGTATATTTTTCAAATTTTTACTGCTATCACTTATTGTTCAAATAATTCTCTTTCTAGTTTTAATTTGTGTGATTGAAAGTATTAAAACCAACCAGTTTAGACAAAAGATTTACAGAATGGGATGCAAGGAGTTTTTTAAAGTTATTGTTATAATTATACTTACTTTGAGCTATATTTAAAAAATTGTAGAATTACTTATAAATGATATTTCCAGTTACAACCAGTATTGATGAACATATTTTATATATTAATCTTAATTCCATCCACTTTTAAAAATTCTCTTCTTTTGCTTAATACTTACCTGTAATTTCTTTAGCTTCTGCCAGTAAAATGATTCATTTCCCCCTTTTCATCTAGTTCATAATAATGTTCTTTTTCTCCATTTTTTTCCTGGAGTTTGAGTGTTAGAGGAAGACTCTAGTACTTAGTACCTTCTCTACTCAGACTTTGTGCAGAATGCTTCTGAAGTTTCCCATCATAACTGAGGTATGCTTTTTTCTAGTTATCAGTTTTAAAGTGTTGAATCTCACTTATAACATACAAAAATATTTTAAAAATCAAAGATTTAACAGTCACCATTTGTTGATCTTATGCAAACTGTTAACAGTGAGCTGGGGCTTTGTTTACACAATGGGGACAAACTGGACTTGGTCACTGCACTTGCTTTGGCCTGTTAGAGTGTGAGCTTCCCGATGCTCTCCTTAAAGATCGTATTATGTTTTCTATATGTACAAAGGAAATGTTCACGTGTGCTCTGACTATATCCTCTGCCAAATTCATCTTATAGATTACATCAACAACTCAGGACAGGCTAGGATGTGTTGTGTTTTTCATTATTTAAGAAGAGTCTCAATAAGTTGTTTAAGAAGGATTTTATGTAAGTATCAAGGCATGGTAATACTACCCATCATTTCCTGCTAAAAGCCCTGTTTCCTTTATCTTTACTTGAGCAATATGAAGTAATCACACTAACTGGAGCGAATGGCTTTGGGTTAGCTGGATTTCAGGGGAAAGTGTGTTGATGGTAAGGTCAGAAGAGCATGGGTCGTGTGGTGTAGAAAAGAGGGAGTGGGCTAACACTTCTTTTAGCACATAGCATGTGTGAGGACACTGGAAGCGGAAGTGGGCTGATTTTCACACGGTGAGGCCAGCCTTCAGGCGTATGCTCACAGAATGCCGTTAAGTGGCATTAAGTGCTAATTAAGTGAGTCTAAGATTCTTTGTTCTTCGACATCTGACAATTTTCTCCACTTCACGTCAATTCGGAGCTGGAGTCACCACCGATCTGGCAAGTGAAAGCCCTGCCCCTGCTTCAGAGCCAGTTGGACACCCTGGGTCTCTGATGTGCTCCTTTCTGACGTTCCTAATCAAGGGCTCTCACCACTCCACCTTCAGATCTGATGCTTTTCTAGCAAGTCACAGAACCGAGGAGAATCCTAAATGTTACATCACCATTTTGTTCGAAACCACGTGGTGATTAGCATAGACAAATGGAAGAAGTGTGAAGACAGATGTGGTGGGGAGGAGAGGTGCAAGCTCCCACTCTCTCCTTTCGAGTCTGGAAAGCCACTCTCTCTGAACTGCATCACTCAGGAAGCTACATTGAGGCTTCCCAGATAGGAGTGATTGAGAAGATTATTGGGTACTAGAGGGCGATCAAACCCCAGCTTCCTTCCCTTCTCTGGAGAGTGAAGATGTATCTGCTTATTACTTATCGAAAATCTCCATGGAAACACTGTTTCACAAGAAGGGCTGTGCCGGGTACTCAGGTCAAAGGCTATGTAAATATGTAGATAGGTGCACATAATGTACATATATGCATAATTATTATTGTTAGTATACTACACACGGCCACAGCCATGTTTACAGAACATCTACTAATTTCCTACTAGTATAGATGCTCAGACAGTTGGAGTTTCTTCTTTATTTCATGAACCGAAGCTGCAGGAGACCATGGGACCTCTCCAGCTTTCTGCCACATTTGCTGATTTCTCCCTTGAAATTCTTTTTGGTTTGCAGAAGTCTGGCTTCTGTTGAGTTTCATTCATGGTAACTTTGTCTTGTTTGAATACTAAATGACCCTATCTAACTTTTTCAATTTCTTAATAAGACAGAAGTTAGAGAGAGTCATTCAGTATTCTATACATTATCAGGCATCTTTCACCGACTCAGAAAGCAGCTATAATTGAAAATATCCTAAGCTAAGCCTGTGATCCTAGCACTCAGGGAGACAGAGGCAGGATGATCCCTGTGAGCAGCCTGGTCTACAAAGAGAGCCCCAGACAGCCAAGGCTACACAGAGAAACCTTGAAAAACACAAATAAACAAAAGTATCTAGGTCTATTAAAGACACAGGGTCACACGGGGTGTGAAAAGAGGAATGTCTCTGGTCTTTAAAAGTTTTTCTCTTTTGGGTTTGTTTCATAAGGCCAATGGCTACTGGCTGTGGTCAGTTGTCAGAGGCGACCTCTGCCACATTTCTATTTAAAATTATTCAGGGTTCTCTTACCCTCTTGCATTTTTGCAGCTAGATTGGTTCCAGTGTCTTTCAGAATTTTAAGACAGATCCCAAACTCCTAATGCATTTGTTTTTCCAACCTATGAGGGGCCTTTGTCTAGAGACTTTCAATTGCTTCCTGGGAAGATTAATGATTCTGCCAGCATGTCTCTCCTTCCCAGGGCAGCTACCTCCCTCATACGTTCAACACAAGACAATCCAGGGAAAAAAGGAAAACATATGAAACTAGAGTTCAGACAAACAGTCAAACAAAAGAGAAATAAAAGAATATGCAAATTAAGTAAAAATTTGATCAACTATTGCCACAAAAGATACAAAGGCTGATGTGTAATTTCCTAGCGCAGTAAAGGAAATGAGAAAAATGCCTGCCTCAGAGCACGATTTAGGCTTAGTTAATGTCTCTAAAGGCCTAACGAGGAGCTGGGAAGATGATGCAGTTGTAAAGTGCTCATAGAACAAGCATGAGAAACTGAGTCTGGATTCCCAGCATTTGTGTGAAAACCAGGTACTTTAACTTATATCTGCAATCCCACTGCTGGGAAGGCAGAGACAGGAGGGTACCAGCAATTGTTGGCCAGCCGATCAGCTAATCATCAAGTCCCAAGCACAGCCTCAAAGAAAAAGCAAGACAAACGATGCTGGAAGAAGATGCCCGCATCAACATCTAGCCTCGTCACACCATGTGCACACACACATGCACAAAAACACCTAAGCGCATGTGTGCACATACCAAAAATAAAGACCCACTGATTATCAATCTTCTGGTAGCAAAATAACAGCATTGTAGCCAATCAAATCAGTACTTATTTGCTTATTAGATTCACCAGTCTGGGAGTTTGAAGGACAGACGGAATGTGGGCATGGGCTATCATGTTCACATACTTACAGGACTGAGAGTCCATAGCACGTGACCACACGGAGAGCTGGAGACCTCGAAGTGTAGATGTAACTGAGCGATGCTAACTGCTGATTTGACCAGAGGTTTGGGTGAGGACTTTGGTGCGGAGCAGCTGTCACGGTCTTTCTCACTTCCTGCCTTCCACTGACAGGAAATCCGTGCAGCCAGAGGTCGCCATTAGTCTCCGGTGTGTACCATCTGATGGCTTCCGAAGTGTTTGTTGATGTTCCCACACAAACACAGACAGGTGGGCTGGGTCTTTAGAGGCATGGTTTGTGGTAAGCCTGTTGCTAATGTGATGGTGTTCCAAGTGTAGGCAAGTTACTAGACATTTTCTATTGAAGAGACTCAAAACTGACCTCACGAGTAGGCTTAAATCACATGACCCCAGTTCTTCACAATGGCAGTGCATGATTGATTTGACTCTCAGCCTGTGTCCTTCAGATCTGAAAGATGTCACAATGAAATGACATTCAACAGACTGCTCTGGTGTTTTGTTTAGCTACAGTCTCAAGTCCTTAGTGTTTCTGGGGCTTTCCGTGGCCGTTGAGGCTTTTCATTTCTTCTTGATTCTGGTTTATAGTTCTCAGGATTGAACTATTTTTGGAGATGTTTTCCTCTTTTTATTTCGTACTTCACCTTTAGTTGTATCATGTCTTTTATTTATGATGCTTTTCTCTTTCTGTTATTAGTCTTTTTATATATTTATATGTTTTATTTCAAAAAGCTTTTGGGATTGTTGATTTACTATATTTCTTGTTATTCTGTTGCTTACTTTTTTTCCTTTTTTCAATTTTATGATTTCTGTCATTTTTTTGTTTTCTTTTCTCTCATGCTATATTTAGGTATATTTTATTTTTTATTTTCTAAATTTTAAAAACTAGATATAATACAGACATGTTCATCTTAATTTCTGATAGATGTACTTACAGGAATAAAAGCCAGGTATAGTGGCACATGCTTTTAATCCCATGCTTGAGAGACAGAGACATGAGGTTCTCTTAGATCAAAGCCAGCCTGTTCTGCATGGTGATCTCCAGGACAGCCAGGACTATATAAAGAGATCCTGTCACAAAAAGCCAAAGGGGGAAAATATCCTTTAAAGTTTGGCTTATGTGACCCTGTATATATTAATGTATAATGCATTATCTTATACTTCTAATTCTTTTCTTATGTCCATTTGTGTTTCTTCCTAACTCATGAATTATTTGGCAACATTTTTCTTTTAATTTCCAAGTATAAGATGGTTATACATATCTGTTTATTGTTAAATTCTAAATTTATTGTTTTATGGTTGAGGCATATGGTCTGTATCTGGAAAACAGAGCAGAAACAGTACATGGGAGGCTTGTATCACAATTTCCGTTGATGTGCTGAGCCAACAGGGAGTGCAGGACCCCTGAAGCGTGTCTCCACACACTGGCCAGTAACCTTGAGGAACATGAGTGGCAGACACCGAGGACAGGGTAGAGGTGGCCAGAAAATGTGGCCTATTAGATTGCAATTTGTATTACATTGAAGTAGACTGAATAGAACAAAGAAACAAATAATTGTGTAAAATGAGCATAACTTATAAAGCTAAGATAAGCTGCATAAAGCCTGCGGACTATCAGAAGAAACAAGTACAAACGCCATGCCGGAAACATGTGAGCAGCCAAGAACAGAGTGGGTGGGGAAAGCAAGCCACAAATACAGACTTGGAGTATTAGCTGTGGAACATTCTGTAAAGAATGAGCAGAGGATAAATGAGCAGGAAGTCTACAGGAAGAGTTAAGGGCTGTGTGGAAGAAGAGCAAGCACAAACCCTGAATCTGGTTACCAGGAAGAAGAATATGCCAATATTGACAAGAGGGAAATTCTGAATGGATAATAAAGGCCCAGTTCTCTAAGTTATCAAAGGGACAGGCACATCAGCCTGAGAGCATTCAGGGCAAACCCAAGGAAGGACGGGACAAACTTGTATCTGCAAATTATACTGAACTGTACCAATATCAAAAACAACGAGGAAATTCCAGAAGCTTAAAAAACCAAAAACCAAAACAAACAAAACCAGCACATTGGCAAGAACTGAATTACAGTGAAGAAGAACCCAAGACCTTCAGAGCAGAAGTTCCAGGCTTTGAAGAAAGTCAGTAGTCACTAAGGATGGAAGGGGAGGAAGTGTAAGAAAATGGAACTTTGCATCTCTGTTGGTCACTAGGGGGCTAAAGCTGAGTGCAAGCTTTCCAGATCGTTCTCACTGCAAGAATCGATTGCAGTTCCTCACATGGTTGGTGGGTTGGCACACCCTTTCTGATTTGTCAGAGGTTCCCACAGCTTTACTTTTGACGTTCAATCCAGTCCAGTCCAAGGGCCTGTCATTCACTCCTGCCTAATCTTCACCGCGCTCCCTCTCCAACATGATAATACGCAACACATTTTATAATTTGCATAGCCAAATGGATAGATGTGCACCGAAAGATAGAAGCAGAGTGAAAACAAAGAAGTTATTCTAAAGGGACAACAGAAGAATAAAAATAGGACCAGCAGGTTCTCAGGTGTGTGCAGGTGTGCGTGTGCCCATGAGTACATGGAGGAAGTTAGGGGTGTGCCTCACATTTTGAGACAGAGTCTCTCACCCAACCTAGACCACACCAGTTGGCTAGGGCGCTTATCCAGGGCCTGCCTTTCTCTGCCTGCCCAATTCTGGGGTTACAGCTTTTTACGAGGGTGCTGGGGATTGAACTCACTGGGGTCCCTCTGCACACACAGCTCATGCCTTACTCACTGAGTCATGTTCCTAGCCCTGCTGACTCTTTTTTATGAGGCAGACCGCTTGAAGGATTGCTGGTGCTTTTCCTCAGATACTCGCTCTATGAAGTCCCGTAGAGTGTGAGGGGTGGTTAGTTGTTTGGGTGTGTCCAACTCCTCGATTACTCCTCGATTCACCAGGATGGCTTAGGATGGATTCTCCACACCTATGGCTTGTATGTGGGAACAGTAGAGGTACATGTAGGTGTATGTGGCTCTGTCTTTTGCTTTGTGTCCTGTCAGCTTAAGAACTCCCCAGGATTTCAAATGTTACATTTTGAGGGGAAATCGCAAGGTTATTCTGTTTAATATTTTACTCATGCAATACACAATCGTGTTGCTGGCAATGGATATGAGTTATGAAAGATGATCCAAAGCTAGTCATTTTTCCAGTTTCAACTGGAAGACAGCATAGAAATATATTCCAGAGCAGAAGTATGAAACCCAAGAAGTCCTTATCAGATGGAATTCAAATTTTCCATGCTTTAAAAATTAAATACAGTGATAGGTATAGAAATACTTATCTATGCTGCCAATAATAAGCTTTTGAGTTGTGATACAGCTCTTTGGTTTTTGTTTGTTTGTTTTTTACTTTATTTCACTGTAGGTATTTCTTGAACAAATGGACCTTTCCTTAATGTAATCCTCATAGGTAAAGAGTTGTCTCTAGAAACCAACATTTCCCACACTGCTCATCACTGCATCTGTTTGTAGTACAGCAAATACATACAGCTTTGTTTTCCTGGAGTCTTATGAAAGTCCTGGAGGAGACAGGAGCTCCACAAGGAGAGCAAAAAGGAATAAAAAAATCTAGGCACAGGGGTCTTTTGTGAGAATGATACTCCAACTAAGGACCATTCATGGATATAACCTAGAACCCCTGCACAAATGTAGCCCATAGCAGCTCAGTATCCAAGTAGGTTCCCTAGTAAGAGGAACAGGGACCGTCTCTGACATGAACTCATGGGTTGGCTCTTTGATCACTTCCACCTGAGGAGGGAGCAGCCTTACCAATCCACAGAGGAAGACAATGAAGCCAGTAGTAATGAAATCTGATAGGCTAGGGTCAAAGGGAAGGGGAGGAGTACCTCCCCTATCATTGGACTGGGGAGGGGCATGGAAGAAGAAGAGGGAAGGAGGGTGAGATTGGGAGGGGGTGGGAGAGGGGACTACAGCTGAGATACAAAATGAATAAACTATAATTAATAAAAATAAAATAAAATATTTTTTAAAAATTTTAAAAAATTCTATTTTTCGATTTTAGTTTTTTGTACAATACGTTATAATTGTTCGGGTGTTTTATTTTTTCTTCTATTACTAGTGATATTAAATATGTCCATCAACTATTTGACCATAGCTACCCATAAATTATGCTGAAAAACATGTGCTCTGCTCCTTAAGGAAAGAATCCAGACTTTCGAATCGGGGCCCTCCCTGCACCTCCAGAGCATACAGGCAGGAAAGGAAGTGGGTCCTTTACACAGGCCATCCCTTCACAGATGATTTAAGCTCTGAATTCTTGGCAAGTACTATTTTCAAACTTCCTTCCTCTCCCTTCAAATGGGGACAGTTATAATTTATTAACTCAGTGAAGTTTCAAGTGTGTTTCCTAAAAATGACCTGTTTTTCTGTTTGAGAACTTGGGCCCGGAAAAAAACCGCTGCCTTTTCTATCTGTAGTATATTCATCTGGAAAAATAGGGTTTTTTTAAAAAATAAATCTTGATAGCATTGCTGGGAAATCATTGATGAAGGGAGGTCCTGTGAGCTTTATGTCTCATACACCTCAGGTGGGTGGGGATCACTGTGCAGAGGCCTTGGGAAACCCTGCCTCGGTGAATGAGGAGGTTTTCCTGACATTTATTTTACCTGAGTCCAGGTTACAACACTGGGTTGAGAAAATGGAGTAAGAGTGACCTTTAGTGGTCACTGTGGGTAATCACCAAATGCTGCAATGCCTGTCTCAAGGGGCCAGATGGAGCATGAGTGTCCGAGGCGCTGAGTTAGGACTGACCAACGACGGAGTGTATACTCGCCTTTCAAAGTCTCTCTGAGCCAAGGGAAGATGAAAATGCTGTAAGCCAGGGCTTGGGAGATGAAAAGGTGCACTTTCAGTTGGTAAATGGAAATCCTGTCACACCAGTTAGCACCACCTAGATGCCTGAATCCTGTGTAAAAATGGACTTGGAAAAGCACCATTTAACTGAAGCAAAAGTCTTTTGCTTTCCACAGATTGATTTACAAGCCACCTGGTAGTGCTGTATCCCGAGCAGCAGGGGCTGGACTTACTGGCTAGCCCCATGTGTGATTTCAGGAAGAGAGCTCATCCCACCTACAGGAAGAATCACTGTTGAAGGAAGTTAATGCTCGAAACACGCTTTCCTTCTTTTTGTTGAGAGACGTCAGAATATACTCCGTTAACTCCATGATAAAATGCAGAAAACAATTCCTTAATAAAACCATCCCAGTCATTTTGTAACCTATGTGTTGCTTTCTTCCTAGTCTAAGACACACCATATAGGTCCATGTTTCTGGGGGCACACTGAAGCCAGACTGGAGACTTGGCATCGAAAATAATATACATATCCACAGGCATGCTCTTGGAGATCTGATACTAGGTCCGGTGAATTTAATGTTACTCTCTAACCCAATGATGCCTTTCAATTTGTTTCTGATAAAAGTCATTGGTTTTATAGGAAGATGGGGGAGTTGTCTTGATTGTTCAATTCAGGTAGAAAGACCCACTCTGAATGTGGGGGTCACCATTGCCCAGGCTGGGTTCTGGAAAATTATAAAAAGCAGAAAGCAAACAAGCAGGTGCTTGCATGTTTATTCTTTCCCGATTCTTGACTGTTATGATGCTTAAACTCCTATGTTGATTTCCCCACAATAATAGCCTGCAATCTGGACTTGTAAGACAAGTAAAGTGTTTCTTCCCTATGTTTCCTTTTTTGTCATATCATTTTACCGCAGTAAAAACAATAGGACAGACTGGATGGGTGAGTGCTGAGGTCACCGTCAGTGGGAAAGCCACTCTCCACTCTCCAGTTCCAGCCTTGAGCCAGTGTTTCAAGACCCCCCCCCACCAGCTGAAAGAAGAGGTGTTCTCTGTGGGCCTACAGCAAATGTGTTCAGTGGTGGAGTGAACGGTGCGGAGATGCCATACAGTGGTGGTGCACTGGTCCTTTCAGTCAGGTAGCTGTAACCATGACCTGGAGTCCTTGCATGCTTGGACCCGGCGTCTATACACTGCTGCTCAGCTACTGGTCACCTCTGTCATGGTGGGCTATGCCAGAGCCTGGGAATAAAGAAATGCACATCTGGGTCTCCTCAGTGCCTGCTCGGTGCCCCCTGGTTTTAAACACAGAACTGAAATGGAGGGCTTTGGAATGGGGGAGTCGTCTTCTTCCTCTGCCTGTTGTGGGAGCTTGTGCAGCAGAAGGGGATGAGGGTGGGAAAGGCCCTTGACACCAGAAGCTCCCACCCAGCAGAACATCCCGGGGACCCAGTAGCCATCAAAGAAAGACCAAGGACCCCAAAGGACCCCAGCAGCCGGACTTCAGATGTTCAGTTGAGGTGCTCATGAATCTGTAAGATTAACATAGAAAAAATGGCTATCCCAACAAAAACAGTCTACAGATTCAATGAAATCCCCATCAGAATTCCAATGCAATTCTTTACAGACTTTCAAGGACAATTCTCAACTCCCCAAGCCCAGAATGGCCAAAACAATCCTGAGGAATAAAAGAATTTCCAGAGGTATCACCATCCTTGATTTCAATAGTGACAGCTAGAAAAGTCACATTGGTATTGGCATAGAAACAGAATACTTTGATCAGTGGAACTGAAATGAAGACCCAGATATAAATCCTATGGACATCTGATTTTTTTTATTTAAAAAAAAAGCCTGAAATACACACTAGAAGAAAGCATTATCTTCAACAAATGACGCTGGTCTTACTGGATGCCTGCATGTAGAAGAATGCAATAGATTCATACCTAGCACCCTGCCCCAACTCAACTTCTAGTGGATCAAACACCTTATCATAAAACCAGATACTGAACCTCTTAGAAGAGAAAGTGGTGAACGGCCTTAAATACATTGGCACCAGAAAAGACTTTCTAAATAGAACACTATCAGCACAGGCATTAAGATCAACAACCAATAAATGGTACCTCATGAAACTGGAAAGCTTCTGTAAGGCAAAGAACACAGTCAATCAGATAAAGCAGCAGCCTACAAAATGAAAAGAAGGTTTTCTCCAAGTCAATATTTGATAGAGGACTAATCCAAAGTAAAGAACTCAAAAACTAGATATCAACAACCAACCAACCTACCCAATTAAAAAAAATGAAGTACATATCTAAACAGAGAATTCTCAATAGAATAATCTCAAATGGCTGAGAAACACTTAAATGTTCAACATCTTAGACATAAGGGAATTGCAAATCAAAACTATTTTGAGATTCCATCTTACACCTATGAGAATGGCTAAGATTAATAATACAAGTGACAGCACATGCTAGGGAGGACATGGAACAAGGTGAACACTCCTTCATTGCTGATGGGAATGCAAACTTGTATAACCACTATGGAAATCAATATGGAGGTTCCTCAGAAAATTAGGAATCTACTGCTTTGGGCATATATCTAAATGACACACCATCCCACCACAAGGACACTCATTATGTTCAAAGTGGCTTTATTCAGAAGAGCCAGAAAATGGAAACAACCTAGATATCCCTCAACCAAAAAAATAGGTAAAGAAAATCAGTAAGATTATTACTCAGCTATTAAAAAATGATGTCATGAAATTTGTAGATAAATGGATGGAATTAGAAAAACAAAATCAAAAACAAAACCATCCTAAGTAAGGTAACAAGACCCAGAAAGACAAATATGGTATATATTCATTTATAAGTGAATATTAGCCATTAAGTAAAAGATAACCATGCTATAATCCATAGACCCAGAGAGGTTAGGGAAAGGGGAGGACTGTAGGGGG
>CM053766.1:38042273-38060157 GCA_028658305.1 Pachyuromys duprasi | reverse complement strand
TCATTGTGTGTCTTTTAATTGGGATGGGGATGTGGATATCTTGTAGTTTATGCAGAGTGTACATTATCAAGGCTTTGAATGTCTTTTGTTTTCCTAATCTTGATACTGTCATCCCTGGCCATGGAAAGAAGCAATATACCACAATTTTTCGTCTTCCTGCCCATCTGTCTTACATATCTAAATATGTTTCCTATGGGGGAAAAAGTGGTAATTTATATTATTTTCTCTATCAATGTCTTGATATTAACTCTACTGGAAAAACATAAATGAAAGTTATCTGATTTAGAATCCAGAAATTTTTTAAGCTCATAACTAATTTCTAAGTTTCCTCTTCTTAAGCTATTTTTAAAACATGAAAGTTGATTAACCTACTGAAGAGAGTAAACTTCCTGATAAAGTTTGTGATAATTGTATGTTCGTTAAAATTTAATACTTTGCATGCTTTCTTTATCACGTGTGGGCTCTTCTATAATTATAGTTCTATATTTTTTCTTTTGGCACTTTAAAGATTATTTAACTCAGTCCGACCATGATCTTGCTATGTAGTCAATACAAGTCTCAAACTCACAACCCTCTCGCCTCTGCCTCTCCAGTGCTGGGATTACAGGCATGTGCCATCTTACTTGACCTATGTAATTACTTTTTTTCAGTCTAAGGAAATTTAGCTTTGTTAGAAAGAGTTAATACTTAAAATGCTGAGCTGGAGAAATGTTTAAGATTTTATCTCTCCATTACAACACAGACACACACTTTAAAATCTATACAAACAGAGGTGGGGAAAAAAAGCCTCAATTACAAGAGCATAGAAGGAAAAAAAATCCATGGGAAGAATAGATGAACAAAAAGATTAGATCATATTGAAACTTAGTAAATTGGTCCCACATAATAGGAACAGGGAAAAATGAAAAGAACCTAACAATACACAGATAACCATGGGGAAAAGAGCAGACTTACAGGAACCAGAAAATTATGCTCAATAATAGCACTAAATGTAAATGATCCCAACTTCCCAATTAGAAGATGAGGTCTAGATGATCAGGTTATAAGATTCAACTGTTTTTCTACCAGAAACAAATCTCTCTAGCATTTTTAATATATTGACTAATATTCAGCTACTTCTTGTGATCAACTAAATAGACCCTTCTTGGGTTGTAGTACATGGAAAATCCTTTAGAGACGCCATGACCCCGCACTGAATAGCAAACGACATGGAGGGATGGTGTAAGCAGCAATGTCGACAGGCCACTGCATCCTTAAGTGTCTGCTGTCGTGCTGTCTCCTGTGGAATCTTTGCCGTGTTAATACCGAACACGGAGACGTGCTTGCTTGGCTTCCTGTCTAAGACACTGCTCTCTGTGTTCTGGACGACAGCAAAGGGCAAACAATTGTGATGTTTTGAAAAATACCTCAGAGGTGATCACTGAGCACCTTGGAGACTGAAGCCTGCCTGGGCATCTCTCTAAAGAGCTGGAAGCAATGAAGATGTGGACCACAAGGCAGAGTCCAGCAAGTCTCATAAGCAAAGGCGGCCAGGCTTCTAAGCAGTTCTGGCTCTGCATCACAGCTAGCCGCCATAGAGCCTCCAGCTGATTGCCGGAGTTGGGAAGTGCTGCGGGTTTCACCATCAAGGTTTGTTGCTGATGATTCCAAAGTCTTGGTATTTTCAGTTCCTTCTTGTAGAGCCCTGATGCCTGAGTTCTAGCCGCTTGGATTTAGGGAACTCCAAGAGGCAAGGGTGGCTCCACACGGCTCAAGGCTGCATAAAAACGCTAGCCTTGATGGACACTTTCTGGCTCAGCTTTGTCTACTCTCCAAAGACAGCATGTGATACATGGGTGCCTGCTGCTTGAAGTAACAACTGCATTTACTGTTGTGTGTGTTCATGTGCACATGAATGCTTGAGTGTGTGCACACATGGTAGGGAGGCCATAAGACTGAATGTCATTCCTCAGGCAATGTCTATTGTTTTTTGTTTTTGTTTTGTTTTGTTTCATTTTGAGACAAGGTTTTTCACTAGCCTGAGGCTGATGGATAAGGCAGGGCTGACTGGTCCCCAAGCCCTAGGGATCCTCTTGATTCTGCCTTCTCTGCATTTGGAACAATTTACTTTACCTAGGTTCTAGAGATGGGACTTGGAGTCATCTCCCAAGCCACAGAAGCATCTCAGTGATTTTAAGGTTAATAGCGAAGGCAAACCATCCTTTTCAGCACAAATGGAGGTGGCGAAGCCCACAGGTCAGGAACAGGATGCTGTGAAGCCATATGTGTTTTGAGAAGAATGCAGAATGCAGAATGCGTTAGGAATGCCGAATCCTAATGACATGGTTGGGGAAAGGCAAACAGAACATAGATGGTGACGAAATTGATTTTCTTCCTGTGGATTTTGGGCATGGTGTTACCAGAAGGCTCTTTTCTTACTAAAACCAAAAGGCTTAAGTGGGGAGACATCAAGATCCTGGCTACAAAGGCTCAAGTGACAGTGGCAGACACCCATAAGGGGAATACGTTACTAGGTGAAACAGTGCGGTTCTGAGTGCGTTCAGGAGGGTGAAATGCTGGGTGGTCAGTAAGCAGCAGGTACATTTTATTTCTTGCTGATTTTGGAAAGAAAGAAACAAAACAAAGGAGACGTTGTTAAGAAATATTTGGACATTCTTCCTAATGTTTCAGGAAGTAGTCTAGCTTTTGCACTTGGGAATGCTTATACATCTAGACATTTCCCTTTAAAAGCATGAGGATGAAGCTGGTTTCCTCCTAATGAGTGCCTCGGGTCAGAGGCAAAAGCTGCCCAGAATCACTGTGCCCTGACAGGCTTTCTGGAGTGCTTGGACCTAGCCAGCTCCTCCACAGCTCGATACACTCCATTGCCCGGAGAGAGGAAAACACACCTGCGCTTTCATTTGTCTTCCTTCAAAAGGCCGAATAGCCTATCTTTGGATGGGTTTCGGTCCTGCTTTCATTCATTAAAAAGTGAAACAAAATCAGCACTGGCTTCCCTGACAGCAGTCAGGCTTTGCTGGCTGTTCCTACTCTTGCCTTGTGGCACAAGTTCCGTTCAGGCCGGTTGCGGTCCTAAGCGTGCTATGCATGTGAAGTGTATCCAAGTACATAAGAGATGATGACACGGGGACCCGAGGGCATGGGGGTATAATGCCAGGGTACCGGTGCGTGGGAAGTCTTAACTACAAATTTCAAAAGGAGTCTGCAGGGAAAGCTATGTGCAGGCTCAAATCGGGGCTGTTGCAGTGCCTGAATGCTATCAACCTGTTTTAGCGGAGTGTTTACCTTGAGAAAGCAAGTGTTCTTTTAAGAGCATATGTTTTGTTTCCTAAAAACAAAGAGAGCAGCAATAGGGAACACAGTGAAAAACCTTGCAATGGGCTTTGGGACACATGGTCACTGAGGCTGTTTCTTCTGAATGCAAAGTCTGCAACATTAGACATCTCTTATATTCTTAGTTGTAATTCCCATATTGTAAATGCTAGGAATGCTTGTTCTATTTATATTACAGTGTTTTATCCTGTGATAACTCTTGGATGCTCATACTAAACAGCATTTTTGTATTATTTATTTCAAAGTTTCTTTGCATATGAAAATTGCTCGCAATGAACAGTAGTCTTTGGGCAGGGTGAAAACTCTGAGCCACGTGTTGGGTGTGCACTTGTAATTCCAGCAACCTGGGAGGCAGAGGCAGGAGGATCTCTAAGTTTGAGGCCGGCTTGGTCTACAAAGTGAGACCAGGACAGCCAAGGCTACACAGAGAAACCCTGTCTTAGCTGCCCCCTACCAAACAAAAAAGAAAAAGAAGGAAAGAAAAGAAGAAAGGAAGGAAGGAAGAAGAAAGAAAGAGAAAACTCTGTCAACCTCAGTCATCATTCTCTTAGGACAATGATGACTGGTCACTGAGACTCCTGAATAGGAGGGGGAAGACTTCCTGTCTGTGCCCTAAATTAGGCGACATAAGTGGAAAGGGCAACCAGAGAGGTGCTCAACAGGAATGACCACTTGCAGCCAAACTGGACAGTGAGTACAATCCCAGGATCCAGAGGTAGCAGGAGACCTGTCTCCTAAAAGTTGGTCTCTGACCCCCTCACAATGCCCACCGCCATACTAACAATAACAATAATAGCAACGGCAGTAAGGGTATCTAAATAGATGGACAGGGGAGCCACCAGCCTGTGAACCGGAAGCCCATTCGGATCTCGTAGCCTTCCCTAAGGGAGTCATGGCACAGAGGGAACCTGCCCCGTCATACTGCACAGATGATTTCTATGAGGCAGCCTGTGTGTGGATGAGCATAATGATAGCACCACATTGGGCAGGTGGGCAGCCATGTAACATGTAAATGTGCCATATGACGCCGTATGCTCAGCACCGTCAGCTTGGCCTGAGCACTGGCAGCACTGGAAGGTTGGCAGGAATGTTGCCATCTGTGTCAGAGCTTACACACACTGCGAGTGTCAAGGGCTTACATGTACCTGTAAGGCTGGCAAAAGTAAAAGGTTCTGGTTCTCCTTAGAGTCTCTGCCTCCAACCACAAAACTGGACAGCAGCAGTGCTGAGGAAGCCAGAATCTGACCTGATACTGCAGGTCAGAGTCGAGGCTCTCCTCGGGCCACTCCGCACCTTGGTGCACAGTCTTTGGTGAGGGTTTCCTAGGACACAGGCTGTGTCCTTTTTTCAGTGCTGTTCTGCTGCGTGTGAAGTTCGCTCATTCTGCTCCTAGAGTCCTTTCCAGTGAGAAGCGCCACCTCTTCATGGGTTAAAAGGGAAGGTGTGCCCCCCATCTCTGAACAAAGGATGAATGCTCTCTTCTGTCTATGACAGGTTTCTGACGTGCCTTGAATGTGAAATGTCTCCCACCGCCTCATGGGCTTGAACACTTGATCCACAGCTGTTTGAGGACATTATGGAAATACTAGGAGGTAAGGCTTCACCGGAGGAAGTGAGCAGCTGGGGCTGGGCCTTGTGTTTCAAAGCTGGGCCCTACTTCCGTCCTTTCTCTATCTCGTGACTGTTGTGCATGCAGTGTAATCAGCCACCACAGATGCCATGTCACACCTTCCCCGCCATGGTGGGCTCTATATTCTCCAACTGTGTTTAAAATAAATCCTTCATCCCTTCAATTGGTTTTGTCAAGCCAATGAGAAAAGTAAGAAATATAGCATCTGCTTCGATTCCCTGGTGGGTGGAGTCTTTCAGAGCACATCTATGGCAGGTTTGTGTCCTCAACCACTTCCGCTGTCTACTATATTTGCCCTTCTGACTGAGAATTAGGAATCCCCCTGGGGTCCTCCTTGTTATTTAGCTTCTTTAGGTCTGTAGATTTTAGAATGTTTATTCTGTACTATATGGTTAATATCCACTTATAAGTGTGTATAAACCATGCATATCTTTCTGGGTCTGCGTTACTCTACTCAGGATGATCTTTTCTAGTTCCATCCATTTGCTTACAAATTTCATGATTTCCTTGTTTTTAATAGCTGAGTAGTATTCCATTGTATAAACATACCACAATTTCTTTATCTACTCTTTGGTTGAAGGATTTCTCGGTTGTTTCCAGATTCTGGCTATTATCAATAAAGCTGTTATGAACATGGTTGAGCAAATGTCCTTGTTGTATGGTGCAGCATCTTTTGGGTATATGCCCAGGAGCGCTTGGGGAAGCACTATTCCCAATATTCTGAGAAAGCACCAGATTGATTTTCAAAGTGGTTGTACAAGTTTGCACTCCTACCCACAATGGAGGAGAATTCCCCTTTCTCCACATCCTTGTCAGAATGTGCTATTACTTGAGGTTTTCATCTTAGCCATTCTAACAGGTATAAGATGGGCAGAGCACAGGGAGTCTTATGAAAGAGTAGGGGGATAGAAGGACCCTGAGGGGTCAGGAACTCTATAAGGAGACCAACAAAGCTGGGCACAGTGTGGCCTGCAGCAACTAATGCACCAACCAAGGACCATGCATGGAGAGGACCTAGACTCCCTACTCAGATGTAGGCTATAGGCAGCTCAGTCTCCATGTGGGTCTATAGACTTAGATTTTTCACCAAACTTACTTTATTTAGGATTCTTAAACACTTTTACCTTCCTTCCAACCCCCCTACCCCCGACCTTAGGTAGGAGATTAGTAGGGAAAGGGGCTGTAGACCATTTTTATGTACTTCCTGCTGATTAGGATCGATGGGTTTTTAGGGGATTACCAAACTTAGTGGTGAGGATACCAGCAGTCCTGTCCAAAGGCCAACACCAAGCAGCAACACAAAGCAGCAAAAGCCACATGACTCAGATTGCCACAAGAAGTTCTCTGGACTGTTTCTTTCTGTGAAGTCAAGTGTAAAAGCAGGAAGATCAGCACAGTGATGTCGATCCATAAAGCAATGTCTCACTGTGTGTAGGCCTCTATGCATCTCCTCTCCTCAGAGTCCACCCACAGATGTTCTCAGCTGGCCAAAGTCATGCCCCTTACACATGAGAGCTCACAGCAAAATATCATGTGCCCTCTCACAAGCCAACCTACAGCAAAACATCACTTGCCAACTTGCAGCAAAACATCACATGACAAAACTGAGTCTTCAAGGAAACCAGAAACTTCCAGTTCATGGGTTCTCTAGTAAGGGGAGCAGAAGTCTCTGACATGAACTCGGTTCCCCTCTCTTTGATCTATTCTCAAGGCCAAAAAGGAAGAGGATGCAAGCAGTTCTGATGTTACTGGGTAGGCAAGGGTCAGATAGTAGGGGAGGAGGGTTCCCTGTTTTTGTGGACTAGGAGAGGGGAGTGGGGGAAGAGGGAGGGAGGATGGGACCAGAAGGAGACAAGGGAGAGGGCTACAATTGGGATATAAAGTGAATAAATTATGATTTAAAAAAAGAAATACAATCTTACAAGCATTTAGGAGCAGCCCAATCTATGTTTTTCCAGAGGAAGCTATTATATGCCCCTCCCCAGAAAGATCTGGGACCATAACCTCCCCTCTGCCAAAAAAAAAAAAACCAAAAAAAACCCTTGAGATAGATAAAACTGTTTCCTTTCTAAGACTCTTAACAACTCTGTAGTCTTTGCTTTCCCTCCTAAGCTGTAGGAAAAATATTAAGGACACCTACCATGCACCTGCACACAAACACTTTTTTTTTATGGGGCATAATTCTCCTGAAAATAATCTTCCATGAAACATACTCTGGGAAGCCACCATCTAGGTATGCTATCACTGGTATTCACAACGAAACTGACATATACTGCCTGCTGTATTTAAAATGACCGCAGCCAGACAAGGATGAGCTAAGCATCTGATGGGGACAGCAACAGTGCCTTAGTGGTAATCCTCCATCCCAAGCATGCATACATGTGGAGGAGCCCAGGTTCCGAGGGTCCCAGCTGTAGCAGTACACTAAGCCGTTAGCAACAGATGAATGGAAGCCCAGGAAATCTACTGTGTCCTGAAAACTACTGAAATTATGCTATTAAACAAAGTGGAGCTGAAGTATTTGAGACTGAGCAGACAAAAATGAGAACTCTTTCAATTCTTTTATTTTGTGTGCTGATATTTTCTTTCACCGAACCTTTTATTTTGTTAAATTTTTAATTTTTTTATTTATCACAGTTTATTCACCTTGTATCCCAGCTGTAGCCCCTTCCCTTATCCTCTCCCAATCCCACCTCCCTCTTTTCCTCCCATGCCCCTTCCCCAGTCCACTGACAAAGATTCCCCTTCCATCTGACTCTAGTCTATCGGGTCTCATCAGGACTGTCTGCATTGTCCTCCTCTGTGACCTGGTAAGGCTGCTCCCCCCTCAGGGGTAGGTGATCAAAGAGCCAGCCCTTTCTTTAACGTTTCCCATTTTCTTCAGAATTAGATACTTTGGCCTTTTGGGTTTGATTCCTTCTTACCTTCTGCTTTCTGCTTAACAAACAGTCTCAAATCTAGAGGCATGCATCCTGGCAAGCTCCTCACATGCCTTTGAGTACTCCATGGTCCTGACAGACAGCACCCTCCCTCTGAAAGCCTTAAACCCTAGGCTGTAAGGGTTCTGTGAGTATTTGATCTGTGGTGAGAAAGCTGCTTATTTAAAATTGTTTAATAAGCTGCTACTGTGGAAGGCTCACATGTAGAGCCCAGGCCAGGAAACTGTTGCTATGGATTCCCCTCTCCCTTTTACAACTCAGGCTTGACTCTCAAATTCAGTATTTAAGTTGTGTGCCGAGAACTTTCCAGAAGGGAGATTTCTGGAAACCACATATTGAGTGTCTGTTACATCTGTTAGGAGCGGAGGCATGACTGGAAGGCAACACAGCCAAGTAGTTTAGACTGAGTGGCCTTCCAGATGATCACTGTGAGCACAGTTCCCTGCGGTAGCGTTGTCTGTCCTACGGGCCAGTGTTTCAGCACTGTCTATAGGGACATAAATACCAGGCCATGACAAGAGTTTTATTTCTTTCAGGTTTAATTTTGAGGTCAGGGAACCTCTGAGACATGGCTATGAAAAACACCAGGGGAGAGACGGAGGTGGTGGATAGTGGGGAGATCTTTCTCACTTCTTGGTTTTTCCTGGCAGTGGGAAGTTTGCTCTCTGGCTCCACAAGGCCTCACATCCTGCGTGGGGCTGAGAGTCTTCTGGGAATGAGAAGCTAAGGCAGTGGCTACTGTAGCTTTCTTGGCTGCTTGGGCATAAGGCTGCCCCTTTCCCATTGCCTTCACGGTCCTCACCATTTCCACCCTGAGCAGACCCCTGAGGACTGGTGAAGAAGAGAACTTGACGTGTTCAGAACACTTGGCTGTTTCTAAACATCAGGAGAATTCAGCTCCCCGTCTTACAGAATGTGATCTGGCAGAAGCTTTGTGCTTTGGCTGTGAACAGCAGCAGGATGGTCCTGGAGGCTGAGTGATGCCCTTTTCAGAGTCAAAGAAACAGAGATACTTATCGGGGGCTAGATTTGTTACTAGAGAATATTTAAAAATTGCAAAAAGTAGATGTCCCGGTTTGCGTTATTTCGCTGTGACAAACCAGCCTGGGAAGGAAATGGTTTAATCTCAGCTCACAGTCCACTGTGAAGAGAAGCTCAACAGAAGACTGGAGGCAGGAACTGAAGCGAGACCATGGGGGAACAGTTCTTATTGGCGTGCTTTTCATTGCTTCCTCAGCCTGCTTTCTTAGTCAACCCAGCACCACCGGCCCAGGGATGGCACCACCACAGTGAGCGTGGCCCGACACCTCACTCCCTGCTCAAATATAATACCCCTTGGACTTGCTAGACCAGTCTGATGGAGGAAATTCTTCAACTGAGGTTCCCTCTGGCAAGGGTACTCTATATCAAGTTGACAGAGACTAACCTCATGAAGTCAATTCCTTTTGAAGCCCAACAAAATTCCACACAACATATGCAGCCATAAAAGAAGTCTCTTCATCTCGTGGAATCAGATTTGATAATTGCTAATTCGTAGAAATATTCGGACAATGCCAGTCACGATATAAAATCATGCATCTTGTGTTACAATGTCGTATTCTCTGCCAGCAAAAGTGCATCACATTTTAGGAAATGCCACTTTCTTCCTAAGTAGTGCCTCCATCATGGCATGCTTGTCCTGTGTCAAGAATCATAAAGTAAAATCCGCTTTTGATTCCCTTAAAACTTTCAAGTGATACTTGTTAAACCTGGTGCCTCAGGACGCCCTCCAGGTGCATCTGAAAGCAGGCCCCTTTCTCATCCTTTGTCCCTCTTATTCCGGTGAGCCTCTGGCCTTTGCCTCTGCAGGCTCTAACTCATCAGGGAGCCTGTGATTGTGTGAAGGGCAGTTAGACAAGGCCACTCTGCCCAAGCCTGCAACAGGTGCTTACCTATGTGGGACAGTCAGAAGATTTTTCCTGAGTTTGCTTCAATGTGTCGAGTTAGGGTACCCTTTTTCTCTGAGCTCATCAATTCCAACTCACTCCTCCTCAGGCCTTGCCATACAGGGCTCCTAAAAAGCTAGGTCAGCTTCAGTGCCCATGCCTCACACTGCTTGGTGTGAATGCTTCCCTTTGCCAAACGGACGGCTCCTCCCGCCCTAGAGGGGTCAGCTGAGAATCACTGTATTAGGATGAATTCTCTAGCCAGTTCTGTAAACAGCCCACCAGTTTCTACTGCTCCCATGGGTCTGTGTATCAACCCAGGTATGTCACCTACTTATACACTTGTATTTGTATTTTTCACAGGAAAATAGGCTTCCTGACAGCTTAGAGTGATAGTAATCAGTCTTGATTTCCAAATCTCACGCCCCTACATCACTGAAGTGTCAGGGTCTGTTGAATGAACAGATTCCTGAGTGAATGGATGAAGGGACGGCTTCATCATTGACATTTCTGTACAAGAACTCAAAGACAGTGGGAAAACACTCTGAAAGACAATGGCATTTTTTTACAGTTTTTTCACCCCAGCCCCCCCCCCTTAAGTCTTCATTTTTTTCTCTTGGCTGCACTTACTTTTCGGTCATTTTATTACATTTTCATACAGCTTTGGGAACAAGAATAAACTGCCTCCCGCTGAGTACATCGGTCAGATTTTCAATCCCCCAGAAACACAAGTCAAGTGGGGGAAGGCTGCTCACAGTGTCAGAGGTTTCACATCATTGTGCCGGGCTGAGGTAAGGCAGAGCATCATGCCAGAGGGCGCCTAGGTGCAGAAGGCTACTCACTTCACCATAGTCTGGAGGCAGTGAGGGGAAGAAGAAGGCTAGGGACAAGCTCTTCCTTCAAGGGCATGCTCACCATGAGCTATACTCTCCAGCCAGGCCGCGATTTCTACAATACTCATTACCTGACACTATTCCACTCAGCCATGACTGCACGGATGGGTGAGGCCATCTCTTATCAGCCAGCTCCTTGCCCCAAGCTCCACCTTGAACACTGCACTGGGGCCCAAACCTTCAACATGTGAGTCTTTGTGGGAGACTTCAGATGCAAAGCGCAGCAATAAGCACGGTGTAACAAAGGCAGCATGAGGAGAACTCTGGTTGCTCCTGGCAATGCTGTGTGCCCCGCTGCTCACGTACAGTCTGTGGACACTGTGTATGCTCCATTTCTTATATGTAGTCTATGGACACAGCGTGTGGCTCCATTTTTACATGTAGTCAGTGGACACAGTGCAAGTAGAATGGGGATCTCCCACGCACAGCCACATTTGTTGTCTTTATCAGTTCTATCATGGACAATCATCTTAGCTTGTTTTTTTTTTCCATCATATTTTAGTCTTTTCCTCATAATGACTCCAGTTTGAATAAATATGTAAGCGTATCTCTTTCCTGGGCTATACAATTTTTTATTAAAGGCATTTACCATCAAAAGGTTATTCGCTAACAAGACTATTTCACTAACTTTTCTTTCTTTCTTTTTTTAAATGAGTATTGGCAGAATAAGAGAATTACGGGAATGTGTTTGTTACACTTACATTCAGCTTTTAAATTTTCACCTAAAATAGTAGGATCATCTCTGCAAATCTGTTGCTTTCCCCCTACATTTTATTTAGAGCAAGTTATTTTTTATTCTACTGCTTGTTCCACGGTCATCATTACCTTTATGCTTGATAGCTTCAGCTGAAACACTAACTGGCCTAGATCAAGGGTTTCCCATCTCTGTGTGTTTTTTTTACTGGGAGCCGTAAAAGGAAATATGCTCTTAATGTTTACATGTCTAGTCCATTGACAAGAAGCAAGTGAGGATGAGAGAAGCAAAAAACACGTAAGGAAAAAATGAGAAGTAGCCCAAAGCAAAGCCATTGATGTTCATGAAAACAGATTGTGGCAAACAAGAGACTCTGCAAGAGAAGCCACCATGAGATAAGGGCTTTTGCGTTGGGCTTTCTGATAGAAGTGGAAGCTGTCTGTGCAAGGTTTGGGCTGGAGTTGCAGCTACTGGCCAGGCTGCTTCAGGGAGAGTACATGGGAGATGAGCAGGCTGTGGTGTGGACAGTATCATAGGGCTCGCTGTAGTTTCTATGTTGGTTCCGCATTATAGGACAGCAACAGGAATTTCATCTCCCTCTGTGTGGTAGAAAGGTTCCTGGAAGGGCTGGAGATGAACTCAGTCAATAAAGTGCTTGCCGAGCAAGTGTGAGGACCCGAGGTCAAATCCTCACAATCCATTTGAAAAGCCAAGCGTAGTGGTGTGAGCTTGTCACGCCAACTCTGGGGAGGTGGAGAGTGCCGGATACTTGAGGTTCCCTTTGGCAGGTCTCAGGCCACCAAGCAACACTGTCTCAGACAAAGGCGAACAGTGCCTGAGGGACAACACTCAATGGATGTCCTGACCCCTACAGGTATGTACCACACATGTAAGCACATGCCCATTGCTTACATACCTGTGTACAATTGGATTGCGCTTCCTTATCTGTAAGAACATAAACAAAAAGCAGCACCACAGATGTCCTATGCAACCCAAGTTCTTTCCTTTGATGTTGAAGGCATCACCAGAAGCCTTTTCTTCCTCCCTGATTGAGAGTTATCCACGAACTCCTCAGCAAGCTAGTGTTTCCTAGTTTCATTTTGCTTTTCAAGACCTGAGCATGAACCATCTTCATCCCTTCCTGTTAGAAACCTTCCATGACTGTAATTCAAGCACCAAGGGGATTGCTCAGTTAAACTAGAACATTCTATTTCCCTTCTTCATTCTGTCTTTTAATTGACACTATAAATAATGACTTCACTACTTTCTTTGCCTTTTACCATTTCAACTCTTGAGCTATTATTTAATTATGAAGATTTAAATTTTCCCTTATTCAATTTACATTGAATAAATTCATTTCTACCAGTGATTATTTTCAAAGGCAAGAAACTAGAAAGGTGTTCAGAGGGCTAAGTTTCAAACTTACAAGTTAAAGTTCATTTGAAAATGCATATTTTCTTATGTAGCAATAATTTCATTTTTTTAAAAAAAGAGAAAAAGAAGATCAAATATATTTTAATTCAGCTTTTATATTAGTGCAGGAGTACTATGAAATCACAGCTTATTGTAAATATGTCACATCGTTCTTCTCTGCTGAACTTACAAATGGTGTAGGGAAATCTATTCTACTAGGATGTGTGGATTTAAATTTTACGATTCTATTGCTCTTATGTGCTATGTGCTCTGGTAGAATTCAACAGGAAAGCTTGAGACTTTACAGCCAGGTGATATAGTGCAACGAAGATTGAAAAGAAACCTTAAGGGAGATCAGACTAAGTCATACTTTAATGAGGGGAATGACCTCTTCTTTCAAGGCCAAGGAAATTACCCTGCTGCTTCAGTACATGTAACTCTTTGCCAAAATAAGTTGCATGTACTGAACAGCCAACAAAGAAACACCTGAGTTGTTCTATTCTTTCCTTTGTCTTCCTTCTTAGCTTCTCTTTTGCTACTCATTTTCTATATAATTTATAGATTAATGGTTGAAGAAGAAAGACAATACACTTTGACTTTTTTTTAAGTCCTGAATAAGTGCACAGCCAGGACAAACCAGAAAGAGTAAGCAGGACATAGTCCCTGCAGATACCAGACCAAGCCCTACTCTGACACTTTAAAATGAGAATGGCATTGGGCCAAGAGAAGTGTTGTCTTTGCATCCTAAGAGGCCAGTCAACCATGTCAGTTTCTATAGTGTCACTGAGCAAGGAAGCTGGCTGCTGGTGCACCCTTACAGAGAAAGAAAGTCTGCTGTCCCCTTGCTGCTGTTTAGTGTCGAGGTGGTACCCAGTGGTGGGGTTTGCCAGGCAGACACCATTCCAGCCTGCAGCCACACAACCCTTACTGCTTCCCATGGGAGCCAGGGACACAGAGAGTCAGGAGAGTCACAAGGTAGCAGCTGCTCTCAGAAGAGACTAGAATGCTTCCTTTTCACTCATACACACCTTTCCTTTGCTGTGAAAGTTGCTGGAGGGGAACGTGATTCTATTTTCAGTTATTTGTGCATGGTGACCCTGGTCAGCTTCCTGGCCCTGTATTCACGTGGCCTTTCTTCTGCTTGCTCCACATCCTTTCCCAGAGTCATTATAAGTCAAGCTTGAATTCCCCTTTTGAATTTTCTCCGTCTCAGACGTCTGAATGGGTTCCCAGCAGTAGCCAGCAGTTGTTTGATCCCTCTCCCTTCGCCCTACTGTGTTTCCGGCTGCTATGTCCATTTTTTTTTGTTTTCATTTTATCCTTAGGCATTGTGGATCACAGTTTTTTGATGGGCTCATTTCCTCCAGTACCAGGATGAAGAAAATCAACAGCAGTTTGCTAGTTTTGAACTTGGTTCTTTTGAGCCTATAGTAGGGATGCATTTACAAATAACTCTTCAAGGTTGAGGGTCTGTAGGAGTGGTAAGGAAAATACTGTGTGTATATAAAAATAAGGAAATGTATTTATTTGAGTAAAAATGATAGATGGGGCATGGCTATAGCCACAATAAAGAAAGTTGGCAGGTTCATTAAAACAGAAGAACTCAGAGAGGGAAGGTGGCATTGCTGAAGGCAGCTGGGACCCAGGAGATCTTTTGAAGCAGTAACAAAGTCCCAGGAGAATGGAGCCTCTGTGAGGACCTCTGCAGTTGGCACAGTTCACATGATTCAGTATGTCAGAGAAAGTTCTATAGGTACGTGGGGTAGAACTGGAGCCCCAAATCCTTGTTTCATCACAGGTGCCCACATGGTCATCTATCTGCTTCTAGAAGATTTCTGTAGGCTTCCGGAAGCCTAAAACTGCTCCTCAGGGCTGCTATATGTCTAATGCCCTGAATACCATGCATTTTGTTATGTGTAAGGGAGCTTTGGGGAGGTGTTCTAGTTTTGTTTCTGTTGCTGTTATGAAATACCCTGAGAGGGACTAGCTTAGATAATGAAGGGGTTATTTTAACTCATAATTTCAGTTCATCACTACAAGGAAATTTGCAGCAACAAGAGCTAGAGATGGTTAGTCAGATCACATGTACCACCAAGAGAGACAAAGCTTGCATGCATGTTGCTCTGCCGGCTGTCCACTTTCAGGTTGGTTCTTCTCACAGCAAGAAAGGCAATTAAGACAATCCCTTACAGACATGGCTATAGGCCAACCTCATCTAGATGGTTCCCCACTGAGACTCTCTTCCTAGCTGAGTCTAGGTTGAGTCATGTTGACAACAAAAGCTATCCATCCCCGGAGACATCCTAAAACATCTTAATAAGGGTAAACAGTTTCCCTTTCTCCGCTTCATATTTTGCTGTTGGCTTCAAGAGCATTGGGCTTCAAACACTGTGAAAATTGGCCGCAGAAGCTGTGTTGAGGGAGCCAACAAACAAAAGCAGGCAGAGGAGGAGCACTTGGATGTGTCTTCAGAGGGACTAGCTAAGCACTATGGTGCCCTGTGACTAGTACCGAGTATGAGTGATCTTTCTACACGAAATAGGAAACTGAAATTCTAATCGTGTGAGAAGGTAGCACTTTGCGGAGTGACTATCTCTACTCATAGGCCCCGGTTCTAGCCAGGAGCAGTGTCCTAGCTCTGAGAAATGACAGCACATTCACCACTGGGGCAGACATGGCAAACGGGCCTTCTTGGGAACTCCATGCTGACAGTCACAGCTCAGCGTAGCTCTTCCCCACCAGAAACATTTCCCTCGCGTTTACGGGGCTCGCTATAGACCAACTGTGGTTTTTTTCCTTTCGTTGAGTTCTTCAGTCCTCAGCACAGGCCAACTGCTTCTTTTCTACACCATAGCCACCAGCCTGCACCCGTGACCACTGGGTTTCAGAGCTGGTGTCAGACATAGGAGCCCTCCTCCTGCACTGTCCTACCAATGCCAAAACAAGCAGATTAATCCTGGTGCCAGCCTACCAAGCCAGCCAGCCCAGTAAGACTTCTAGTATATCTAGACATTCATATTGGCTCGTTTTGTTTTCTCTCCCCGGGGTGATCTTGGGATTCTTGCCAAGGGGGTCTAAATGGCTGTCAGCAGATAATGCCACATGAAGGTTTTATAAGCTGACATTTCCTGTTGCTGGGCTTCCATGTCTAAAGGCCAAACCAAACAGTGTTTGGACTCTCTGGAGCTCAGACTGTTTCTGTCTCTCACTCTTCCTTCTCTTGATCTGGCCCTGGGGTCCTCTCACCCCTGTCTCTCCATCCAGCTCATGCAGAAGCGCAGGCTAGGGTGAGAAGGCAGTTATTGCCTTCCGCCCAGGCAGAACTGCTAAGAGTCTCCTTGGGAAACTGAGGCAGCTGCTGGTGTGATGTTGGCATTGTTCTAAGAGCCGGAGGGAAAGCCTTGGCTGGAACACTTCCTGTGGAATGCCAAAAGATTTAGACAGAAGCTCAAATCTTTCTTGCTGCCAAGTTCTGCTTCCTGTCCATTGAAACAGATCAACACAACACTGAAGTTCATAAAGCAAGAGTTAGGAGAAGGGAGCAGCAAGGAGTGACAGGCCCAAGTGTGTGTGTGTGTGTGTGTGTGTGAGAGAGAGAGAGAGAGAGAGAGAGAGAGAGAGAGATTGGTGTGATAGCTGCGCCCCTGCACCATGGAATGACAGCCCCATAGAAGAAGTATCCTTGGAAGTGTAAGCCAAATTTTTACAGGCAAAGCTGTTGAGAAAACAGGCTAGGGACTTCTTCTGTAGAGCTGGTGAATGGCCCACTGTGGCTGAGCAAGGCAAGGCCTGTACATGTGTCTACAGGAGGCCTGGCCTCCTGTTTTTAACAGCACAGAAAAGAGGGAGCAAAGTGGTTCTGCTGGTAGAGCATTCACCCTGCCTGCCTCCCTGGGATCCATCGTTAGCACCATATCATCCAGGAATGGTGGTGCACACATTTAAGCCCAGCATTCCAGAGGTGAAGGCTCCAGGGTCAGCAGTTGAAGGTCATCTTCAGTCACGTAGTAAATCCATTGTCATCCTGGCCTACCAGAGGCCCTGTCTCAGCGACATAAAACACGATAAACTAAAAGAGCATATCAACCACAGGAAGGCACTGCATGGCCTGGATAATGTCCTCAGCTCCTCCGAGGCCTGTGGCCTCTGCAGGAATGTGTCCTCACACATGCCTTTTGCCAGCACCGTTCTGATTGGCCCCTTCCTCAGGGGAATCTTAGTTCTCTCAAATTTATATGAATCCTGAATTTCTCAAAACCAGCTGAATTTTAATCTTGTCAGAGTGCAAAATTAACCATCACAGTAAGGACAGAGAGGAGCAAAATATATATATATAATTGAATTCTGGATGTCTGGTGGGAGGGAGTGGAGAGGACTCTCATCAACTAAAACTGGGGCATGTACTTTAAAGACAAAGATGAGGGACAGTTTAAAATGACACTGAGTTTGAAACACTTCTGGAATGTGTACCCGGACTTCCATGGCTGTTTACATTTGAAATGACAATGTAGATCATGGCTTTTTCTAGTTTCTCATCGTTTAGTAATTTTACAATGGATATGCATAAAGTTGGTAGGAAGACAAAAAAAATCAATAAAAAAATTCACTCCTTTAGGAGTGGATGTGAAATGGTGGAGAGATCACTGCTCTGGATCCCTGCTTAGCTGTCACTCCTAAGGCCTACCTGCTCAAGCCCTCTCCAACTTTCTTTATGGTGATCAGACAAAAGACAGAGGTAAGACACTAAGACTGCAGCCTGACAGTGCTTGAGGCTCAGTGATTAGCCTACCCTGGTTGCTTTCATGTCCTAGGAGACACTGGCTCATCTGCATTGCCTAAATGATGTCCCTAGATCTTCTGAGGCCCGCACCCTCTGCATAAGTATGTACCCACGCAGCTTTTGCCAGTCCTGTTCTGTCCAGCCCACTCCTCGGGGGAATCTCAGTTCTCTCAAATTTTATAGACCTTGAAGCCCCTTTCCTGTATGGGACCCTGTGTCCTTCCCTGCTCACAACACAAACCCCTGTGTTGGCTGATTAATTTCTTTTTTTTTTTTT
>CM053766.1:37970047-38041773 GCA_028658305.1 Pachyuromys duprasi | reverse complement strand
GCCCTGATATATTTGATCCTTGCAGAGCTCCTGTCCTCTCCAGGTCATACTAACTCCCCCTTCTTTCATATGATTCCCAGGCTATGTTCTTCTGCCCTTCACTGGCTGTCATACACATGTCACATAAACTAACACAGACACACTCATACACATGCAGGGAGTATGTAGAGGCAGGAGGATCACTGTAAGTCTGAGGGTATCCTGAGCTCTGAGAGGTATCTAGTCCAGGCATGGCTATATAGTTACACAGAGAGATCTTGTCTCAAAAACTAAAACAGAAAAAAAACACTCCCCAACCTCAAGAATGTATAAAATTAAAGTGATTGTGATTAGAAAATGTGTAAGAACTTACCCTGAACAGGAGCAGATAAACAGAGTCTAGTAAAAAGGGACTCAATCCCAGCTATAAAGGGTAAAACCGAATACATAAACTTGTATGTTTATTTATAACTGACTAAAAGGAAGAAACTCTTATTCAATTATCCTCCTCTTCTGAAAGGAGTTAATTTGTCATGACTGTCAAAGACTTATCAGAAACATATCCTTACCAAAATAGAATATATTAGTTGGGGCTGGAGAGATAGCTTGGTGGCTAAGAGTTCTTACACTGCCTTTCCAGAGGACCCAATGTCCCATTCTTCTCTCTGGGCAACTTCTCTCTCTTTCTCTCTCATTCATGCATGCATACACACACAGTGAATACACTCACATAGACGCACACATAAGTAAAAGATAAGTAAATATTCAAAAGGAAAACAAACAAACAAACAAACAAACAAAAAACATGTGACCCTAGGTAAATTTTCAAAATATATAAAAGTAATTCAGGCTGAAAAATTACACAATTCTAACTGTTTAGATACAGAAACCAGGTTGAGTGCTGAGAAAATCAGAAATCTCAGCAACAGGCAGGGATCAAATTCTTCTGTTGCATAAATCGTGTTTATTTGTTGAGCTCTGTGAAACCTTCACATGGAACCGTGAGTCTCCCCTGTTTTTTTTTTTTTTTTGTTGTTGTTCCAGAAAAGCCTTGTGCAGGTCAACGAGAGTCTTGCCAAACCTTTCATCAGATATGGGCCAAGGTTTTTATTTTATTTTATTTTTAAGTTGGGCCATTCAATAAATTTGACCATGTTTAAACTAGATTCCTTTTCAAATGAAGAGTTTCAGCTGACAGACAAAGCAAGAGAAGTACAGCCAATTATTAGATTTTATAAAAGGAAACTTGCTATGATGTTTCCTTATGCCTTATTTTATTTTAAAGTTTCAAAGAAATTTTGGCCTAGTGGAGGACACACACACACACCACAAAACAAAAAACACAACTTAGTCTGATACTGTATCTTTTCTGTATAGAAGAGTAACTAGAATTTATATGACCAGTGAAGCTAGTTTCTATTAAAGACCAACAGTATTAAGCCTATATTGCCATAGCAATACAAATATTTACTGTCCTGTTATTGTTTAACATGTCATATGCGTGTATATGATTTATTTCTGCTGTAGATCTCTATTATAAATCCCCTTACAGACTAAGCCAAGCTTCGTCGGCCACAGCAGAAGCCAAGGACACAGCTCCTTGCTCCGTGAACCCCAGTGTGTGGAAACTTTGCGGAGACCTCCACCTGGGTGAAGCCAGGATTCTTGACTACTAGACAAAGGAGACTTTCGGAGTGGATATAAGGCAGTGCTGGAGTTTGTTAAAATATTTTAACATTGGTTTAAGCATGGGTCCTTCCACAGGACCTTCTTCTTGGTGAGACAACTATCCGTGGTCATGGCTGCCCGAACCTGAGTTTCAATATGGTTTACAGCAAGGAAAATTTACCTTTTTGTTCAGGAAATCAAAGTAGTCGTATGGAAGGTCATGTCTGTGAAAAATACCTGCTGTCAGGTATTTATTGTGAGCACTTCCCATTTATCATGGTTTCCTGGCCTCTTTGTAGTTCAGTGTTGACATCTATAGATCAACAGAAAGCATAAAACACGGGGGAAAATCAAAGTGTAGAACAATTACTTAAAGAGTGGAAAACATGCCTGTTATGGTGGCTATAAGAACTGCATAGCATTTAACAGAGAAATACAATAGCTTCTGATTATGCCAAGACTGTGAATAACAGCATTGTTAAAGTCAGGAGACCATCTAGTTACTTGGCAGAAATGCATAGAGGAGTAATTAATGTATGGAAAATATCAATTGTAGAGAGCCTATTGCCATAATCAAATTAATAATGGAATTTCTATAGCCTTGGGAGCTACTTGTCCTGATTCATTCACTCACCCAGCTGCTTTGGGTGGAAGCATCATGTTTTCACTGACCCATCCTTCCTCCCACAGGTCTTGGGATATAATTGAAACCTAGGCTCGGCCAGCACAAGGATCAGTGCTAAAGCATCCTTTTCTTGATGGCAGTCCAATGGCTTAGCCTTCACCTGGGGGGGGGGCTTTGTGTTAAGTTCAATGATGCTATATTCGAAAAGCTCCCTTTGGTTTAAGCAGCAGGAGGACAGCCTGCGTGTGGAGGTGGGGGCTGCCGGGCCTGTGTTCTGTCAGCCTGTCAGCTACGCTGTGGACTTTATTCGTCAGTTTGGTATGCCATTATTTTTAAAGTGATTTATTTTGTTTTCAAGTGTGTGTTTCAAGGTGTCTATGCATATCAGGATGGATGTGTGAGTGCAGGTACCTGTGGAAGCAGAGATATCAGAATGCCCGGAGCTGGAGTTACAGGCACTTGTCAGCTGCCTGGCTGATATGTGTGCTGGGACTGGATTCTGGTGGGGTTCTGGTACTCTTCAAGAACAGTATGCTTTCATAACTGCTCCCAGGTATGTAAACATTTTGATATCAGTTAAACCTGAGAAAGAAAAAAAACCCAAAGTAACCAATGTTAGGTTCTTTTATAAAGCATAGTCACTTTAACTCCCAAACTTGGAATAATAAAAATGAACCAGGGCTTTCTCAGAAAATTGGAAGTAGCTCTACCTCAAAACACAGATATATCACCCCTGGCCATATACCCAAAAGATGTTCTACCATACAACAAGGAGATTTGCTCAACCATATTCGTAGCAGCCTTATTCGTAATAGCCAGAAACTGGAAACAACCCAGATGTCCCTGAACTGAAGAATGGATAAAGAAAATGTGGTACATTTACACAATGGAATGCCACTCAGCCATTTAAAACAAGGAAATCATGAAATTTGGAAGCAAATGGATAGAACTTGAAAAGATCATCCTGAGTGAGGTAATCCAGACTTAGAAAGAGGCACATGGGTATGTCCTCACTTTGAAGTGGATATTAGTCTTATAGTACAGGATAAACGTACGACCATTCACAGACCCAAAGAAACTAAGTAACAAGAAGGACCCAAAGGATGGTGCTTGGATCTCACTCATAAGGGGAAATAGAATAGACAGTGGAAGAGAAGAGAGGGAACAAGGTAAGAGAGGGAGTGAGGAGGAAAACGAGGATGGGGATCAGATATGGGCAGAGCATGAGTGGTGGGTGGGGGAAAGAGAGTGAGAGGTCTTGGAAAGAGTAGAGGAACCTAAGGTGGGCATCACTGAGGCAAGCTGAAGACCTATGTCAGAGTAGGCTCTGGGGAGGTTATGGCAGTGACTAAGACTCCTACTAGCGGGGGTCATAAAAACTGAAGAGGCCACCTTCTAGCCAGATGGGACTTCAAGTGGAGGGAGGGTAACACCAACCCACTCCCAACAACTTCAGCCCAAAATTTATCCTGTATGCAAGATGTGCAGGGATAAAAATAGAGCAGAGATTAAGGGAATGTCCAGCCAATGCCTAGCCCAACCTGAGACCCATCTCCCTGGAGATTAAAGATACTCTGCTATGCTTGCAGACAGGAGCTGAGCATATTTGTCTTCTGAGAGGCTCCTCCAAGCAGTGGATCAAAACAGATGCTGAGACTCACAGCCAAACAGAGCAGAGCAGAGTCTTGTGGAAGAGTTGGGGGAAGGATAGCAGGTCCCAGAGGGAATAACTCCTCAAGAAGACCAATAAAATCAACTAACCTGGGAACAGGGGAACATAGGGAAACTGAAACAGCAACCAAGGACTATGCATGGACTGGACCTAGGTCCCCTACATATATGTACCCGATGGGCAGCTTAGTCTTCATGTGGGTCTCCTAGTAAGGGGAGCAGGGCTGTCTCTGACGTGGACTCTGTTGCCTGCTTTTTTATCACTTCCCCTAGGCAGTGCTGCCTTGTCCAGTGGAAGAGGACACATTCAATCCTGAAGGAACTCGATGTGCTGAGGTGGGTTGGTGTAGGGGAGCTTCCCTTTCCTGAGGAGTAGGGGAACGGAGTTGGGGAAAGAGGATGAGAGGGTGGGACCAAGAGGAAAGGAGGAAAGAGGCTACAATTGGGATGTAAAGTGGAAAAAAAAGAGCCAGGGCCAGCCCTGCTGTTGTGACCTAGCATAAGCGCTGGGCGTATCTCCTTGCTCTATGACTCCCATGTCAACAATGCTTTCTGTACAAATGTGACACACTCAGTGGAAGAAGCCAGAGTGTCAGGGAGGTATTCAGCAAAAGCTTGAACCATTTCGCTCCCTGCCTGTGGTTATTATTTGGACTCACTTAGCAACAGCTGATAGTTTGCTTAAGATGAATAGTTTCTAGGAGGCTGACACGGAGATGACTTAATGCAGAATATGGCTTGTGTTAGTTAAACTCCAAAGGATTAGCCCTGCTAGCTTTCATAAATAACACCTGCTCAAGCCTGCTGGTGTTGTCTGTCCACATGGAATGTACCGGAGCAAAACCTGGCACAATTGACAGACTGAATTATTAAAGACAAAGGATTTTTATTATTTAAAAACAGACAACAAAAAAACCCGTTGTCCTTTTGATACTGCGAATTTGGAAATTAACCCTGACACAGCCAGTTCCACGGGGCTATAGAATCACGATTTACAGATGTGCAGAAAGACCACAAGCAGTATTGCTACTCTCATGAGTTTCCCAGTATCTTTTATAGGGAAATAAGAATCTTCTAGACTGTCTCTGGATATTAGCAACAAGTACAGTCAACATAGATACAGGGACTTGGCAGGCTCCGTAGGTAACTGTCTCAAGTTCGTGTGGCTTGTTCAATTGCAAAGTTGGCTGCACTGCACCATTCGGAGCACGGTTGTCCCTGGTGCTTCACTTTGCAGGCAATTCCAGATACAGAGGTTTTCTCCCACTGCAGGAATCTGAGAGGTTATGTGGCCTGTTTTGACCCATGCTAACTTTCTGTGGATCCTTCTGTCTTTGTCTCTGTCCCGTTTCCCTCTCTTCTCTCACTCTGCTCATTCCAACCCCCAAACAGGCTTAAGCTGGCCTGAGGAAGAACTGCAAATCCTTTGGAGTCCAGCCGCAGCTCTCTGGCCAGGGACTCTATCCGCTAGTCAACCCGGATTTCCTAGCAGCTTCCTACTGACATCCAAATGAGCACAGTTGTATCAGTGGAGGCAAGCTTAGATCAACATCTCTGCTCTGCTAACTAAGGGGCTCAGGAGAAGCAATAGATTGCTGTTTTAAGTCATCAGGTTTTGAGGTGAGGTGAGGTGTGTGTGTGTGTGTGTGTGTGTGTGTGTGTGCACATGTGTATGATGATGATGTGTATAGATACTAGTGGAAGCCAGAAAAGCATATTGGATCTCCTGGAGTGGGTTGTGACCCACACTATGTGGGTTCTGGGAACTGAACCCAGGTTCTCTGCAAGAGCAGTAAATGTTCTCAACTGTCAGCCATTTCTCCAGCAACCAAAACGTCTAGCTTTCACTAAAAGTTATTGGGTGTACAGCAACAACAAAAAAGAAAGCTTAGTCTCTTTTCAGGGAAAATGAAATCAATAGAAGCCCTGAAGAGACTTGGCCATGGAATTGAGTATACACCAAGACTTTTAGTCAAGTACACTAAATATGTTCAAAGAGATAAATGAAATCTGGGAGAAAAAATGAAACTAAGAGGACAATGTGAGGTAATTGTTGATTATCAGCTTCATGGGATCTACAATTACCCAGGAAACAATTACCTAGGCATGCCTCTGAGTTGTTTTCTCTCTGGGCACACCTGTGGGCACTCATCTACATTAGATTAGTAGTAGTGGGAGGATTCCCCCTATAAGTGGGTGACACTGTTCCCTGGTCTTGTGTTCTAGACCATATAAAGGAGAACTTGAACTAAGCACTATCACTCATTGTTCTCTGCTTCTTGATGGTGGGTGTGTTGCAGCAACTGCCTCAGGCCCCCTCTGCCATGACAGCGTATAAAGAAATCGGGCATTCTGTGTGGATTAAGTTTTGTTTGTATACAGATCCGTTAGAGATAAGTGTCATGGAAGCTGAAGGAGGTGCTGTCAGTCGATGTTCAGATGTTCATCCCTGACTAAATGTCTCCATGGTGCTGACATGTCTCTCCCCCCACGCCCTACTGCAGAAGTACAGCTTCCATCCCAGCATTTATCATGGATGCTCACTGCGTGCAATCTCAGATCTGCACAGAGGTAAGAAGCCTTCCTAGCCCACTCTGATTTCAGAGTGAGACCTCAGGGAAAGATTTTGAGGAAGATAGAAATAGAATTTATGTAACATTAACTGAACACATGTGATTACACAAGCACTTCTCTGCTCTCTCGGCGGAAATAGCCTCCACCATGGGTTTCAGATCAACTGAACTCTGAATCACGATTGTTGATTGACAAACATCCAGTCAGTAATATTTTCCAAAACAACTTAAAGACACCTATAATTACAACAAAAATGAATCCAGTTATTTTAAAATAATAGTCTAGAATAATAGTCTAGAATCATAAGGATCTATAAGCCAAAATATAAAAACAGTAAATTAGAGCAGTAACTAGAAATCCCCAGGCATCCATGACTTGAACAGATGCTGACTTTACCCTCCTCGGGTGCCATCTTGACTTGAAGCCCATCAGGTGACTAACATTCCAATATCTGCCACAGTCTCTCTGGTCCAAATCGCTGGGGGGTAGGGAAGCACTATCTCTAGAGGCTCAAAGCGATTAGTAAAACCTGTGCAGAGAACTTTGTAAAAGCCACACCCCGAGGAAGACATAGTGTCTCCCATGAGCCTTTCTGGGGAGAAATCTACATTCTGCCTCAATCTGAAAAGCAAAGAAAAAACACAACCAAAACAATGCTGAAGGTGGATTATAGTTGTTCACTTAGTTTGTGCAATGATATTGGGCATTTATCCAAAACACTATTGATTTCATCTTACCTGGAGGTAAGGATGGGTGGAAGGTTATTCCTGAGGGTGAGTCCACAGAGTTCAGGGAACATTCTCCAAGGCCTCTCTGTGAGCAAAGGCCGTCGCTAGGAGAAGGCACTCTGGAGACTGTCATATGGGGCACAGGGGTATGGCACAAAACCACATTCACCTAAAAATCACTGTTTTGCAATTATATGGAAAATTCTGTTGAGATAAGATTTTGAAGAAATGTTAAAAGTTGTTTATAATTTTAGTTTTTTTTATGTATTTATTAAACTGACGTCCACAGGCTCCCTCACATGGAGACAGCTGCTCCATTATTCCAGGAAGAGAGAGAGAACAAAGGATTAGTCTTATTTATCTTCACAGGACTGTTTCAGAGATGCAAGCAATCCATAACCACTGATGGCTGGAAAACAGTACAGAGGCTGATTTGTCTCAGTCCATGGAGTGCAGAGAGTGTGCCTAGCATGTGTGAAAACCAGGTATCATCTCCAACACATAAAGTAGCCATGATGGTGCATGCCTGTAACTGAAAAACTCAGGGAGCAGAGGCAGGAGGATTAACAGTTCAAGATCATCCTTGGGTACATAGCACATTTGAGGACAGCTTGGGATATATGAGATTCTGTCTAACAAACAAACAAACAAATAAAGTATATGAGTTTTGAGGAAAATTTTCTTGGTAAAGTCTCTGGTAGGAGTTAAACAACCATTTTTAAGGAGGAAAAGACAATTTTTGCAACATTTGTACCACTTCACAGAAAGTATTCTGCCTTTAGAGTCTGAGCTAGGCTGTCCCCTCCAAATGCCAGTTTAGCCTGACATTGCCAGTAGTTAGAACACAAGGGTTCACTTTCCTTGCCACTACAAAAGCCAAACAGCAGACACAGGAACTGGCCTCCAGGCTGTGCTTTAACCAGAAATCAGGCAGTCTGGGAATAGAGACTTGTTTGACACCTCTAACAGATCTGTCTTCCTTCCCTGTCCCATCTCTAGCTAGCATCTTTACAGGAACTCTGAATCAAGGCCGTCAAAGTTTGGTCTTGACCCTTTGGTCATGTGGTCAGCCTTGTCTCTGAGATTTCTATTGCTGATATTCCTCTCAGTGTCTCCTGTTCTTTTTCTTCATTGTTATCCCCTCTCTGTATGCAGGACTTTACTTCTTCTGAAGACCTCTGAGTCTAGAATTCTTCCTGAGGTACCACCCAGGTTACACCCAGGTTAGTGGCTAACTTGGAACAAACCATTCCAACGTGTATGTATTCTGTATCATGGTGTCACAAAGAAAGCTTAGTAAATTGCAGCTGGTTTGCTTGTCATCTTCTCTGATTGGACAGGGAGCACAGACCTAGGTCTGTTCCCAGGTCTGTCCCCAGGTCTTAGTACAGATGGAGCTGGTCTATGTCCTGGGACACCATCACCATGACTATAAACAAGAGTTCGGCAAGCTAGAGCAGCACGGTAGGGCAGGAGATATGTGAGTGTGCATTGCTGTTATAAACACATAGGTGAGAAGGGAGCTTTCTAGAAACTCTGCTGTGAGCCCATGGCACCTGAGCATCTCCCCAAACTTAGGCATCCCTGTCGGTACACAGCAAGCACTTTCATAAATTGGAATGATCACAGGGAGACACTATGGCATTAAGTATTCAAAAAGATGCAGCCTCCTGAGGCAGGCGGAGCTCTCAGGACAGACCCCTTAGCCAGGCTGTCCTTCTGTCTGTGTTCATCTTCTTCTCCCTGGGGCTTCAATTTACCACAGGCCACAGCTTATGAAGACTGTGGGGCTTGTCTGCAGGTGCTACATGTCCAAAAAGACACCCCAGAAAGCAAGCACTGTTCACCTCCTCCCCCATCTGCTGGTATACTGGCTCTAGACCTAGTAAGAGCTTAATTGTTTCATTCTTATGATCATTTATATTTACATAGAAGAAAACATTTTGTGCTTTAAAGTGATGCAAACTGACTGTTCTCTAAACACTCAGAGATTTATCCCTTCTGTTAGTATAGTTTTCATATTAGAAGTGGTGGTCCTGACCATTTATTGGCTGACTCTGTGCACCTATACCCCTGGAAAGCATTTAAATGACTTCATCCTTTATCAGAACACTAAGAGGCACACACAGATGTCACCCCTTCTTCACATCTAGGGAAGTGGGAATGCAGAATGATGAAGTATTTTTCCATGCTCATGAAGCTTCCAAGTAGTAAAATTTCTGGGGAAAAAAACACTCAGAAGTACTATTTAATCTCACTAAGAACATTTCAGGGGTCTGGGGTCACCATGGAACCCAGACCAACTTCAACTCTACATACTCCTGCCTCCAGAGAGCTGGGATTCCAAAAATATGTCACTACGCAAAGCAAGAACTTAATACTGTCACTGACCCTCCGGCATTCTATAGCGATTCCAACTGAGATTTCACTAAAATACTGGGTTGTATGTCACCACCAGGGAGAGACCAGGCAATGTGAAACACAGCATTTAATAACCATTCACCATTCTTCTAGACATTTTATACACATAAAACAGTTTAATCTTCCCAGCAACCAAACAAGCTTGATTTCATCATGACTGTCTTTTAAGGAAAAAAATTAATAGAGGAAAAGTTAAGTGACTTGCCCAAAACCTCATGTTAATACATGGTAGCAATGGAACTTAACCGGGCAGTTTGATTTGGGCTTCTTTCCTTGGCCACTACACTTGACACTTTTTAAACCAAGAAGGAGATAAGTCCTCTTCTAACTCTGGCATGTCATGTCCACTCTTGGATGAGCTTCTGTCAGCATCTTATTACTTTGGCGGCTGTGTCCCTACTACTCCACTTCCAGTGTCTAAGGCACATTTTGCCATCCAGGAAGCAGTCAGGAAACAGCCAAGTGAATGACACTTGATTATTTTCTGTGAGATGTTTCACACAGCCTCTGCACTGAGACACTCATTGCACGGGGCAGCACCACAGTGAATTACTCTAAATTTATTCTGATCCTATTACTGAATTTCTAGATCAGTTTTGCTTTTAATGGCTGGCTTTCCTGTCAGTGGGTTCCTAGTTTCTTGTTGTATCTTGATTTATATCTATTGTGCAGGAAGTATTCAGGAATTCTACTGTCCTTGTGAAATCTCGCTAAATCATACATATTCAGAAAGCTAACAGCATTCACCCGGGAATTTGAGGACCAAAGATCAAGACTATTGAAGCGACAGCTGCTCCCTGGGGCTGTTTGTGCTTTCTGAATAAATAACTTTTTACTTCTCTTTTAAGGCATAACTTTAAAGGCAAATTCCCTGTTTAAACTCTCTAAACTCATCATTTAGGCTGCAGGCAGTGGGGAAGCTATAGTAAGACCAGGGTTAAAGATTCAAGACTCTTAAGACAGTTTAGACAAGGCTTTCCCCCACAGTCAATGTTCTGAAGCAGAATTCCAGGACTGTTAGCAATGATAATATTATTTAACATGTAGATAATTCTTTGTGGACAGGAGCCATTAATCACTGGCATCCCACTGTTTCGGATGCACGCTTAAAGACTGCTAGTTTATAGAGACAAATACTGAAAAGGTGAAGGGTGTATTCAAGGTCATAACTCGAGTTTCTGCTTCAGCCAGATTGATGCATGCAGTTTTTCTGATTCAATCTCTATCACATTCCACAAGACAGGACCCAATTTTTGTGCCAAGAGTTTTTTTTAAATATAAGAATCTGAATACACAAGGCCTGTCAAGCACTGTTTGAAATCCTCCAATTATTTATAGAAGACGTTGTGAAAAGGAGACTCCAGTCCTAGGTTTCATTCCTTGCTCACACCTCCAGTCTGCAAGGTATATTGTTTCACGCAGTAATTAAAAAGAAAAAAAAAGCACTCATTGTCATCTTCATGGAGGAGAGCCTCCAAGAAGCTAATGAGGAAATATACCTGCAATGCAAGGTGTAGATTCTAGCGGGACAAATTTCATGAAGAAAAAGAACTGAGAAGACAGAGAAGGACGGCTCGTTCCTCTCTAAAGAGCACTCGGTAAGATGTTCATACAAACGCATCTAGAGAAAGTCTCCAGTAAGCTTCTGGCTGGACATTCTCCACAGAGGGCACTTTCCTCACACACCCCTGGGCTTGTTTAGCCTTTTAGAACTGAGGAGGAATCCACAAAGGCCAGAATGGGGTTAAAGAAACAGAATCAAAAGGCAGAGGCACAGCAGGCTGCCAATCGCTTGGTTGGAGGTCCCAGCAGGAATTTGGGATTTTATTCTGAAGAAGCCTAGCAGATTTCAAACATGACGTATGTGGTGTGGGTTTGTTTGTGTTTTAAGATGCTGTGTTGAGAAGAAAATCTAGAGCATGGGTGACAGCCGGGAAACACTATGGGATAGCATTATGACTGAAAAGGATGGTGTGGGCTGCGGGGGTGGCTCTGCAGATAAGAGCACTTGATGTTCTTGCAGAGAACTCAGGTTTGCTGTCTAGCACCCAGGTGCATGTGTGACAGCTCACAACTGCCTCTAAGTTTATTTCTGACGCCCTCTTCTAGTCTCCACAGGCCCCTTCATGTACACACACACACACACACACGCACACGCACACGCACACACACACATTCACTAAATCTTTCGAAATGATGGCATAAAGCAGAGAAACAACAATGAAAGCCAGAATTAAGCTATGCTTTTGTATGGTTGAATTGTAGTAAGATGGTAGATGTCAGGGAAGGGTAGAGAGAGAAGTACATGGGGGAAATCCCCAAAGTACTGTGGCTCATGGTGAGCAATAGAAAGAAACAGGTCAGAGGGCTGAGAAGAATGGTGAAGGTTCTCGGTGGATCGGTAAAACAGTGCTGCAGGGAAGAAGAAGTAAATCTTGTGTGCAGCGCCTCTGAGCTGCCAGGTGAGGGGAATAGCTGACTATTCAGAGGGAAGGTCACTCTGTGCACACTCAAGCTGATTCTCTGCAAACACCAAGTACCCACCCCAGCTCAGCCCATGACTGAGGGCTGTCCACAGACTTGGCTGGGCAATTGGAGGATGTTATGCTACAAGGCAGAACCTATAAGGAATAGAACTGACCTGTTAGTTAGGTTTTTAGCATTAAATAGACTTTAAAAGGTGTGTGGGGGTGTGAGGTTGTGGGGGTAGCTTTGTGGTAAGGCCTTTGCCTTGCAAATTTGTATCCCTTGCTAATTTGATCACTAGAGCCACAAACATGAAATAAAATCAGTAAATTTCTGGTTTATCTAATTCTAATTATTTTTTTATCAATAAATGTGTCCCATGGGGTGGGAACAAAAGAGGAGGAATTCAGACATTTGGTAACACAAGTTGCAAAGAAACACACACCTCAGGTCACACAGAGGCCCGGGCACTTGGGAGTGAGAACGTAATGTCACTGTCCTGTGGATCCATAGTGACGCACAATGACTCACAAACAGAATCAGTCTCCGTGGAGAAAAATCAGCGCACAGGCACAGCCAGGTGATTTGACGGCCTCTGCCTCACCTGCTGACGACAACATGTGCTGTCTCCTTAGACAGTGGTGAAACCCTCCGTGGAGCCATGGAGCTGAATTTAGGGGTCACAAAAAATTGTCAGCAGCCAAAGGTTTCTGATCACACAACCACCAAAGGTTAGTTCAAAACCAAAGTCCTAATGAACCTGGCCTGTTTCTGCCAGTGCTGGCCTTTGAAGTCACATCACGTGACTTCACTGGGGCATTGGCTCTGAAGTTACAGCACGCTGGATCTGCACTGCGCTGCACATGTCCTCATGCCTTGTAGGGCCACGGAGGATGCCTAGAGCACCTCAGCTAGGACCCTGACCATGGCGATGTTGCCAGGTTCAGTGACTTCACTGTCTATACAAGGTTTCTGCTCTCACAGAAACAAATTTAATAATTGCAGAAAGCAAAGACTTTCAGTACTTTCCTACTGTCTTCTGCAGCACGTATGAAGTAAAAACATTTGGACTGCATGGTGGTTGAGCATTTGATTTTTAAAGACTGTTGTTTGAGCCACTGACTCAAGTTTCACAAAGCTAATCAACTTTGGCTTGGGGTTAGGGTGCATTTTCTATGGATTTCTGAAGGGACTTCCATCAGTTTTTACTTTGTATTTGTTTATGTGAAGCAGTGTCTCAGCATTGACAATTGCAAACCAAACATCAACTCCGGGATCTTCCAGATGTTCAAAATACTTCATGTACAACAGTATCAAACAGTCAAGATTCAGTTCTTTTAAAAAATATATTATTATGTGTGTTATGTGTAGGAGGATCATGTGTGTGCCATGCATGCATGTGGAAGTCAGAGGGCAACTTTCAAAATGAGTCTGTTCTCTCTTTTTGCCTAGTTGAGGCAAAATCTCTCTTGTTTCTGTTGCGCTACAGACTCGGGTAGCTGGCCTGTGAACTTTGGGATGATTCTCCCATTTACAGCTCCCATCAAACTTTACAAGTGCTGGGATTGCAGAAGGACACCACCTCTTCTGGTTTTCTTATGTGAGGTCTATAGATCACATTCAAGCCATCAGGCTTGTTGGAAGCACTTATACCTGCTAAACCATCTCCCCAGCACAAGATTTAGTTTTATATGTAAGAATATGCATCTCATAAATTACCAATTTGCTTTAGCAATTATATACTTTAGCAATTATATACTTAACAATTGTTTAAAGAACATTTGTGGATGGTTTCTTATCAATAAATACCTGATTTATATCCCTGGATTATACAAAGCAATAAATTTACAGAGTCAAGATATTCCAGTAAAAGCCATTTTTCTGAGGCTCATAACCAAACTTTGGGCAGAGTTCAGGGAATCTTATGAAAGAAGGGGGAGATAGAAAGACCTGGAGGGAACAGGAGATCCACAAGGAGAGCAACAGAACCAAAATATCTGGGCCCAGGGTTTTTTTTCTGAGACTGATACACCAACCAAGGACCATGCATGGAGATAACCCAGGACCCCTGCACAGATGTAGCCCATGGCAATTCAGTGTCCAAGTGGGTTCCCTAGTAAGGGGAACAGGGACTGTCTCTGATATGAACTCAGTGGCCTGCTCTTTGATCACCTCCTCCTGAGGGTGGAGCAGCTTTACCAGGCCACAGAGGAAGACAATGCTGCCAGTCCTGGTGAGACCTGATAGGCTAGGGTCAGATGGAACGGGAGGAGGACCTCCCCTGTCAGTGGACTTGGAGAGGGGCAGGGAAGGAGATGAGGGAGGGAAGGTTAGGAGGGAATGAGGGAAGGGGCTATAGCTGGGATACAAAGTGAATAAACTCTAATTAATATAAAAAATAAAAATATTTTTAAATGCCATTTTTCCTGAAATCCTTCTGCCTTGGTGGCCTGGCCAAGGACAGTTAACTACTTTATTCCAATCTAGTTACTAATATTTTTTAATTTAAAAAAAATTACATTAATTACATTTTATTTGCCTTGCATCCCAGCTGTAGTCCTCTCCCTCATTCCCTCCTAATCCCACCCTCCCTCCCTCATCTCCTCCCAGTGTATCAAAGCAGATGCTGAGACTCATAACCAAACTTAGGGCAGAGCACAGGGAATCATAGGAAAGAAGAGGTAGTTAGTAAGAACTGGAGAGGACAGGAGCTCCACAAGGAGAGCAACAGAACCAAAATATCTCGGCTCAGGGGTATTTTCTGAGACTGATACTCCAACCAAGGTACATTCATGGATATAACCTAGTTACTAATATTAACTCACGTATCTCACAGCACATAGTAAATATCTCTGTGTATATGTGTACACATGCATGGGTTATAGAACAAAATAAGTTAGAGTCTGCACAGAGTTCAAGAGACTCGGGAGTGGGCTGAGAGTCTGTAGTGATTAGATAATGAACCAGACCAATGCCTGGGGACAGCTATGTAGCTGCCACCCTGGTGGTTGAGCTGTTGGCGTCAAGCTCGAGAGGGAAGCTGAGTTCAGTTGAGCCTAAGATGAAGGGCTGAGTTAGGGTCAGGCCCAGGTCCAGACTGGCAAACAGGTGGCTGGACATCAACAGTGGAGGACAGCATTGAGTCAGGGAGTCTGTTCTGTCCACACTGCACACACCAGGTATCAGACGACAGGCTTGTATGGGGCCTAGCCCTGTGTGCTAGATGTCCATCACATTATGAGGTCCAGGCAAGGGAGTTACAGTGTTTCCTTCAGTGTTGGCACGTCTGATAAATTCTTGGATGCTCCCTGATAGGATTTTAATAACCCTCATGTGCTCCCACAACTTCATTTTTTCTCATAAAACTTGCAGGGTTTTTCCCTCTCTGTTCCTAGAAATAAGGTGGGGGGGGGCGGTGTCTGACAGATGTGCAGTTTATGGGTCCACTCAGGGTGTAGTCATCCTTCTACAAAACAGAGTCAAAAGCTGCTTGCAAATGGAGTCTCCGAGGGAAAGGCGTATTTCATCCCCTTCCCTCAGGGCATAGTCTGCGGCGTGGGCGTGCACCCTTCCGATAGCAGCTGTGTTTCTCACACATCACCAGAGCTGTTTTTGTTTGTTTGGGGGTTGTGTTGTTCTTCTCTTCTTCAGACAGAAGGTGGCAGAAATGAAGGGTTTGAGGAGACAAAGTTCTAAGACTGTGCATCGTGTGTGAGTGGTTGCTTTAAAAATACATATTTGTTTTCATCGGATGACCCAGCTTTTATTTTTATTTTATTGGGTGTTGTTCATTAGGATTTTTTAGGAGAAAGAAATCACCCTTTGAGAGACTCATTTTTCCAAAATTCTCATCCATCTGACCACCTCTATCACAGAAAGACCAGCCAGTGTTGTTCAAGCTGTGAAGTTCTGGCAGGGAAGGTTTCAGATAGTGTCTGTGAACTCAAGTTCATGGTGCTCATTGCTGTCTGTAATAAAGGAGATGAGTAAAGAGAGTTCATAACAGAAAGGAGAGAGCTTGCCCTTACTCATGCTGGGTGATGGTGACTGGCATTGGGTGACAGGTGGGCTGTGCCGTCTCAACAGCCTTCAAGAAGACAGGCACCACACACATTCACAACTTCTCTTTTCCAAACCCACCACCCCTGAACAGTTTTCACACAGCTAAATAACCATGGAAGGAAGCTTCAGAGAGGGACGTTGGGCAGACTCTCAGGAAAAGGCCTCTGACGGTGAAAACTGTTGAACAGGGAATAAACACTCAGGAAGAGGGTGGCTGGAATCTCTGTGGCCTTGAAACTGGGGCTAGACCAAGTGTTGGAAAAGAACCAAAGGCAAGAAAGATCGATTCCTGGCTGGAAAGTGAGCTGGGTGATGCAATGTTCTTTTCTTTCTGCATCCTGGGGCCTCTTTGATGTATCCACTTAATCAGAAACTTAGCTCAAAAGCAGTATCTGAATGTGGGGGAAAGGTTCACATTTCAGTGGAAACTTCACCAGAGGAAGCCCGCAATGAAAGCTCTGTGGGATTAGCTACTCAGCTTCCTCCAATAGCTGACCATGGAAGACAGCAGGACCACCATTTGGCTGGTTTCCTGGCACATTCCCATTGTGGCTGTTCTTTATCTGTGTGTCTATCTCACTCTGACCAGAAGTGTGCTTCTCATACTTGTGTGCTTGTTAATGCCAACCACAGTGTGTGCAACTGCTGAGTGGCTATTTTCTTCCTTGCCTCTGAGCAGACTTATGAGTCCAATGCACCAGGCTTGGAGAATATTCTGGAAGGTCTTTAGAATTAAAAAAAAAAAAAAAGAAAAAGAAAAAAAAGGTGATGGGGAAGAGTGAAGCAGATTGGAACTGTCACTATCAATTGAAGCCAGCGGCTTCCCAGAGGATGGATGGCTTTTTGTAGGCAGGAGAAAGTGCTGGGACTCACACACCAAGCAGTCCTGCATCACAATAGAAATGAGTGAAGACAAACCTAAGAAAGACCCGGCTCTTTTTATTTATTTTTTATTAATTGAATTTTTAATTTTTATATTATTTACAGTTTATTCACTTTGTGTCTCAGCTGTAGCCCCCTCTATCATTCCTTCCCAATCCTACCTTTCCTCCCTCATCTCCTCCCATGCCTCTCTCCAAGTCCATGGATAGGCGAAGTCCTCCTCCCCTTCCATCTGATCCTAGTTTACATGGTCTCATTAGAACTAGCTGCATTGTCCTGTTTTGTGGCCTGGCAAGGCTGATCCTCCATCAAGGGGAGGCAGTCAAAGAGCTAGCCACTGAGTTCATGTCAGAGACAGTCATTATTCCCTTTACTAAGGCATCCACTTGGAGACTGAGCTGCCATGGGCTACATCTGTGTAGGGGTTCTAGGTTATATCCATGAATGGTCCTTGGTTGGAGTATTAGTCTCAGAAAAGACCCCTGGGCCCAGATATTTTGGTTCTGTTGCTCTCCTTGTGGAGCTCCTGTCCTCTCGAGGTCTTTCTATCTCTTCCTTCTTTCCTAAGATTCCCTACACTCTGCCCAGAGTTTGGTTATGAGACTCAGCATATGTTTTGATACCCTGCTGGGTAGAATCTTTTAGAGGCCCTCTGTGGTAGGTTCCTGTCCTGTTTCCTGTTTTCTCCTTCTTCCAATGTCTGTCCCGTTTGCCTTTCTGAGTGAGGATTGATCATTTTACCCAGGATCTTCCTGCTAGCTCAGCTTTTTTAGGTGTACAGATTTTTGTAGGTATATCCTATATTATATGTCTGATATCTACTTATAAGTGAGTATATACCATGTGTGTCTTTCTGCTTCTGGGATAGCTCACTCAGGATGATCTTTTCTAGATCCCACCATTTGCCTGCAAATTTCATGATTTCCTTGTTTTTAATTGCTGAATAGTATTCCATTGTGTAAATGTACCACAATTTCTATACCCATTCCTCTGTTGAGGGACATCTGGGTTGTTTCCAGGTTCTGGCTATTATGAATAAAGCTGCTATAAACATGGTTGGACAAATGTCCTTGTTGTGTACTTGAACATATTTTGGATATATGCCTAGGAGTGATATAGCTGGATCTTGAGGAAGCAGTATTCCTAATTGTCTGAGAAAGTGCCAAATTGATTTCCAAAGTGGTTGAACAAATTTACATTCCCACCAGCAATGGAGGAGGGTTCCCCTTTCTCCACATCCTCTCCAGCATGTATTGTCACTTGAGTTTTTGATCTTAGCCATTCTGATGGGTGTAAGGTGAACTCTCAGAGACCCATCTCTTTTCATTAATCATTTTCCTGTACTCGTCTACTTTCAAGTATTGCTTAAAGTGACCATCATGCAATCTTAGTAGGCATGATCTCTACATGCCTTAGTACTTGATTTCTTATGGACTGTGGGTGTAGGAGCTACCTGGTTTGGAGTATTCAGTCTTCCACCCCTTATTAGGGAGAGCATAGCTGGTGGGTTGTGAGGCACTCACAATTAGGATGTCCAAGTGATGGTTTCCTTTTGAATATGCTTATTTTATCATACACACATTCCTTACAGTTCCAAGATATCATCAAGGTTAAGGTAACTTACGTAAACAGACATCTCACTTAGCAGGAATACTTGGGTCAGATAAGGATGCAGACTCCACCCTGGTAAAGATACTGAGTATGCTTCTGGAGCATTTAAGCTCCACCCACATCTGCCAGGAAGTCTTTCGGCTGTGGCAGACTGGCAGACTGTGAAGACTGGAGGTTGGAGGTACCAGAGGTCATTGAGAACATTGGCTATTGACTAGTGCTGATAGACCAGCCAGGCATGTGTGAACTCAGCAACTGTGCTAGAAGCCCAGTGGCCACTGAAGTCAGAGTCCCACAGCGGACAGTGACAAAGTCCCCTTGCCAATAGGTATCAGCACAGAACTGTGAGATTTCGTGTCTCAGGAGCACAGCAATGGAATCCTAGAGGCCTCCAAAGTTCCAATGTTTGTGTTTTTCTAGTGGGGCTTATCAGTATGCTCTGGGGCTCATAGTTTATGGCTGATTCATTAACATATCAATGAAATTTTGGGGTTGGTTCATTAGAATATCAGAGCCTATCTCGGGCTTGGTTCCTGCCTTGCAAGCATTAGGTTGTTTCAAGTCACACAAAATGGTTTTCAAGTTGCACAAAACAGTTTTACTTATAGAGCAGTTTGGAGGCTTCTGAGTGCTAAACATAAAATGAGCAAAAAGGACTTTTGTGATTCAATTAATTGTGAAGATACATAAGTGTGTGCTCATTTTTTTCCCCACCTTGGTGCTGATAACCTGTTTCTCTACCTCTCACAGCTCAGGCACACCCTGTCCTGCACATACAGGTATGAAAAGAGAAACTGTCTGCCCTTCCCTTTCTTGGACGAGAGGGACAGTACCACAAAGCAAAGATTCCTGTGTCCCAGGCCGATGTTCACATATGGCACCTGACTTTCCGGCTAATTCACACAGGAGCAGGCTGTATATAACCTGGTCATAAAAGTCCATTATATGTTCTCAGCTCTATTTAATCTTTCTATCATTCTCTTGAGAATTTCATAATTCAGTGACCAATGACGAAAATGTGCTTTTCCGGAGGCTAGGCTCACCCCAAGGTAGAACTCTAAGACTGGATCATGAAAGGCTCCAATAGACTCCAGGTCTGTGAATGAACAAAAGGGGACTTCATATGTCTTGCATCATTTGCCTTCCCTTAGTGAACTGGAAGAACCCAACAGGAACTGTTCATTGACTCATGCTGAACAATGAGATAAAAGGCATCACTTCCTCCAACTTTCCTGGCCACCATCCCCTTTCAGAAATGTGAACTTCAGCCAGGACCACAGTGACTGCCTTTGGCTGGAAGACGGCAGGCCAGGGATTGATTGGTGGACTCTGAACTGTGGCACCCAGCTGCTGCCGTGCTTTCTCCTGGTGACATAGGCTTTCCAAGAAGCACATCCTTCTGACCCGCAGGAGCCCACCCACATCACCAAATGTCTCCTGGAAAGATATATAATTGGATTAACTGAAATCTGTGCAAGCACCGAAGTGGTCATTATACATTCAAATTAGTTTTGTGTGTTAAGGTAATTTGTATTGACTTAGGATCACAACAGCATGGAGAAACAAGGAAATTTTAGGTCGGTAGATAGAATCCATCTAGTGTATGCGTTTATCAGGCAAAGACTGAAAAAGTAAAGGGATCAACTCGAAGAAGTAGGTACAGAGGCTGAATGGGAGGGAGACTGTACATTCTGTGCCCAGCTTTGCTTAACTCTCACTTACTATTTTAGAAGTGTTATGTGTCTCAAAGTATTTGGGTCCCAATTGTTTCACTGCACAGACCTTGTTATGTAGTCAACATAATTAATTCTAGTTCCAACACATATTACAATCTGCTTCAGAATTGCCTTTTAGGATTCTTTTTTGTTACACACATATTAAAAAGTATCAAGAGTCCACACCAGTAGCATCATACAAAAACCAGAAGTTGCTCATCTGAATAAATTTGTAGATAGTAAAAATTATGCTCACGATTTCACGATTCCCTTTAGGGATGAGGCTCAGTGCTGAAGGGATGTCTGCCATGGCCAAAGCCTTTGTTCAACATCCCCCACCCCCGCCCCAGCACCACAGATAGCAAAAGCTAAAGGGCTGAAGATGTCCTGGTGGCACAGAGCTTGCTTAGCATAGGTGAAGCCCTGGCTCCTCAGTAGCTCATGCTGGGGGTCACGACTCAGTGTGTAAGTTGGCATGTTGTCTTTCCAGAGCGGGAGGCCCTTCTAATTCCAGAATAGTCAGCAAATGGCTGACTGTTGAGAGAATCACGGCTCAAACTGAAGGGTCCCTTCCTCCTGTGGACATCTTCCAGGGCCACAGGCTGAGGACAGACAGACCCCTCACCACACACCCAGACTATGGCTTCCCAGCAATGAAGTCGCAATGTTTTCTGAATTGTAAAGGCAAGCCTATGCTGCCAGTAAAACTCCTGTCAGGAAAACCAATCCCAGGCGTCAAATCCCGTCGTTCATTTTCAGCTGTCCCTTCATTTCCTGCAGCACCAGGGCTGGCTGCAGAGGGTGGGGGGATTGTTAAAGCAGGAGCAAACCAAGGAGTTTCCCCTAGCTCCCACACAGACCGCAGCTACCAGGCTTTGATGACTGCAAGACAGTAACACACCTGCTAATTGGAGTCCCAGGAAACACATTTTTCTTCCGTTTTCTTTTTTCTTTTCCAGTTAAAAATTACAAGACATCTACAAAATCTTTCCCTGAGCTCAGTACAGAGCCCATGGGAAATTGCAGGCCGTGGAAATTCTGCTTTTGCCTTTGCAACCACACCATACGCACTATTTTACACAATCTTTTCATTATCCATCTTGCAACATATCAAAATAACATTACATTTCTCTTTAATTTCAAGCCAGCCCATTTTGTTCTTCTGGGACAGCACACATTTGAAAGGTTGAGCTACACTCTTTGTTTGGTTAAAAGAAAAACCGAGACGGAACTTCTGAGCTCTTTTCATAGCCGTGATTAGGCAAAACCAAATGTCTGAAGCAATGAAATTTATAAGACTATAAATCACATTCCATCTTGAGAGCCTGAAAAATCAGAGATGCAAGGATTTGTCAGGGGGATATTCATCCTGCTCTGCGCAGATGCACGTTCAACGGTAGACGGATGACCACACAATTCTCTGGGTTCCCCAACGGGCCCACTCAGGTGGCTTTGTGGTCATGCCCACTTTTGCAGAAAACAAGTTAGAGGCAAACAGCTGCTGGGGAGAGCCATGAGTGGGGCTGGAAACGCAGTCCTAAATCTCCGGAAATCTTTAGAATGATGTGCAAAACAGCCGCAGAACGGCTCCGTGCTCCAATTGGGTTTTATTTTAGAATTGCTTATGTTACTGGGATTTATAAGTGTTTCATCCCATGACGGGAACAGCATACGCTTCAGCCCTCAGAATAGACTTGGATGGGTATGCTGTTCCTTCATGGCACGGGGCCTCTCTGAAGCCCTGCCGAAGGCTGTCTCGAAGCACAGCCTCGACCCTGTCTGGAAAATCACTAGCAAACAGACCAAAAGGAAGTGCATATGGGTTTTCAGTTTTCTCAGAAAAAAAAAAAACTTTGAGCACAACCTCTTTGCTGGGAAGCTCCATCCATGGAGGCTGCAGATGAGAAGCAGTTTTCATTCTGTGCATGGAAACCCTGTCTCTAGCTCACTTGTCCTCAAAAGCGGCATTTATTTTGTTTGACTATTGAAGGGCTCTAATGAGCAAAGCTTTTCAAAAGTCACTACGGTTGTTTCCATTTCCATTAAAGGTAAGAGAGAAGCAGCAAAGAGGTGTGGATATTTGACCTTCAAGGGACAAGGTCACTCTACTCAGAAAATGTTCCTTGTTGTTTTGTTTCTGTAACATGCATGTACCTTGTTGAGTGCTGACGCTCAGCATATACCGTGTCTGTGATGTAGATTCGTGGCATCCCACAAACAACAGACCCATTGGTGGCAGCATGGGACTGTTTTAGAAGGCATGACCTATAGTGTGCTGGCCAGTGCATACAAACAGCATACTCATTCTTCAAAGTTTTTTTTTTTTTTTTTTTGTCTTTATGCTTTGGGGCATCTCACCAAGCACAGCGGTACACACTTGTAATCAATCCCAGCACGTGTGAGACTGAGACAGGAAGATTTCCACAAGTCTGAAGCCAACCTGAGCTACAGTGCAGCACAAGATACTCATACCAAGTGTTCTTTTTGTGTGTGTTTTAGAAGGGGTCTCATACAGTACTGTCTGGCCTCAGTATGCAGCTGCTTCTGCTTCCCAAGTGCTAAGATAATTACAGCACCAAGCTTGGTTTGCACCTTATTTGTCTCACAGATTATTTTTAATTTGAGCTGGATTCTGCTGAAATAATCACATGTGTTTACAGAAAACTCTAGAATCTGAGACTTGTCTCAGATCTTCCTTGTAATGACTTCCGCAGACATTCCTTCCGACACTAAGATGCTCATCAGCTGCAGCCTGCTTGCCAAACCTCCTTTCCTCATAATTTGCTTTAACAGTAAATGTGTGTGTGCAGGTATAAAATTATTAGTTTTCAACCTTCGTTAAAAGTAACTATTGTTTGAGTTAGGTTTAGATTTTACTTTATGCATAATGCTTTTATGATTTTGCTCTACACGTATCATGCATCATTTTAAATATTAAAAATCTTAAAAAATTACTTAAAACTTACACAATAAAAGTTTAGACGTGTGGTTGGCTTTGTTTTGCCTCATAAAACACCATTACTGACATGGCAACGCCAATGCTCGGGCCAGTTTGAGGAAAACATACATACAACACGTGTCAGTCAGGTGTGAGGTCAACACCTGTAATCATGCATGCTGGAGCCTGAGGCAGGAGGATCACTAATTAAAAGAAAAAAGAAAAGGAAGCGTTGTCAATATTCTGCAGTGTCTGCCCCACGAGTCTTTTCTCTCTCTGGAAACTTGAAAGCTTGTTTTTGATTCTTCTTACTTCTGAATTCTGTCTTACCATAATCCAACATGTTTTCAAAATATTTAGTTTATTTTTTAAATCGTGTGTGGGTTGGGGGAATCTGTGCCTGTGAGTTCAGTGCCTTCAGAGGCCAGAAGAGAGCACTGGACCCTGGAGTTGGAGTTATAGGTGTTTGTAAGCAGCCAAATATGAATGCTGAACTCAACTGGTCCCCTGCAAGGGCAACGAGTGCCTAGAACCACTGTGCCATCACGCCAGCCTCCTAGTCAAGAACCCGATACTTTGACTCAGAAAATCCTTTTCTTCTTCCATCTGTCCACATTTCCTTTAGCAGATAACACGTTTCCTTTTGGTAGATGCAAGGTTGTTCTTTCTCACTTAAAGTGGTAACCGCAGTTGAGTGTTTCCTGTGCGTTGTGCTAGGAATGTGAGACGATGCAGACTGAGGCCCAGCGAATCAGAGAAGATGCCCTACAGAGCTAAGGCAAACAAATACAGACAGTCGCGTCTTCTCGTTTGTTGAGCTCCCAGGTCTAGACTTTCTGGAGGGAAAAGAAAGAGGGGATTTAACTAAACACTGACATTCCTGGACATGCCCAGGTTATGCTTTTGTGCTTACTTCATAAATAGATACTGGAGAAGACAGAGCTGTGTAGCAGCTTATTTATCATAGTGTGTGAGAGACCGAAGAACTATACTGACCCCTGGGGAAAGGCCTTAACTGAAAAGAATTCAGCTGACAGCGGCCTGCATATGTAATTGTTCTTCCACATGAAGTACTTGAATGCCTTTGGACCAAATGTCCCCACGTCCTAAACCCCAGACCTTTATTTCATTTGGAAAATCGACTTTGCAAGTGTAGCTGCTGAAACTATCAAGGTGGATGGCATCCTGGTGAACTGCCCCAAACCCATTGCTCCTCTCTCCTCCTCCTGTGGCCCAGAGACTATTTGGAGCACAAGAGATAAAGTGGATGTAAAAGAGTCTTTCCTGGTAGTACCTTTCCAGAGGCAGAAGCAGGTGGATATCTGTGAGTTTGAGGCCAGCCTGGTCTACAAAACAAATACAGGACAGGGTTACACAGAGAAACCCTGTCTTAAAAACAACAACAACAAAAACAAACAAACAAACAAAAAACCTACGACAAAACACAAAAAGTAGATGTAAATGAAGGACTACTGAGACTTCTCAGGGGGCAAAGACATCTGCCATGCAAACCTGGCAACCTGAGTTTAATCCCTCCATTCATTGTGCTCTGACCCCACACACACCTGCCCTGCATGGCACATGCGCTCCTCCCACACACTGTGAGCTCCTCTCTCTCTCTCTCTCTCTCTCTCACACACACACACACACACACACACACACACATATAAACACACACACACACATCATCATCATCATCACCACTATCACTCCTACTACCACCATCATCATCATTAGGTATGTACCTATAATGTATGTACATTTCTCCAGTGCTGAGTTAGGACGCCAGCACACTTTTCTTTGTTGTGTGGCCTCAAGCACAAGTGACGTGTCACTGGGCAACAGTTCCGTCCTGTCGCTAACATGCCTGTTACATGCTGGAGGCATGGTGAAGTTTTGTCACAATGAGGCTTAATTCTAACTAACACACAAAATCATTGGCTCACAAGTGTCCTACGGGTTGCATGAATTTTATATGCTTGTTTAATATGCACGTCTTTTGTCATATAACCTTCTTGAGGGAAATGACTAAAGGAAAAATTTTGAAGTATTCATGAAGTGAACCACCTTTGTCCTTTTCCGTTTATGTCTGCAGAGGTGAAAATGGGTATTTGCAGTAATTTTTTTTTCATTTCCTTTTCTTTTTCTTGTGTGTGTGTGTGTGTGTGTGTGTGTAGCCTTGGCTGTCCAGGCCTTACTTTGTAGACCAGGCTGGCCTCAAACTCACAGAGATCGGCCTGCCTCTGCCTCCCTTAGTACTAGGATCACAGGAGTGTGCCACCACGCCCAACTTATCTGCAGCAATTTTAGTGGTGGTACAGACATTACATTTACATCTCTCCAGTTTCTAGAGGAAATACTATATTGTTGCTTCTAAAATTTGCATTATAAGATTTAAAAGCCAGTGTACTGACTTCAGTTCTACAACTATTACATTGTACTGCTAATTTGCACTGGTAAAACTTAATTACACTGTTATCATTTAGCCACCCAGTGTTTCTTCTTATTAGTTACCTATGGAGCTGTCTTGTCTATATACATTTGAAGAATGTTAATATGACATCATGTCTTGGCCAAGCTGCCAAAGCCCCCATGGGCATCACTCCTTGGCTGTCCTTCAGAGTGCAGCTCCCCCTTGACTCTCTGCTCTGTACAGTTCAGCGCTTTTTCCGCTGGTGTGTGATGCTGCCGTCTTTTGATGTCTCCTGCTAGATCTGTGTCTCTCCATCAACTCCCAAGAGAGGTTTCTCCAGGCTGCATTGGAAGACACTCCCACCCTGAAAAGTGAACCCAGCCTACTACAGCTCATTCTGGCCCTTCCCCAAAGGGTGACTGGCCACTCTGATCTAGGGAAGAATTTCCTCTTCAATGGTCTAGATTTTAGCCAACATTGTCTAGCTCATTGCCACCAACAGCACAGCACTCCTTAGAAAAATGCTTGTGAAAAAGCCTAGAACATTAATGACAAATCAGCTTCCCTCTTGTGTAGTCTTCACCATGTAAATCTCCTGATCACCTTCGGGTCCTCTAGGGTTCAAATCATCAGAGCTATTCTTGCCTGGGGAGGGAGAAGTCATTCCTTTCTGTGTCACCATCCAATGGGACAGTATGACTGCATGTGTGCACTGTCTTTATTTGAAACATTTAAAAGGAGAGTATTATAGATGTGTAAACACACAGTGCTATGGGAAAAAAAACCCTACTTATATTTATAAAAAAAAGAAAATACCTTTTAAGAAGTCCCTGCTGCCTGGTGAGGGAGATAGAGGTGAAATTGTATTTCAAATGCTGAGGGAAGGAGGAGTGCAGAGGGAGGAGTTGCCAAGGACTGAGGGTGGCCCAACTGGGGAATGTCTTGGCAAGCATGTCTAGGGAACCACGAATAACAAGTAATTTCTCAATAGAACTGATGGAGATGAATGATACCTGTAAAATGCTAAACACACACACTGATAACTCTTCATAACTGAACCTTCACAAGGTAATTTGCCCTTTGTGGACCCACTGTGTGAGTAGGCTGAGGAATAAGGGAATGTCCACCTGCTTATCCAAGTTTTCTCAAAAGGATCGGGAGTTGTAGGGGAGTGAACACAGACAGAAATGGGCTAGAGGCTGTGACAGGTGTGCACTCTTTAATTACTCTGTGTGTTAGTTACAGTCACCAGGCAGACCAGGATGACACTCCTAATTTATCATTCATTGCTTTTTCAGATCTGATCTCAGACTTTTTCTGGAGTGCCAGCAGAAGCCTTGGTGCTCTTTGAAATCCTCTGTGGCAGTATTCTTGTCTGGCTCCAGCATTCCATTCCGCTCAATTCGCAGTCCTTATTGTTTCTCCACAGACTTCCTGCTTATTCTTTTACATCCCTCTCTACATGAAGGAGGCCTCAAAGGGTCTCTTGTCCAGTCCTCTGAAGCCACTCTGGGACTCACTTTGCAGCAAACCACCAGTGCAGCCATGATATTTATTGCTCAAACATCTACATGTAAAGTTCAGTATAGACAGCATTGGAAAGATCAAGGGAAGGGTGCCAACACACTGACTGCTCCATCTCTCCTGCATCTTTTTAAAAAAAAAAGATGTATTTATTTTATTATGTAAACAATGTTCTGCCTGTAGGCACATCTGAATGCCAGAAGAGGGCACCAGATTTCATTATAATGGTTGTGAGCCACCATGCAGTTGCTGGGAATTGAACTCAGGACCTCTGGAAGAGCAAGCAGTGCTCTTAACCTCTGAGCCATCTCTCCAACCCCCTTCTTGCACCTTAAGCAACATTTCATCTCTGCTCCGGCTGAGAGGTTAGCATCCTCCTACAATGGCATTTCCCAGTAGACTTTGGCTTTGGCTATTCTGGTGTTACACTTACCAAATTCAAAAAGAGAAAGAAAGAAAGAAAAAACCAGCCTGCTCACATCTCCAGATGTTTACTGTCAGTTTCAAAATAAGGAGATCTGAGGTCAGTGGAAAAATGCCGTGAAGGGGCTGCTCACCTAAGAAGAAAAAAGAAGCGGCATGGCATCTTGGAGATTGCCTTTGCTCAGGGTTCTGAGTTGACTCCGAAACCACAGGAGAAGGAGAGTAAAAGATCTCCAGCTGTGACCAAACACGCTGTGCTAACATGACAAGTTCACTGAACAAGCCAATAATGTTCAGGGCGAGAGTTCACGTAACAAGTATACAGCCTTTAAAAACCCAGTCACAGCACTGGAAAACCATCGTCATCTGAGATCCGCTGGGCCCTTTACAGAAAACATGCCCTGGTTTGCTGTTTTAAGTTATGCCTGTTCCCTCAGGATACAGGATGGCTACCTGCTCAGCCACATAACCACAGGCGACACTACCCGACGGTGTCTGCCATGGGGCAGCTGCCGAATTGCTATTGAAATTCAGAGCAAATACAGGAATCCAAGGGGCCAGCAAGTGTGCCTTAGATTGACCCATCATTCTGCTGTCACACAAACCACTCATTATACAGGAGCAAAGATAAAGGAGAAGGGCTGTCAGATTCATTCACTCTTCTTCTACGTTGTAATTGTTCATTATGAAATATCACAACCAGGGCCAGAGAGATGGCTCAGTGGTTAAGAGCTTGCTGCTCTTGAAGCAGATCCAAGTTTAGTACCCGACATCCATGTAAGGTAGTTCTCAACTGCTTAAAGCCCTAGCTCCAGGAGATTTGATGCCCTCTTCTCGACTTCAAGGGTACCTGCACTCATATGTACATACTGTCACAGACATACACATGTACCTCATTTAAAAATTCTTAAAACAAAAAACAAACAAGCAAAAACCCTTCCACTATCTTTCAAGGTGAATTAAGTGTGTGATGAACTTTTAGGAACTCATGGTCATGGTCAGTCTTTATATTCTAAAGTACTTCAAAACAAATTCTACTCAATGTGTCATTTCATCTTGAGTCATATACCTAACTACAATGATCTCGTCATCCTGAACAAATAGCATTTCCCTGATATTGTGAAGTAGCTCACAGGTGTTCAAATTTCTGCAATTGCCTTATAACTCATCTTTAAGAGGTAGTTGGATTTAAATCAGAAAGCAGAGGGTTTATCTTGTACCATATTCCAGACTACAGGCTTTCTGACTGTCCCCCTGGGTGCACCTCTGTAACCTTAACTGATGGTATGCATGGAAGGGCCGAGGTGGGAGTGAAGTTGGAGATGGCAGAATAGTTTCAGCCTCTATCTCACCCAATGGGACATTCACACAGCATCCATCTACAGAGCAGAATCTTTCCGTGGAAGCTTCACTACACTGAAACAAGCCTGAGAACCGAATGAACATGTGGTGAAGAGGGTAAGATGTGCAGCTTCGGTGTGGCCGCCCTGTCTCTTCTCTCTCCACAAGTCAGCACGATGCCAGGCAGAGAGGATCTTGGCTTCCTCGGGAGGCAAAAAAAAAAAAAAGGGAAGTAGCACCTATCCGCTCTAGTATTGCAGGACACTTTCCCAGAAGCCCACTCTGCCGCACCTTACAGGACAAAGGGAGGGGTGAGCTACTGCGAGCACACTGACGTAGGAAGGTGGACGTGCCTGCATCTCCCCACAACATCAGGATTTGCTGAGTGACAAATTCGTAAGGAACGTGCCTTAATGGCTGGAGTTTTTTTTAAGTTGGGCCCAATTTCTCTTGAGAGCTGGCCACTGGCAAGCGCAGGCTCTTTTCTTCTAATCTTAGTTAATGAAGGCTGAATGACACATCAAACTGTAAATATATTTCTACACATGGACACATGTGGTTAGAGAATAGCTTGAAAGTGTTAAAGAAGCCCCAAGAGTATTCGAGGAGCCCTAAGAGTCCTTGCTGGCGGCAGAGGCAGGGGGCTGACAGAGATGGATAGGGACTCTCCGACAGCGTCGGAGAACAACCCCCCTTTGAAGATTTCCAGAGTTCAGATGTGGAGGCTGCAGTGTGAAGGGCAGGACCATGCCAAGATGGCTGACTGGGTGGCTGGATGAACTGGCTTGCAGTTCAAGTCGGGTGTCAGCGGTGGGGAGCAAGCCAAGCAGGAGCCCCCAGCTTGGGGTTGTTCTGCCTGTCAGGAGTTCAGATGGCAGGTCAGTGGGGCCTAGTGCTGTCTCAGTGTGAGGTGTCTTCCCCAACATGGGAAATGAGTCACGGAGAAGGATAGGAAGCTCATCTTTTCTTCTAACTTCGATTCTGCCACAGCCTTTTTCCTCTTTGTGGTGGAGAACTGAGTGAAAATGTAATCAATATCGACTGTGTAAAGCCCTAAGTGGAGCTCCATGCTTCAGAGTGACAGCTGAGATGCGTGGGGTATGGCAAGTGTTTGCGGTGCTTTCGGGAAGCAGCTGTGTGATGCTTTTGTTGGTCTATTACAGTAAAAGTGTTTTATTTGTTACTCAAAGAGTTAACTTTAAAATTATGTCTCTCTCTTTGTGTCTGTGTATAAGGATCCTCTGAAGCTGGAGATACAGGGCATGTGTGTGTGTGTGAGACTCAAAATAAATTCTTGGAACTGATGGAGGTCCTCTCCAACAGCAGTACACACTCTTAATTACCTGAGCCTGCTCTCCCCCTTCTCTCTTTGAATTTCTGAAGCATATCCTTCCTCCTCCTAAGGCTTGACCGTTAACAGTTTTCTCCTCCCTCCAAGGATTTCTGCGCTATTCAGTATTCTGTGTTACTTGCCCCTTACTCTTCTAAACAGGTTTTATACATAAGTTCACCTCAAATTACTTAATTTGTGCCACCTGCTACTCATCAGGCTCCAGACAGAACACCAGGGTGGAAGAAAATTTATCTGCATATTAGAAAACTCTTCCTTCTTGGGGTTTGAGATCTATACAAGCTTCAGCGATTGGACAACCCGTGATTATTAGATCCTAGGTGAAAATGTCCATCCTAGGTGACATAGTGGCTATGCGTTTCCATCGGTAAAGAGATGGCTTATCTGTGTGGGCAGCAGATACTGTTGGGGACCTTTCTGCTAAGCACTGAATATGCCCTAAATGTCTTCTATGTGTAAAGCCTATACCACCATGCATACTTAAACAGTCCCAATTACATGTTCTAAAATAAAACTAAATTTCATTTAATTTTAGCTATGGAGGGGTTGTTAAAGTAGATCCTCAACTTCAAGAAACCGCATGCCACCACACCGGTTTTTCTAAAAGGTCATTTCAGAGTATAGTTTGGAGATCTTAATTTCTAAAAGTTGCAAAATCCCAACCTTGGGCCCCGACACATGTACTTTGTATTGCATCACCAACAGTCCTTGAGAACACATCATATCTCCACCAAATCCCTTACAAACTGCTAATGGTGGCCACATGGTGCCCATGGGACAGACTTCATGGATGCAAACTCCAAATTACTGGCAATTATTTAGTCCTGCAAACTGAACCTCTCTGGAAAGCAACCTGAAATCAGATCCACTAGTTCCCAGCGTTCCCAAGCTCTTTGGCTCCATCATAACTTCTCCTGGTTGGTGTGGGTAAATGAAAGGCTTGAGTTTTTTCAGTGCCTGCTGAAAATCTGTTGGGAGAGCCGGGTGTTGCCTGCTCTGTGTGAGTGTGTTTGGCCTGCAGTGGAAGTCAGCCTCTCCCCAAGACTTCACTGGGTCAGCCACTTATCATTGTCAGGCTTCCGGTATTTCTGATCCAAAAATTGACTTTTGGGTTATTGTTGCAGTTTGAAGCATCCATGAATTCTCTTGCTAACTAATGGGGATTAATACTGGTGCAAATCTAGTCAGTTACTATTAGCTGACTTCAAAACTACCTGATGCAGCACCATGGCTTTTTGAGAAGCACACCCTTAAGCTGTTAGGCTGTCTCTGTTCTTTTATTATTATTATTATTATTTAATTAATTACAGTTTATTCATTTTGTATCCCAGCAGTAGCCCCTTCCACCACCCCATCTCAATCCCATCCTCCCTCCCTCTTCTTCTCCTATGCCCCTCCCCCAGTCCAATGATAAGGGAGGTCCTCCTCCCCTTCCTTCTGACCATAGTCTATTAGGTCTCATCAGGGCTAGCTTCTTTGTCTTCCTCTGTGGCCTGGCAAGGCTGCTCCCCGCTCAGGTGGAGGTGATCCAAGAGCCAGCCCATGAGTTCATGTCAGAGATGGTCCCTAATCCTATTATTGGGGAACCCTCTTGGATACTGAGATGCCTTGGGCTGCTTCTGTGCAGGGGTTCTAAGTTATTTTCATGCATGGTCCTTGTTTGGAGTATCTGTCTCAGAAAAGACCCCTGTGCCCAGACTTTTTGGATCTGTTGCTCCCTTTGTGGAGCTCCTGTTCCCTCCAGGTCTTTTTATCTCCCCCTTCTTTCATAAGATTCCCTACAGTCTGCCCAAAGTTTCGCTGTGCATCTCGGCATATGTTTTAATACCCTGCTGAGTGAAGTCTTTCAGAGGCCATCTGTGATAGGCTCCTGTCCTGTTCCCTGTTTTCTCCATCTTCCAATGTCCATCTCATTTGCCTTTCTGAATGAAGATTGAGCATCTTACCCAGGGTCCTCCTTCTTGCTTAGCTTCCTTAGGTGTACAGATGTTAGCACGATTATCCTATATTATATGTACAATATCCACTTATAAGTGAGTATATACCTTGTGTGTCTTTCTGCTTCAGGGATAGCTCACTCAGGATGATCTTTTCTAGATCCCACCATTTGCCTGCGCATTTCATGACTTCCTTGTTAATTGCTGAGTGGTGTCCCACTGCGGCCCACTCATGTGTCCCTGCTGTCACAACAACACTGTCTAGCCTTTCACGTATCAGCAGTAAAAATTATCATTTTGCCTTTCATTTGTCAATGGTGATGTGATAAAGCTGGAAAAAGCCATTGCACAATTGCTTATATCCATGTAGTAAACAAAATACTAAAAGATGCCTAGAGGAAAGGCAACCAGAGGAAAGAATGGGAGAGGTGTGGCGTTCCTGTTAGGAATTATTGATATGCCATCTGCTAAGCTATTTTAGTCCATGGGGATAATGGCTGTGTAATGAATTAGACAGAAATGTGTTAATTCACACACAACATTGGCTAAAAGCAATCGGCAGAGTAGGGGCAACCTTATACAAGTAACCACGGTAAGTGCTGGCAATTACATACAGCCACAGCTGGTTTGCAGTGCTGAGGGCTTCTGGGTCAGCTGGGGTCCATATGACCTCTCCCCTTGTCTAAGCCTGTTACAGACTTCTGTAAGGCATCCCGCATCTCTTCCCCATGTTTGTGTTTTCTTTGCTGTTCAATAAATATAAAGCAAATGTCTTGTTAGGGGCCGAGGGACAGACAGCAGTCACATAGATCAGACACACCGAACAGACAGGCTACAGGCAGGCCAGTAACCTCAAACTAATGATAGTAGGGAAACAAGGGACAGAAGAGGAGAATTCCAATTAGGCTTAAATTAAGCAAAAAGGAAGTCGTTGTTTTTGTCCCTTAATGTGACACCAACACATTCTTGTGCCTCTGAGGTTCTTTAATGTGTTAAGGGACGCGCTTTGGGACTTCAGAGTGTTAACTTCTAATCCTCAGGGTTATGTAATTGCATATAAATATAGTGAGAGACAGCTAAGGGTGAGATGGAATTTTCACCAATCTTTACAGAAAAGTGGGAATTTCCATTTATTTAAAAAAGAACATGTGTAATGTACATAATGGAAAAGCTAAAATCCTGTTGTCACATGTATGAATTATTTTAGATCAGGGTTACTTGCAATCAGCTAACAAAACAAACATCAGAATAAAACATGTATGCAATGATAATACTTTTTAATGACTTTATAATCACATTGCATGTCTACACATTGCCAGATTATAATACCAAGATCTGAGAGTGTAAATCCGTGGAAGATAGGTGACAGATGATAGGTAGGTAGATAGGTAAGTAGGTGGTTGATAAATGATCAATAAATGACAGATAGTTGATAGATGATACATGGATAGATAATTTGTAGATGATAAATACATAAGTGATAGGTGTTAGATGAATAGATAGAAAGAAAAGAGGGGGAGGCAGGTAGGAAGGAAGAAAGGAAGAAAAGAAGGAAGGTGTTAGAATTACTTGGCAGCTTGCAGGATGTGAGCACTGCGGTATAATAAAATATGAATAAGCAGCCCATTGTTATAGAAGAGGATTTGTCAGCTTGGGAATAAGACCAGAATGATTTAAAGAATGAACCATTTAGCAAATGAACATGCATTGAAAGAGTCCAGGCAAAATTAAGCCCACATGAAAATGTTCTGAAAAGTTACTGAGCATTTATTCTGTCCAGTTAATTCTCTGAAGACTGCCATTGTTTCTTTTCACACAAAGAATGAATGGATTTGACATGGGGGAGGAAGAGAAATAGAGGCCAACTAGTAAGAACTTTGGCCTGAGCTGGGAAATGAGAATGTCTATGGCTGAGACAGACTAGGATAAATGCATATATTGCTTATAGAAACATACAAACACAGATCATAATAACAGTATAGGAGTCCCACCAGGATTCCTTCTTGACTTCTTATACTCCAGCCAATCCTATCAAGAGGCCAACTGCCTTCAAGTTAAGGCCATCTAATACCTCCAAGATATTGCTTGGAGTTTACTGGCACCTTTCAGGTGTGGTTACATAGATCTAGCCTGTGCATTTGATAGTTATATAGATATAGCTCCATTTCCTAATTTGATGGGTTAGCTATACTTATGTTTGCAACCCAGTACTAGATGCGGATGATACTGAGGAAGAGAGGAAGAGGAAGGAACAGGTGGGAAAGGTAAAAGAGGAGGGTATCAAAAGGCATGGAGTAGAAGCAGAAGGGTCATAAATAAGCTGCTAAGGATGTAACAAGAAGGATAATGACCCATCCCAAGAATACACAATGCCAAAAGCAGACCCCTAATCTAGACTGTCGTCACTAGGTGATGGTGATGTGTCAATATAGGTTCATGATTCAAATCAAGTGTGCTGCTGTGTAGAGCTTAGGGAGGCTGGGCCTGTAGAAAGCAGGAGTATGTGGGAACCTTTGTATCTTCTCCTCAGTTTTGTGGTGAGTTCAAAACTTCTCTGCACAATCAAGCCCACTTCAGAATTATGTCAGAGATGCACTCGCAACTTTTAACAGGGAAGCTGTGGATGGTGGAGAGAATGACATGAAAAAAGACCGGAGGAACAAGGGTTTCTAAGAGAAGACATGGTGCACACTACAACTCAACACACTGCAGCAGCTGAAGCATCTGGTCTGTGGGGCACCATGTTGGAAAAGCTTTGGTACCGTGGTAGACAGCCATGCTCCATAGGAGAAGCTGTTCATTTCCCATGTCAGTGGAATAGAGTAGGCAAATTAAAGTAAGGCCCACTGGTATGTCTCTGTCCTCCTGGAATTTAGATAGAATTTTCTTGAATGTGGTAACTCTGTCCGCTTAGAGCTCAGCAATTTTCATGTTTTCTTTCTTCTTCACAATCACCGTCTTATCTATACAGACAGTAGCAAGTTGAAAATCAAAGGTTTGGCCACTTTCCCTAATTTATTCATTATCAGTGAAGGACAGACTGAGGGTAGATTTCAATTACCACTCTGGGAGTACATATTATGCCGACTCTGGACATATAGCAGTAAATGACAGAAATCACCCTGGTCCTCACTGAGCATAGGAGCCGAAGATTCAGTTATAAGCACTGAGCACCTAGCTTCTCCTGTGGCAAGCTCTGTGGATTTAGCTGTGTTATATTTGGACCTTACTTAAAAATGCGCTCCTTCATATTGTGTTACTCACAGAGAATTGAAGCAGACCCCATACTAAAGCAAAGACAACCGAAAACAAAGTAAGCAAACGTTTATTTTAAAGTATCGTGACTGTGTCGAAGTTCTTGGCTCATGTGTCTGGCAAGCTCACAGGCTGTTGTTACAACACATGACTTCTATATCTCTGTGTTCCTAGCAATGATCGGAGGAGGGTGTGCTGGAGACGGGGAAAGACTATGCATTTAGTTGGTGCTACAAAGAGAGTATAGTCCCATATCATGAGTCCCTGTTTATAGACCTGTGTGCATGGATAAAGACAAGGGCAGAATATCTGGGTTTGAGTCTACATTTCTGCCATTCACTGCCAGTGAGAGTTTGTCCGAATCACTCAACTTTGTTCTGTCCGAGGCTTATCAAACCAGCAGGAGGATGGTAATGCTACAACAAGCTGTCGTCAGAATTACAGAGGATATTACGTGGGAAGTGTCTAGCTCGCAGACTGGCGGACCACAATTATTCAAACCTGTCTCTGATTCCTAGTCTTCTTCCAGGGTTACAACCCTCCTTGTTTTCACCAGTTACTATCAAAAACTTGGAAAAATACAAGATGGGATGGGCTCCTAATATAGAATACTCCGGAGGGGGCTGCCAAGAAAAGATAGATTGTTTTATTGTCATGGAGAAAGAAAACAGCCACCCAGACTGGGTTTCTACCTGTCTAATGAGGCAATGGTTGTTCTATAGCCACGGCAACAAGCCAGGCTCAGCGCTGGATTTGAACCTAATTGAGCAATGACAACTTGCCTCAGTGAACAGGTCCCTGAGGGCTAATCAATCAGGAATAGCCTCACACATTGAAAGTCACCCAGCTGGCAATCGACCGACCTCAGGGAGAGTGCTTCTATTGATGATGCTGAACTTTCCTTATCTCTGTGAATTAACATTGCTTCTAAGATGACAGCAGCCTGGTCCTCTGCTGCAACAAACACAACACTTCGGTAACCAACACAGAAAGCGATTCCACAGCTGACGTCACTGTTGGCCTCATAGGAACACCACTTGAGGCCATCTCTCTCCCTAAGCCCTGCAGAAAATTCAGTTTGCAATGTTGGGTGAGGCTATATCTGATTAACACAGCTCTTTTGTTTTGCTTAAGACAGCAAGAAATTCAGCTTTGGTTTAAGATTCGAGCATAGGTTTCGTTTTTCTCAGAACTAATGTAGTTTAGAAAGCTCTCGCTTGTTATAGGCTAAGCTGTGATCTCCAGGCCACTATCTACACCCAGCTTCTTGTCTGTGAGAACTGGAGCTTTTGGAGATGCGTACACTGAGTTCTTGTTACGTAACGGGTGTTATGTAGGATTGTCTCTGTTTAGCTGTGGCGTGTGATGGGATGTGCTTGGCTTGATGCTGAACTCTTTGGCATCGACTTGTCAGTAACATGCTTGCTTCAGCACCTCCTCTTTGCTTTTCATTTTCTCTCCATATAAAAGTCTGTGGGGTGGATTTTTTTATGTGAGCATCCGTGTTGGTGAACTGCATCAGAGAGTGTTTGGCAGAGAATGGAAGGGGGTGTTAGCTAGACAGACCACCTGTCTCCTAAGCCAGCCAAAAACTGTCAACACTGGACATCCATCAGGCTGGAGGTGAGCCCACCAGAAACAGTAGGCCAAAGCATGCTTTATTTCTTCCTCGGGTTCATGATTGCATTATCTTGTCGGTTTGTGGAAAAGGTCACTGTGCACACTTTGTGTGCTGTGGAAGTAACTGTGGGTCAGGCTCTGCGTGGTTTCTTCCCAGCCTCTAGTTGAGTGGTAACAGGAAGCACTTTTGATAAGAAAAGGCATTATGGGCTCTTTCCTGCTAGCAACGGGCTTGAGAGCATCAAACAGAACATCTTCCTGGAAACACTTTCTTAAATTACTAATATTCCCTGACATTGTGCTTTCTTGGATGAATAATCTAGAAAATGAGAGGTAAAAATTCTTTAGACTTGGGGAAGGGGACTACAGCTGGGATACAAAGTAAATAAACTGTAAGTAATAAAAAAAAAGAAAAAAAAGAAACTAGAAAAAGCAATTAACTAACAAATCTGCCAGAGAAATTTCCAAGACAACACAGAAAACAATTTTTTTTAACTCATTTAAAAGTAATGTCATGAACAGGCATCCTCTTCTTCAATGGCTGTGATAGAGTCAAACCTCACTGGGCTCACTGGATAGATTAAATCATGCACCATATTTAGATAGGACTATTCCAGGAATGTGTAGATTGTCTAATATTTTAAAATGCATCCACGTAATCAACCACATTAGTAGAATAAGACAAAATAAAGGTCAATTCAATGGATAGAGAAAGGCATTTGCCTGTATTCAGCAACTATTTATGGCAATGGCTGGGAGGACAGAAAAATTAGATAAAGTCTGTCTATAAACACAACTAAAACTAACATTGTACGTATTGGTGAACACAGAACACAGTGCTCAGCACTGGGGCTTGGTTCAGATAGCAGAGTCGGGCAAAGAAACGAGAGTGGAGAGAATGGATGAGGAGGAAAAGACTCCCGGGACGCTCAGACAATACAGAAAATAGACTGTGCTAAAATGCTTTAAAACAAAAGCAGATTGAATATAGTCAAGGGACCCTCAATCAGTACAGAAGTGTATATTTTAATGTATGGATACTATAAAAACTCATGAAAGAAATCATGTGAAATAGGTGTCATTTTAACAGCATGGAAGAGGAAGCGTCCTTGGTATAATTTAACACAGTGTTGTAGACTTGAACATTACAAACTAAACTTCTTTGGCTAAGATGAAGCCGTTGTTCTGACTGGACAGATGTGTGGTGCTTATGAATAATAATTAAAAATTCTGTGATAGAAATATGCCAGCTTTTCTCAACCAACCAACACATTGAACAAACATTTCAATTCAAACCTGACCAGGCTTTGATCTTTCATCCTTAGAACACCAAAAATCATCTAAACTCTAAAGCAGTAAATCTACAATAATTAAGGTGGTTTTTAAATGACCAACCTTGGTATTCTTGTGACTGCTTTGTGACATTTGGTAGAGTGAGCTATCTGAGCCTGGGTGGTCTTGGTATTTGGGCCACAGGGTTCTTTGCTGTGAGGAACCATCCTGAGCACTGTGAAACAGCTGCTTCATCCTTATCCAGAGCCTTCTCCAAACCCTATAGCCACGATAACCAAACATGACTCCAGACACTGCCAAAGGTTCCCCTGGAGTCTACAACAGCCCGCAAGAATAAATGCTCCTAACGAAGGCAGTGTGATAGTGAGGTAAAACTGAAAACAATGTTCGCTGGAATGGGATGGGCTAACATAGGGCCGGCTGTTCTTTTAGCTCTCTAGGAGCGATCGAAAGAGGGAATTATGTTTCCAACAAATGGTTCCAGAAGACTTGGATATGCAAAGGGGAGAAAGACTTTCATTCTGACTTCTCAGCTACTACGGAAATTGGCTTAAAGTGAACAACAGGTCTAAGCACATTGCACCATGCTTTACTCTTCTAGAAGAATACAGGCAAAAACATTCATATGTTTTTGATGGAATGAGCAAAGATTTCCTTTTGGCTTCAACCACACAATGAACCAAAAGAAGGAAAGCTTCATAAACTCCACTCCATGGAAGCTATTCATTTCTCCTAATTTAAAGTCACACACTAGAACATAGAGACTCCATGTCACCAGACTGGGAGAAAACACACGTGACACAAGTGATGAGAGTTTACATCATGCATATGTGTGAATGTGTGTACAAAATACATAAGGAATTCTTATAGCAAAGCATAGAAGAGCTCAATTTTCTTCTAAAAATATGAATTATGTACATGATTATAAAAGACAGGGCACCACAAGTCAAGGAGTCTCTAATGTAATTACTATGATTTCATTACACAGTGAAATGCCCTAACACATTCTAGAATGGTAAAAATTAAAGTAATTGTTGAAACCAGAAGTCTATGAGAATGCCAGGCAGTTGGGAGGCTAATGCATTGCTGGTGGGAATGGAAGGTTGTAGAAAACCTTAAGAAAAAAAAAAAAGGGAGAGGCCAGGCACTCACTAACAGAGTTAGCAAGCTTTGTCTACATATTGCAAGTGTGTGGAAATCTATGTCCAACCAAAATAAACAACACTGGCAAGAATGTTCCCAGTGCTCTAATGTATAAAACCCCAAACTAAAACTACCTTCCTGGTCAGCAGTAGACTAGTGGACATATTGTGGTTTGTTTATGTAAAAAGCATCCTTTACCTATAAGAAGGAAGAAATTTGTAATACATGATAATGCCTGTATAAATAAATGTATCAATAAATGTGTATATTTTCTTGTATAAATAAAATGTGCTTAGTTTAGCAGCAGTCAGTCCAGAAAGAGGGTCCTCTGTGCAATTCACTTGTGTAAGTTTGTTCAGCTCCTGGATCTGTCTGCAAAGAGGTTCAGGAGAACATTCTGAGAAATAGTTTCCACCTAATTTAATGCGTTCTTCACTTACTAAATTATGTCCCTTTACAAAGTACAGGTTGTGTTATATGTAAACTGTATCACATAGACCTTTACATTGGAAAGAATACAACGGGAGCAAGAGTATCTCTTTTGGAAGGAGCTGGAGAGATGGCTCAGCAGTTAATGAGCTTGAATCCCCACAACCCACATAAACACCAGGTGGGTGTGGCAGTCTGGCTGTGATTCTAGCCTGAAGACAGAGCTAGAGACACCCCTAGAGCAAGCTGGCTAGTCATGCTAGCCATTTCAGCAAGATCTGAGTTCAACGGAGGGACTCTGCCTCAAAGAGAAAGGAGGAGGAGCTAAGGTTAATTCCAGACATTAAACACACACACACACACACACACACACACACACACACACACCCATTAAAAGAAGAAAAGACCCCAAAAGTGCCTTTTTTTGTTGGATGTGATAATGCTTTCCTGTAATCTCAGCCCTCTTCAGACAGGAGAGGCCTGCCTGAGATCCTGACTTAAAAACAAAACAAAACAAAAACAAAACCCTAAATGAATGTTCCTCCTTCCAAACTCACATGCAATGCCTTTACAGCGTGACTAAGATCTGAAGTGTAACCCTAAATGTGTCTGTTTCCTTCACCTCGTGAATTATCCATAGATGACACAGAATGAACTTTCCAAAAAGTTTCTAACAGGAAGCTAGCTTTGAGTGTTGAGCTCCATCCAGATATTTGTAGGGACCATGTGACTTTGTGCTGACACCGGCTTTGTTTCCCTCCTTGCAGTTGTAACAATCTGCATTAAACAGGCCCCGTCCTTACCCCCCTTCAGTCAGGAACTTGCCACTGAGCTTTGGTTTCAATTTTGTACTGTTTTGAAAACTGCTACCAAATGACTACATAGCAATCAAAAGCTAATGCCCGGGTACCCACTGAAGACCTGTGCATCATACATCCATTTCGCCATGGATCAGTGTTGGTGAGAGTGCACAGAAATGGCCTGTACAGGTGAGGAACAGAAAGTCTGGTCTCATTTTCAGAGTTCTGCTGCCCTCTGCTGATCTCACATCCCAAACCCACGGAATCAGAAGCCATTGGTACTCTGAGGTCCACATCTTGTATCTTTGGAAACAGAATGCATGGGAATTCTATGATCCTTGCTAACCTTACATCCTGCACTTAGAGGGACTTGGGGATATGGATACATGGGAACCCCAAGATCCCTGTTGGCTTGATATAATGGATCCATGGAAACATGAACTCCACCTTCAGCTGAATTGGAGATCTGTCTGATGGATCTTGGGGATCCTTGCTGATTGTCACCCTACATCAGTGGGGACACGGACTGTACGGGAACTGTGTCATCCCTGCACATGAATGAAATGCGACTGAAACCTCAACCAACCCACAGTCACCTCAGTCAGGTGATCTTAGTTCACTGTCTACCATGCCCACTAAAGAACAAACACGAATCTGTACAAAATCAGAATTACATGGATTATAGCTGTTAAAAAGCATAATGTGACCTTCAACATTACGTATGATTAAATATAAGCCCCCCTGAACCAAAGTTGCCTTTGAGCAAGATAGTTCATGAGGCAAATATGTCATGTCTGCAGCCCAATTTGACAATGCAAACTCCATCCTTGGACCCCCACATAGCAGGAGAGAACCAGTTTCCACAAGTTGTCCTCTGACCTACACCAATGTTCTGTTGCAGGCCTATACATTAGCCCTCTTCCTCTCTTTCTCTCAAATGCAATAAAATTTTAAGTAAACTATCTTAATATCAGTTTATTCCATATATTATTTTTACATGGAATAACTAAAATGGCAGGCAGCCTGGCTGCGGATAGCATTGTTTTTTTTTTGTTTGTTTTTGTGTGTGCTTTAAAATTTGGTTTGCAAGCTCATTTTGAGAAAGTATTGCTATTTGTTGATTTTCACTTTCTTCTTCTCTGCTTTGCCGAATGTGGATAGGGCCACCAGGTGAGAGCAGATCCAGGATGACTGGCAATGTAGAGTTGAGTTTCTGATCACCCTAGCTTTACTGGAGACGGCATCAAGACAGCTGGTGCTTTCAGCTTGGTCCTGTTTCAGACTCTGTTTCCCATGCTGGTGTAAGCTTGTCATTTCACGAAGCTTCCCTGGCTTTGGAGGGTGGTCAGTGTCTTTGGACTGAGTGGAGAGACTGCAGATGTTACTTCCATGGCTGCTGGATTCTTCCTGCCATCTTTGTGCATCCAACCCCTCGCCCATAGGCCATGCGTGGGTGCTGCCCAACACAAAAATTTAAACTACGTAAGCAGAGGGCTTTGAGATTTTTTTCCTCCTCTCTCTACTTGATTGTACATTACTGAAGTGTGAGCTTCGTAGATGCCATCATCGAATCACAGGGTCTGAAGACCCAAGGCATCCCTCACCTGAGATGGCTTTCATCCCCACTGGCTTGGTGTTTGCAGTGCATATTCCATTACACATTGTTTCTGTACTTCGTGCTAATGCATCACCTGTGTTGATTCTTCATAGTAATTTTTCTTCACAAAGCATATGAATGTTTCTATTATTACAGCAGAGCGGGTCCTGCAACTTAGTGCCATGCCCCATTAGCTGTCATAGCTTGCACTGACTTTGAGCCTGATTTGCTATTCTGGCCTTCAGTACATCTCCAATCTGCAAGCTGTTAATTCTTCCCTGTAATATTGATCTGGTTGCTCCAGGTTTTCACTGAACAAACTCTTTAAAAATATAATATCAGAAAATTGGAGTACAGATCTGCATGTAACAATGAGCAAAATGAGACTAATACCAGGAGTCCTTGGCTCCTGTATTCAACAGTGGCTGGGAAAAGGTGGCTGGCCATTCCCATGTGGAAAGGGTCAAATAGAGGAAGCATGCTCATTCTGACAATGAGTCCCTGGGAAGAAATTGCAAAGGCTTCTTTTGAGGCCACAGAGTAAGATTTGGGGCCAGTGTTGTTTCTATTGTCTGGAAAGGATGTCTGGGTTCCCTGTCCTCCATCAAATCCAGAAAGTTCTTTCCTGTCTATTGTAGTGTGTCCACTGACAATGGTGTTGGCTCTTTGTGCAGATTGCAGCATCAGGGGTTTACTTAGGATGGACTAACTGCAAACATGTGTAACTCGGGCTTAAATTGTCTCAACCGATAAAAAGACCTCAGTGTTAATAGATGATAGTCTATTTGTCTGCAGAAAGTCTCGTGTGAAGTCCTTGCCCAATCTTGCATCCCAAATGTGCCCAAATGCCTTTTAAGTACTGGCCCATGCAGCTAGCCCATCTCTGTATCTCTGCATTAAATAATGGCTGCCTTGGGACTACTGGAAACAGCTGTGCTTGAAGAGCAGTGTCTGTCTCCAATACATGCTGGAGGCTGAGTTCTGGTGGGTTGAGCTCCATGGTTTTTCCACCACCCCTTGACCCAGGCAGAGACCATCAGGCCTCTGATCTCGGTGTTAACTCATTGTACTTACAGCTTAGCAACAGTTGGCTTTCAAACATTGTGACACTTAAGAGTACATGGCTTACATCAGTTGATACAGCTTTCAGGACATAGACAACGAGGTCTTTAATTTCTCCAATTCCCTTTGATACTCTCCTAAAAGTTATAAACTGTCAGTCAACACACCCAATGCTTAGAGATTTCTTATGAGTTTGCCAGTGTTTAGACTTTTGATTCTCTGTAAATCAACATAGGGAGGAGTCATACCAAATTTGATGGTGCTCACAGTATGATCTTTTCCTGGAGATCTCTCTGCTTTAGCAAGTAACTGCTAAGGTTTCAACAGTTGGCATTTGGCTGCCAAGACAATTGTACCCAAGTTACTTTTCCATTCTCCTACTTGTGAAAATACTTATTTGAATTTAACACCATATGCAGTGACTTATGAGAGATGGACTGGCTCAGTGAATCAAAGCACTTTCTGCCAAGACTGGGGACCCATGTTTGAGACTGGAGATCCACATGGTAGAAGGAGAGAGTCAATTCCTACAAGTCATCCTGTGACCTCCCGTGCATGCTATGACACAAAAGCCCACCCTTCTCATCCACAATGAATAAATTAAAATGTCTTTAAAGTTAACAAAAAAGAGAAAAGGAAAGATAGGCCTTGCCTTCCCTCCGTGGAACAGTTCAGCTGAAGCGAGTAATGCTCCATTGTATAAATGTACCGCATTTTCTTTATCCATTCTTCCGTTGAGGGACAGAAGTTTCTGGCTGTTATGAATAAAGCCACACGAACATGGTTGAGCAAGTATCCTGTGGTAGGAAGAAGCAGACTTTGGGTATATGCCCAAGAGTGGTGTACCTGGATATTAAGGTAGATTGATTGCCAACTTTCTGCGGAACTGTCATGTTGATTTCCATAGTGGTTGCACAAGTTTGAATTCCCACTAACAATAGAGGAGTATTTCTCTTGCTCCACACCCTCACTAACATGACCTGTCACTAGTGTTATTGATCTTAGCCATTCTCACAAGTGTAAGATGGAATCTCAAAGTAGTTTTAGTTAATTTTTCCCAAATGGCTAATGATATTGAACATTTCTTTAAGTGTTTATCAGCCATTTGAGAGTCCTATCTTGTAAATGCTGTTTAGATCTGTACCCCATTTTAATTGGTGTGGTGGCAATTCTTTGTTGTCAACTTGATTATATCTGGAATAAACTACAATCCAGAAATGAAGGGCACAGCTATGATATATATATATGTATATATATGTATATATGTACATATATATGTATATATGCATATATGTATATATGTTTGGTTTGAAGTAGGTGAACCCACTTCTAGTCTGGACCCTTGAGGTAGAAAGACACACACCATTGATCAAATCTAGATGTATGCAAACATATGTCTTTAACTCATTTCTTGAGGCAGGAATACTCACCTTTAACCAGGGCCACACCTTCTGCTGGAAGTCTATGAAAGGACATGGAAAAAGGAAGCTTTTTCTCTGTGACTGCTTGCTCTCACCTTGCTAGTGAGTCCGTTCCTTCAGTGGCATTAGAGCCTGCTTCTTCAGGATTGCAGTGTATATTAAGACCAGCTAAGACAGCCAACCTGTGAATGGAGCAAATTCTGGACCGTTGGACTTTCTGTTCATAGTCTACCATTGTTGGACTAGTTGGACCATGGACTGTACGTGATTTTAATTCATTTTATATAGAGAGATTATATAATATATATAAGATTATATAATATATAAAGATTTATATAATATATAAAGACTATATAATCTCTCTTTCCACACACACATACATACACACATGTACACACACATATATGTATAGACACATATGTATACATACATAATACATACATAAATACATACATACTTGTCAGGATGGCTAAGTTAATATCACTAGTGCCAGGTTATGTTACTGAGGGTGTGGAGCAAGGGAAGTACTCCTCTATTGTTGGTGGGAGTGCAAACTTGTGCAACCACTATAGATATCAATATGGCAGTTTCAAAGAAAGCTGTTAATTTATATATCTGTCTGTCTGTCTATCTATCTATCTATCTATCGAGATTATATAATATATAATATATAATATAGAGATTATATATAGAGATTTTAATACATTATATATACAGAGAGAGAAAGAGGAAAGATTCAGTCTGTAATTTTGCTTTTCTAGAGAACCCTGCCTAATACAATTGGATTATTATTATTTTTAAGATAGATTTATTCGTTTATTTATTTATTTGCTTATTTATTTATTATGCACAGAGTTTTCTGTCTTGCATGCCAGAAGAGGGCACCAGATCTCATTATAGATGCTTGTGAGCATTACGTGGTTACTGGGAATTGAACTCAGGACCTTAGGAAGAGCAGCCAGTGCTCTAAACCTCTGAGCCATCCCTTCAGCCCTGGATTATTATTTTTGATAGCTAGTTTTTTTTTGAGTTCTTATATATTTCGGATATCGGTGTTCTATCAGATGTGGAGTTGGTAAAAATCTTGTCCCATTCTGAAGGCTGTCACTTTGTATAGATAATGATGCCCACAGAAAGTGTTCCTGCCTTGTCCTGAGAAGTTCCTTTCTGAATTTGCACAAGTTGTTCTGACCTGCAGCGCACACAGTGCGGTAAACAGAATATACACACACAAACGGTCCTCTTTGCGCTACTGGTGCTTTTGTCTTGAGTAGGAAGAAGAGATGGTTGGTTTGGCAGCCAGTGGCTCCTGCTATAACATTTCATCCCCACCTCACACTTTCACCTCTGCTCTCCTCTGTGTTCTCTGTCACCAAACTCTACCACTGTCTTGAAAGACTGGGTCCTCTGCACGGATGCAAACACAGCTATCAGTACTTGACATCACCTCTCTTCCTCATTTTGCTCAAGGAAAGAAGACAGAGTGCTGTCCTCTCGCCCCTCTGTGCTTCTCTTCCCTGACAGTCTTTCTTCTACTCAAGGCTGTTTAAAAGCATTTTCCAGGGATTTGTCATACAACTAAAACTCACTTAAAATTCATCCTCCAAGCCCTTTCCATCCTTGACCCTCATTACTTTAGAACTTCAAAACCATCTAATTCTTTTGCCACATTAAATGGGCAATAAAATCTTACTGCCCAGAAACTTCTCAAGGTAGAGTGCTTAAACTGGAACAACCCTGTATTGCTCCCTGATACCTGATGTCACACTTTATTTCGATGTCTTATTCCTTTCTCCAGCTGCTCTGCTCCCACATCTCCTTCATATATTCTTCTTGCTCAGAAACACCGAAGTCACTCTCCGGAGACAATGAGAAGGGAGGGTGCAGGCTGGACTCACGTCTGTCCTCTAGAGCTGGTGGAAAGGTGGGCAACGTGACAAGCAGCACCTGCTAAGTGCTGACCTACACGGCATTTCTTAGAATTTACTTTAAATTTGGCCGAAGGAAGGGGGCTCTATAACCAGGCTATGGGTCAAAAGCAGCTTCCACTTCCCTCTAGGAAACAGTGAGGGATGAGAACATTAGTGTGGGCTTTTCCCTCTCCCTGAAGATAAGTAAAACTGCTCTGTTTAGGTATGCTAAGCCCACCAAGCACTCCCTTCCGGTTGATGCTTGAAATGAAGAGTGTTTCAAAGGGCTCAGTTGGTTTCTGCTCATCCAACACTGACAAGAACCTAATATGATTTTACTGGAATATCTCTCAATTCAAAAGCGCCACCTCTATCTCCCATCACTACAGCATCAGAAGAAAATTAAAATCCCAATGTTCTGAGGTGACCCCTAAAACTACCGTGCCATTTGACTACTAAATGACATACTGACTCAAAAGTTCCCAGTACTCATATTTGGCACATCTCTGTGACAACATCACAGAGATAAAGAAGAATAGAAAAAGTGGTCAGTGGTCTTACTATTAGTAAAATGTACTTACTAGGAGTACATTTTAGGAGAACAGCCTCAGCCATTTTGCATACCTTGGGAAAGTTGACTGACTTCCATTTTTGACACTGTGCACAGTTCCTGAAAGCTGCAATAAGACTGTGCAGGAGTTTTAATAATGTAGAAGAGGGTGGGTTTGTGTGCTTGGTTGATTTAACACATTAGGATGCATTCTGCAGTATTTTAAACTATTTTAAATGACAGAGAACAGTGATGTGACTTGTGGGTAAAATCAAGAGCGGGATACTTAACTATACTAAGGAAATGTGCGTGCGCATACACACTTTCTCCACATTTATGGACATTTAATGTTTAACATAAATCAATTCAGACTTTAAACGTTTCTTCTTTTTACTGGCTACATTACATTGCACATAGTAGATGAATAAAATATTTAGGGGTATAATGGAAAGATGTCCGAATTAAAGCTCACTTAACTCCCTTCACAAAGAAGAAACATAGCAATAAGTGTGTAGCTGTATACTGAGGTAAAGGACTGTGGGAAACCCCTAAATTAACAAGAGAAAATGGATCCATTTAAGTGCTATAGTGTTGGACAAATGTAAGTAAAATGAACAAAGCATCCAGACATCTGTCACCCAGCCCTGTAGCTAGGATAACAGACCCTCCTGTGCACAGAGGCATGATGGGAGTCTCAAGAACCATCAGATCCTGAAATCCCATCTTTAGAAAATGTCCCAGCCTGTATAGATTTGAGCCTAATTAGACAAGAGTATTTTAAACAGCACAACAACCCAGCCTTTAAAAGCAAGTTACACAACCTGGCAATAAACTCCCAGGTTACTGTAACTAGGAGCCATCATGAAAGGAACCTGGGGTCTGAGTTCAGACTGTTGCCAGGGTTAATAAACTTCAGTGTTCTCATCTCTGAGACCTCACAGGCATCCCAGGGCACTGGTTCAATGGACAACTATCAGACTTCTGGTCAGTGGGTCAAGTGACTTGGAGTCCACTAGGGGGGCCATGCTATAAGGAAGAAGCACTGCACTGTGGAGGGGGTGGAGCTTAAGGACCAGGGCTGTGAAAGGCCTGACCTCTGAGACTAAACCGTGGCTGGTTGTGTTTTGACATGTGTGAAAGGATTTACAGTCATCCCTGTGGTCCGGCACTCCGGTCACTAACCATTTATGGAGGGCATCATTAACAAGGTAGTGACAAAATTCTGTGGCCTCACAACTCACTTCCCCTACCCCCCCCCTTTCCTTTCCCAGTGGCGGGCTGCAGCATCTGGACCAAGGTGCAGTTCCCACTGCCCTTTGGTCCTGATGCACACCAAAGAAGCTCTGGAGGAAAGCTTCACCTGATGTCAGCCAGCCTCTCACTGCCCCCCCCCACTCCTGGAATATCCCAGCCAAGAGAAAATGCACCCTTTTGTGGCTTTGTTCTACCCCATAGTCAATGCTTGGCTGTAGCTAAGGGAAAAGCCCACAGACAAGGGATTTCTGAATTTTGCTCTGGGTGAGTATGCCCATAGCAGCATCAGAGAAAAATACAGCCAAACCGCTGCTGCAGCTACACGCATGCAGATGTCTACCCTAAGTCAAGTCCACACCTTGTTTGGGTATACACTGCTGACAAGACTGGGTGTGAGCTCCATGGAGGGAGTGTTTCAGCCTCTGCCACTCTTTCTCCCTATGAAGGATCCGGGCTTGTACTATCGTCTAGGCAATGGAAAGCTGCTCCAGGTCCCCTCTTAGCAGTATTGGCACAACCTGTGCCAGGGACCTGCATAAGTAACAGAGGCAATGCCAACAGAGTTGGAGGAACCCCTTCTCCCCCCAGGCAACTGAGACTACTTGCCATTGTATGAGTAGATGCACAGGATGTTTACACGCCTGAGCCGATGGAGTGTCACTAAGGCAGAGAGTCCTTCCAACTCTATTATGACACATCCTCTTCTAAACTCACTACTTATAGCCAAAGAAGGTGCAGGTACAGTTGCCCTGTGAAACCAGTTGGACGTGAATTCAATGCTGTGTAGAAAATCAGTACCTCAAAATCCGTACTCAAAAGAAAGCTGTTTAGTAAGAAGAGTATGCCCCAAGAATGGTGGAGATATCCATTGTACCAGATGTGCAAATCTCAGCATAGAAAATTGGGAAATGATCAAAAGCAGGTTTCTCGTTACCTTCTAGAGACCAAGGATCCCAGTAAGAGATCCAATGATATTGAAAAGTATGAGATGCTTGATAAAGAATTCAAAAGAAAGATTATTAAAGAGGTTGACAAAGTCTAATAAAAGAAAAATAGGTAGGTAAAATTCGGAAGACAACAAAGGATGCTAGTGGGAGAGATTTTCAGAAACAACAAAATGGAAATCTGGAGAATAAAGTGCTCAGTAAGTCTAATACAAACCTAACCCAGAATCTGCAATAGATCAGCTCAAGATAGATGGGCGGGGGGGTCAGGGAGACAGAGACAGAGACAGAGACAGAGAGGGTTGGGTACCATAAAAGAAGGGATCGTCCATAACAACAGTATACTTGAAGGGAAGAAATAGAGGTTAGGGGGCACAGAAGACCTATTCAATGAAACAAGGACAGAAATTGTCCTAATATTCAGGAAGACATAGATACCCATGATTAGAAAGGCTCTAAATATATATGTCCAGGAAACAATCTTTATTATGACATATTACAGTTAAACAGTGAAAAGAGCAAGATAATGAAGAAAAAATAAATCTATATGAGAACAATATCAAGTTATATTTGCAGACAAGTCCATTGGACTAACACCAGACTTGACATCAGATTGCCTCCAAGTCAGCAGGGGCCAGGATGGTGTGCTACAAGAGCTGTAAAGAAAAAAACCTTCAACCGACATTGCTATGTCTAGTAAGGCCACCTTTTACAAATGAAGAAAAAGAAAGAAAGAACACAAGTATAACCGGAGGGAATTCTTGAGCCTCAGATGGGCTTCATTTTTCTCAAATGCTTAAGAAAAACCCTATGCCTAGAAATGAAAAACAAAAAACTCCAAAACCAAACCAAACCAAAAACCAGATTACAGCTATCATGGAGGTGTGAGTCCCAGTAGTTGTGTACGTATATGAGAGAAAAGCAGAAAAAAAAATACCAGTACAGTCCTTACCAAACTTCACAGATGAAAATAAAGTGGTAAATGACTGAAGACTACCCAAAAGTAATTAGAAGAAAATAAATAAAATGACTACAAGTCCATTGTGTTTAATAATAATAACTAAATAAGTATACTTTAATGCAAAGATAAAGACCAGGTTGGATGTATTAAACACTAAGACTCTGTAACATGACCCTTAAAAGAAACTTGCCAGTGGAGACACTCACAGAAGGGATAGAAAATGGCATTCCAAGGAAATGGAATTTCAAAAAAGGCATGAATGGTCCTACCTTCATTAAGAAAAATAGACTTTAATATTTAAAAAGAAGAAAACACAAGGAAGGCTTTTGTTGTTTATATATACATAGAATTTCTTACCAGTGTGGTGAATTTCAAATATATAAACAGATGCTATAAATAAATAGTGAAGGCTTTCCCACACATCTTGTATCTATGGGTTTCCTCCAGTGTAAGTTCTTTTTATGTCTTTAAAAAGAACTAGAACAACTTCTCCACATGTCTCATGGGCACAGAGATTATGCATGTGAATCACTTCATTTTTAAAAACAGAAATAGCAGTTGTGAAAGGCTTTCCTACATGGCTTACATATGCGAAGGTTCTCTTGAGTTTAGTTCTTGCATGCATACTAAATACTGTGGAGTACAAGATTTTACCAAACAGTTTACATGTATAAGGTCCCTCTCTCCACTGTGATCTTTCATATTGTCTGGAATACGAAGCAGTGAAGGAACAGTGAAGACTAAGGAGCGGTGAAGGCTTCCCCACCTTACTTGCATGCACAGAATTCCCCTGATGGATGAATTCATGCATCTATTTGAACATGTCCCCGGTCTTGGAGGAAGCTTTTTGATGCTTGCTAAGCATTAGTCCACAGTGTACCTCTCCAGTGTGAGAAATTTCATGATTTTGAAGAGACCTAAGACATCAGAAGGGTTTATCACACTGTTTACATCTAGTTCTCTCTGTTTTGTGAGTATCGGGGAGAACGGATGGCTGCAAGAATTTTTATAGCCTATTCACAAAGAAATAAAATTACCCAGTAAAATCAGAAGGCATGTGGCCCACGTTTGTAGTCAATAATGTTCTTCCAGCTGCAGTTCGTGAAAGGATCTGAGTTCAGTAGGTCTTCCTTTCAAGGGGTATGCTGTGTGTGACCATATGGCTATACCCATCGCTGTGTCTTCCTGGACTGTTTTTCTCTTGGACTGACTAGGGCCTTCTTGCATTCCGGTCCCCCATTTCTCACTTCTCCAATCCCTTGAGGCCTTCCTCTGGGTCAGGCAGCTTTCTTAGTAACCTTAGGGTTGTTGTTCCAGGCTTGCCCTCACTGAGCTTTTCCTTTGCTGCAGGGTTTCCAATCTGCTATTTTTTTTTTATCGTTTCTACCTTAATTTCCTCTACAGGCTCTACTCATACTATTTACTCAATCAATGTTTGAAAGGTAAGCTCTTGCCATATAGCGCAAGCTAGCCTCAAACTTAACAAGGTAACCAGGGATGGCGTCAAACTAATGTGTAGTCTCCTCCTGCCACATGAAATAGGCTATGTGTAAGCTTGGAGCCCTCGTGTTCGCTGGTAGACCAAGGAGAAGGATGCTGACTTCCTGTGCCGCGGCTGCTTGCACCCGGATGCTCAATCCATGTGGGATATGTGGTAACATACTTTTGATCTAGTTTTTCCCTAATGAAGAAGAAAGTTAAGGGAGGGTTTATAGCCCCTGCTTTCCTGTTTTATGTTAGAGTTTATGGTTTTGCATTCCAAATTCCATTACAAAAGTTAAAATAAGAAAAAAAAAATCTAAAGCTCAGTAGGTTCCTGGGGTTTGTCTGGGAGCAAGACAATGAAATCTAACAAGATTTCATTAAATGTAACTACAGTCAAAGGCAAGAGTTTTCTATTGGCTTAATAAACTTTATTCCTAATGGGAAGATAGATTCATATTGAGGCTCAGAGTAGATTTATTAGACCCCCTGAAAAGCTTCTGCAAAAATTGATTTATATTTTAATGCAGTTCTGACCCATAGGAATTGAGTTTCATATAAACCCAGAGTTGTGAAACCAACATTTCATGAAACATGAAAAACCCTGCTTTTAAATCTTAATTTTAAAATGAGCAAGTGGTAGAAAAGCAGGTTGTTTTGCTGCCTCGTCATAGTTACCTCAAGAATACCTTCAGGGGTTGGTACCAGCAAAGTTAAAATTATGAACTGAGTGTTTGGCATTCATCATGGACACTCAAGACAGCACGCCTTGGGGGCAAGGTTTAGCAACTGTTAGTGTTGTTTCTCACTAGTGTGGAGCGGAGACGGCAGGGAGGCCCAGAAGGCTCCAGTGTGGCTGGAAGGCTTGCTGACATGTAGCCTCAGAGCAGGGAAAGCGGACAGTGAAGCTGGAAGTTTCTCTGGGGGTGGGGTGGGAGTGTTAAGGGGAACAGAGGTGATGGAAGACAAGAACTGCTTTGTTTCATTGATGGGATGGTTGATGCTGATTGTAAATTGATGGGTTTTAGGATTACCACGGGAGCGAATCCCTGTGTGGGTTGTCAAGAGATTACCTCAATTAGACTAATTGATGTGAGGGGTGCCACCTAAGTTGGGCTGGGGTCCTGGGCTGAAAGAAAAGGAGAAGCAAACTACACACCAACATTCATTGCACTCTGCTTCCTGACTCCTGATGCAATATGATGAGCACTTCATATTTTTGCTACCATGATGTCCCTTCCCCACCACAATGGACTATACCCTCCGACTATGACCAAAATGAAGTTCACATTCTTCAACTTGTTATTGTCAAGTACTTGTCACAGTGACAAGACAGAAATAAATACAGCTATTAACATTAAAAGTGATTGAGCTGAGAAACTAGCTCATATTTATCTACCCTTGTTGATCATCTCTAGGACCAGTGAATGGCCAGACCTGGATTTCAGATGGAGAGATGGGATATGGCTCCTTTCTCCAGCTTTACCTGGAATTCGTTAAGGAACAGGAGTCCACAGAGCAAGCAGGTGTTCTCAGTGGTCAATGAACCCCAAAGGGTAAGAAATAACTAGTTATAGACTGATTATTTTAATTGTCAGAAGTTCCATGTAGATTTCACTAAAACTTAGGATGTCACTAACACCCAAAGCTTGAAATACCTACTGAGCACAGCACAATTTAAAAGCAAGAATCTTTTTTTCCAGAGTAATTTTTCCAATAGGAAATGCTTTAAAGTATCAAAATAACCAATGAAGCAACCTGGTAACTTTCCTAGGAGGGCAGGACAAACGTGGTTTGTAGCAGCATAGTGAAATGGGCAGCACAGAACCCCCTAAAAGTAGTTATCATGGGAAAGACTCAACACACGAAACACACATAATAATTCCAAGTATTGTCAAAATGTCCAAATAAACATGAATTTCATCTTTGAAATGTGGTATTATAAGGCAGGTAGATGGCCCAGTGGGGAAAACATTTGTTGTCTAAGCAGAGTTCAGACCCTAGAACTCATGTAGACATATCCCTGGTGGCAAGAATCCTGGAACCCTGTAGGCCAGCTAGCTTGTCTCAAACAAGGAAGCCAAGGACCATCACCAGAGGCTTACTTCAGCCCTCCACACTGACACCAAAGCACCCATGTACTCTCTCTCTACACACACACACACACACACACACACACACAGGCATGCTAGCGTGTGCTAAAATACATATAATAGTGTGTATTTTCTCTTTCTTTATTTCTCTCTCTCTGTGCATGTGCTAAAATACATATAATATTGTGCTTGCTTACCTTGGAAGTAATCTTAAGACAGGTAATCTTAAGGGCAGGTGCTCTTGTGAGCTTTGCTTTCCCTTCTTTCTACTCTCCCTCAGTTGCTTCTCTACTTTTAGTGGTGGTGAGGAGGTTAAAATAATTGTTTAGAGAGTTGTAAGTCAATAGGTTTAGAAGTTTGACTCAACCACTTTACCAGAGAAGGCCCTGTATGTTGTCAGTGTGAGAATTTAGGCACAACACACTGATGGAAGTCAATTTCTCCAGCCTTCTTCCATTTACCCCCAAAGCTTGAAACTAGGTAGAACCATCTTGTTAAGGAGCTGTGCAGGCATCTTTCAGGTGGTGAGTCATGGTGTGGCCATAATGTCTTTAGAATTCTCACCTTCCTTAGGGAGGAATTAAATAAAATGTCCCAGGGTTCCCATGGCCAAATCTATTATAGCATTTGCCAAATATCAAATAATTATTTCATTTTATTACAGGTAATTTCATTTTTGTCTTCCTGCAATGTCACAATTTATTGAATAGCAATGAGTTCAGAAGCTACATTGGTTTCATTGGCTTCAATTGGTCAAATGGTCCTGATTTCTCTTGATAGCTGGCCTTTGACATCATAGGTTCTTTTGTACCATTGTTAATAACTAATGTTAACTCTCAGAACACATACCGCACAGTTAGCTTGTCCATCTGTCTGTAAGTCCATCCATCCCGCTTTCCATCCACAAGGTTACAGCATGCCTGTAAAAGGGTTAAAGAGGTCACAGTGCAGTTCAAGAGATTCAGAGCCTCAGAGGGGGAGGAGTAAAGAGAGAGAGGTTCACCGCAGCAGCTAGATTAGATAGCAAGGAACCAGATGCAGGCCTAGAGGTGCACAGAGCTTCCAAAGAGTGCAGGGCTGCACCAGAACCATAGACTCCAGTAAAGATATAGAGGGGAAAGACCATGGAGACAAGGTCTGATTCCAAATGGATGCATGGATGGATGGATGGATGGATGGATGGATGGATGGATGGATGGATGGATGGATGTGCAGCAGTCCAAGGCATCATGTTAAGCAGCAGGAACAGAGCTGAGTAGAGGCCCAAGGACAGTCAGGGGTTCATTGACTGCCAGCCTCTTGATGCACACACTAACTAATTAGATGTTAGCCTTGTTGCTTCAGGTTCTAAAAACGATGTGAGAGTGTTTAAGAATGTAAACCATCTCGTAAAATGCAAATCATACACATATATTTATATATGTACTTCTAGAAGCCTTTATTTTTAGCCCAACACTGCTTACTTTAGTCAGCGCAGTAAGCAGAGCAGGCAACTATAAAGCACTCACCACGACCTTGACCACTTGAGGCCCCTAGAGTCTGGACAGTAACATGGTGTCATGTCTGGTGTTCCTCCCTGAGGAGATACTGCAATTAAGACAGTCTACAAGTGCAGTCCTGCTCACTCAGCACAGAGCCAAGGGCTCATCCCCAGACTCAAACAGCAAACATGAACTCCTCAAAACGCTACACTGTACTTGTGTCTGAGACCCCAAAGAAGACACTGGATGCCTAAGCTGAGCCTCTTTTGGAGCAAGCTTGGAATATCTCCCAGGGGCACTTTTCTGCCTACTTACACCTCAGCAGCAAATGACTGCTTCTGGAAACTGGTAAAAGGTGGGAAAAAGCCCTATCCTACCCCTTCTTGTCCCTGGACCAATTCCTCCACATTCATAGATTCCCAGTAATTGGGGAGCAGTCAGCCCACCTCAGCCAGTGTGAGAGGCACTGTTAGGAAGAGGCCTAGACTGTATATGAGCTGGGAACAAGCAGCCTGGGGAATAAACATTTAGGGTCAGGATTTTAAAGCCTCAAGCAGGATGTCAGTTAGACTAAACTTTCTAGTTACAAACCATGAAGTGGAGATCAAGAAAGGGAGAGCGTGTTGAGGGTCAACATGAGGTAAGGGCGGATGCTGGTCAGCAAACCTCTCTTCCTGCCTCTCAGGGGATGAGCTTTCTCCAGCCATAAGTGCCAGGAGAAAGCTGTGTACAAAAGCATGCGCATGGTCCCTGATCCAGGGGATAGCAGACAGCTCCAGTCTACAGTGGCTGGACCTGTGGTCAGCCGGCCCTCCCTGAACAAGGGGTCATTGAGAGTGTTACAAGAGCTCCATTTTGACTTCCTCTTCATTTGTTTTTAAAGTCTAAAAGGGAAGGTTTGCCGGTGTTGAGCTGGGATGCAGAGCAGTAATTTGCTCAGTAATTTCATCATTCTGCAAATACAGTTATAAGTGAAGGACAGGCTGTCTCACAATTTAGGGTAAAAGCTCAGTCCCCTTGTAAGTAGATATGTGGGGATGTATCATCACACTGTGTTTTTGTTAAGCAGGAATGGAAAATGTTTTCTTCTGTGACCATCAAGAGCAGGCATTTGCCTCTGCACTCCGTCATGCTCTCTGGTGGAGAGAAATGGTGTGATCCATACTGATTTGTAAGCTGTCAGTTGTTTGGTTTTTATCTGCCTACAAACAGTGTATACCAGCAACAAGGATTACCTTTGTAAAAATTAAAACCAAAGTTCCAGGGATGGAGAGCTGGCCTTGTGATTAAGAGGGCTGGTTAATCTCCCGGATACCAGATTTCAGTTTCCACACTGTGAGGCTCCCAGTGGCCTGGAACTCTGGCTCCAGGGTATCAGATACCCTCTTCTGAACTCTAGAGGCACCAGGCACTGGCACACAAAAACACACGCTCCACATAAATAAAGAGAAATCTTTAAAAAGAAAACTAAAAATTTTCCTGTTTAAAGGAACATGTACTTTAAGGTAGATAGTAGTGTCTTTCAAATAACAAATATCTCAAAAATAAAAAATAAAAAAAGCAACTCCAAGAAAGAAATTAGCCAAGAAAACAGATTAGAACTGGCTACACTTGTTCCCGTTAGTTCAGTGACACCCCTGCCTAGTCCCGAGATAGCCTGCAGGAGGAAGCTATGGCTCTCCAGAAGCTGGGGCATCAGAAGTCACAGAGCATTCTCCATCAGGAGAGAAACCTTCAGCACAGGGCAGCCACATCTCAGACCAGCTTGGGTTGCTGTGATAGTGCCTGGAAAACAATGGACATAGATCCAAACACCCAAAGCCTTTTCCAACTGGACAGCAACCATTAGACAAGGATTGGATTTAAATGACTAGATTTCCCCATCCCGGAAATACATTCACTTATTTATTTTATGTGTTTGGGTAGGCTGGCCTGAGCACATGTGGAGGTCAGAGGATAACTTGTGGGAGTCATTTGTTTGCCTCCACCCTGTAGGTTCAGGCAACTGAACTCAGATTCTAACCAGGAGACAGGTACCTTTCCACACTACCATAACAATGATGAGTATTTGCTGAATTTTACTTTACAAAATAAAACAAACAAAGAAATACAACTGCTTTTGTAACTTTTCCCATGTTCCTCCTTCAACAGTAGGAGAACTAGTGAGTGAGACACCAAGACCAGAATGATGGGACTTAAAGACTCTTCCTCTGAGGCCCCCGCCTCACTGGGATCTTCCACCATGGGCGGGTTGTCACCCTATGTCCCTGGTACTTGGATGTGCAGGCACCCCTTTCCTCCAAGCAAAGCCAGCGCCACTGTGAGAATGGCTGTGCTGTTTGTGATGGCTTTTCCAACCTCTTGTTTTCCTCAGTTTTCTTTGGCATAAACTTATGTGTCTAGCCCACAGGCTCTGACGGAGAAAGAACTCCTGGCCAGGGCAATATGAAGGAAGAGCCTGGCTTCTTTATATGACTAGACTTAATTTTTGTTGCAAATCTGACTTTTTCCCCCAAGTTCACCAGGTAAGCAAAACCCAAATTATTAGAATGGCAAAGTGGATAAAGATGATTGTTACCAAGCCTGATGATTTAGATTACATCTCTGGGACTTGTACAGTGGAAGGAGAGAACCAGCCCTAGCTAAGTTGTCCTCTGAACACGTACACACATACACGCACCCACACACGGTGTGTGATGAAAGTAACACAAATTAATAAATACTATTATTCCGTATGCTTCCTGTTGGTCACATTGTTTGACCTGCGTTGATTTCTTTGGACCTTGTTTAAGTGGAAGCAGCCATACGTTCGTATTCTGGTTACATCATCTAATCTTCTAATCACCTCAGCCACTAAGAACCCCCAGCACGTCACAGGGCACAGTTTTAGATTCCATGGGAGCAGACACTTAAGGTAGTTCTGTTTCCACTGAGGCCTGCATACATAGTGAGAGGAGCTGGTGGGACTTTGCTCAGAGTCAATGCTTCTAGTGTTGGAAACTTCCAGACTCTTGAAGCCCATCTGCAGAAGAGACGAGTGTGATTCACCCCAGGGCTGCTTCTAGGTGCAACTCGCACGTTTTGTGGGCAGTGCTTACTGTTTCTAAAACCCAAGGACTTCATTCAGGAAATGGAGAGAACGGGAAGCCCTGCTGGGTGGCGATACAACCAGGAGAAACAGCCTTCTCTATGTACTGCTTTGGCAAATTCTTTTACCTCTGAAATAAAAAAAAAAGCTCATGGCTGCCACTGAACCTCTATCAAACTTATAATACTTAAGCTCTTTAAAGCCCCTCTGTAAATGTTATCAAGTGTAAGCATTGAGTGGGATAGTATATTATTTCTTATTAACCTTAGCATTGTTGTCATATCCTAAATGTATTCATTTTGTTGTAATGTATTTGATAATGTACATATATTCAGAGCAATTTTTAGCACAGGGCTGGGTCTGCACTCAGGAGATTCCTGCCTCTGTTGACGATTTCTTTGCTTATGACTTTGCAGAGTGTCCCAAGGTAGAATAAGATATGAAGGACAGGACAGGCTCTCCTCTAGGAGCCAAATTCCCAGAAATAAAAAAGGAAGACATGGCCGCCCTCCAGTGGACATATGGAGAAATGGAAAGGTGATGGCACTCTTGAGGTTGTGCTGGATTCACAGGTACATTTCATATATCCTTAGCAAAAGAACACTGCAATTTCCATTATTTGGGGTAGATGTCTCAAGGCTTTATGCTCCTGTGAGAAAAGGCAGCTTTTAGAAAGTGGTTTGGAAAAACTGGATTTAAGGAATGAGAGAGATGTGTGAAAAGCTTGCAACCCTCATGAAATTTGTTTAAAGAGTAATGAATTGAAAAGAGATGTTGTTCAGTCAATACTTAAAACTTAAAACCAGGAGTCTCTGGGGTTCAGGGAGGCTGCTCTCCAGCTTACATATGGGGTGTTTGGCAAAGAGAGAGCATGTCTTTTGGAAGAAATTTTAATGTTCGAGGAAAAAGATGAGAAGATGAGGAACCGCTGCTGCGGGAGGCCAGAGCGGGGGACAGTCCACAGAAGGGACAGTGCACAGTGAGGACAGTCCATAGAGGAGACAGCACACAATGGGGACAGCTCACAGCGGGGACAGCTCACAGCAGGGACAGTGCACAGCCTGAAGCTGGATGGAGCCATGTATCACACAACTTCACCTGAAAGTCAGGTGGTGGCGGTGATGGTGGTGAAATCAGGGCACAGAAACACAAAGTGCATCTTATGTGCCTGAAAATGTCACAATGAGACCCCTTATTTAGGCCAAGTCATATGTATTATGCCAATGGGGAGATGTTTAAGTGTTAAAGTACTTGCCACACAGCACAAGGCCGTGACATGGATTCTCAGCAGCCATGTAAAAATTCTAGACATACTGGCACATGCATGTAACCTCTGTGCTGGAATGGTGGATACAGGCAGATCCCTGACAGCCCAGCCTGAATGGCAAGTCCTAATTATCAGTGAGCGGTCCTGTTTCAAAAAAGACAAGGTGATAGAATGGAAGAAGCTGTTTCAGTGGTTCTCAACCTTCCTAAAGCTTTAGTGTGGTTCCTTATGTTGTGGTGACCCCTAACCATAAAATGATTTTCTTTGCTATTTGGTAACTATAATTTTGCTACTATTATGAATCACAATGTATATACCTGTATTTTCTGATGTTTGTAGGTGACTCCTGTGAAATGGTTGTTTGTCACAACCACCACAGTTGTGGCCCATAGGTTGAGAACGGACGGCCTACATCGACCTTTGCATTTCACACACACACACACACACACACACACACCTGCACATATGTGTGTGTGTGTGAATGGATGAGAAAAATACAGGTTAAAAACAAAGGCCTTTGAATAAATTAATTACTAAGGTTCCCCTTATGAGATGAAATCCTATCAAAAGACTGACCTATCACCAACCAAAATAAATGGATGTATGTTCGAAGTCACATGCCTCTGCCTCAAAGCTGTAGAGAAACGGGCATAGGCACCAGCCTTCCGTGTTCAAAGAATATCGTGTGTGTAAAAATGTCAGTTTGATTTCAGGTGCCGGTAACACTGGTGCAGTTCCTGCTGACTAGGAATCACCCCTGGGGTTCTCAAAGCAATCATTCTAATAGAAAAGCTTGTCAGAATTAGGCAGCTATATGTATTAATACGCCATTCAATTAGAAGTAATGGATGCTGGCTTTCTGGAGGAGAAGTCAAAGCGTATTTTATGGTTGCACGTCCTCATAGCCTTTTTGCTCAAGTGATCTGGGAAGGAGCCAGGTCATTTTGGACTGTTTTGCTCTTGTATTGAGTTGGGGTGCTACACAGGTGCACACATTCATTTATGCATGTGTGGAGGCCAGAGACTGATGTCATGTGTCTTCTTATATCACTTTCCTTGTTTTTTGTTTTTTTTAATTAAAAAATATTACGTGTCTATGTATGGGGGGGGAGGCGCGCGAGCCGGTGCACCCGAGTGCAGTGCCTGTGGCGGCCAGAAGAGGGCACTACATCCCCTGCAGCTGAAGTTACATGTTGTTGAAAATAGTCTATTACTAATTACTAATAACCATGTAATTATTACTGCAGTCGTTTTCTAGCCCACTAACATAACAGTAAAAGACACAGATACCTGTCATATTTCTAATATGCCATAAACCTGGGGATGGACAGATATCAACCCCCTAAACTACGTTTTCATCATTCTTAAGTACTTCCTGTCCATAATTACATAAATATTTGCTCAGCCTCTCATCCGGCCTGTTTCTTTCCAACACCAAACCTCAGAGTAAACTCCTCCAGGCCCATGTGGTTCTTTAACCCATGGCAAACTGCCTTTTTCTCTTTCTTTCCTCCTGTCCTCTCATGGTCCCTCTTCCCACCATCCTTCTGTCCCCTCAAGCCCTTGAACCTTCTTAGCCCAGCTTACTTCATTTCTGCACTGCCCAGGTATCAGCCTTTTATTGGTCAAACAGGGATTATTTGGAGGCAAGGTTCACAAATATCATTTCGGGTTACTTGAGGGTTTGCTTGTAGAGCAGTAAGAATTCCGGGGGATAAGCAATTTTCATCTGAATACACTGTGGCTCTAGATTAGCCCCACAGTTCGGCAGTTTTGACACGGGTGCTGGGAACTGAACTCAGGACTTCCGGGAGAACCTTCCAGCACAGGGATTGCATTAACCAATGAGCCATGACCCCAACTCCAGTCCACCTTGTTTTCTGAGACAGTTTCCCCTGAGACTCATCAATTGGCAAGACTGGCTGGTCCCTGTAGCCCAGAGCTGAGTTTACAAGCGCACATGTGGCCATCTCTGACTTATCACATAGCTGCTGGGGATCTGAACTCAGATCTTCGCGCTTGCACAGTGAACCCCTTACCTACTAGCCTCCTTTTGCACCGTTTCACACTGTTAGAGTGAGTCTACAGTTGGGGAGGGTATTATTTTGGGTGCTGAAGTTCTTTGTATCATGTAATGTTGATAAAGAAGTAGAGGTAGATTCCATTGAAAATAGCAGAAAATGAAGTCTCTCTGGTTGTATTTTCTTCACTTTGCATGCAATGTTGAGTCAAAGCTAAAACCCTGGGCATATCAGCAGGTGCTACACTAAGTTCCGCCCACATCGGCACCCCTCAGGACACTTTTGTTGTTGAAACAGGGCCTCATGTAGCTCAGGCTAGCCATAATTCACTGTATAGTAGAGGGTGGCTGTGGATCCTCCTACCTCTGCTTTTCCAGCGCTGAGACAGCAGAGATGTGCCTAGCACTCCTGGTTCACGCAATGCTGGGCATCAAACTCAGGGCTTCAGGGACACCGAGCAAGCCTTCTGCCAACAAACGAATCCCCAGGCCTACAGAGGGCTTTATAGATAGTGTGACCACATAAGAAGATGGCTGGGACTTTCAGTGGCTTGAGAAAGTAGTGAGGCAGGTGGCCTGGGTAGCAAGCCCAAGGTTGGCATGGAGAGAGAAAGCTCCAGAAGCTCTACGGTTGTCCTAGGAACTGCAGTCCCACGGCCCTGGCTATTCTGTTCCCGCTAATGGCGTCTTCCATTTTAATACAGCTTACCTGGCCAGGTGAACAGCCAAGCCTAGCTTGTCAGATGCTCTTGGGAATTTAGAATTAGGACCAATTGCAACTCGGACAACGTACGAACTGCCTTCCCAGGTTCATGAGGGAGCAGGGACAGCCCACAGGGAGACCTGGAGACCAGGGAGGGGAGGGGGAGGGGCGGGCAGAGGAGAAAGGTAGACGGTGTTGTCTGAAGTCTTAATAAAGTCTTTGTGTTCCTGCCCCCCCCCAATCTTTCCCCCTTTGAATTTCAGTCGTTGTCTCAGCATCTGAATAAAATCTTCTAGTTTGTCTTAGGAAAGGTTGGCAAACACCAGCATCAGGTGGGTTGACTCTGAGTGTGTATTCTGATACTTCTTTTCTTCTTCTTTTTTTATTATTCTTTTTCTTAATATTAGTTACAGTTTATTAACTTTGTATCCTGTTCCCTTATTCCCTCCCATCCTCCCTCCCTCATCTCCTCCCTGCCCCTTTCCAAGTTCACTGATAGGGGAGGAACTCCTCCCCTTTCATCGGACCCTGGTTTATCAGGTCTCCTCAGGACTGGCTGCAAAGTCCTCCTCTGTGGCCTAGTAGGGCTGCTCCTCCCTTGGGGGGGGGGTCAAAGAAACCGCCATTGAGTTTATGTCAGGAATAGTCCCTGTTCCCCTTACTAGGGTACCCACTTGGATACTGATAATCCCAACACCTATGGACACTTGATTTTTGACAAAGAAGCCAAAAACATTCAATGGAAAAAAGACAGCATCTTCAACAAATGGTGCTGGTCCTACTGGATGTCTACATGCAGAAAAATGCAAATAGATCCATATTCATCACCCTGCACAAAACTAAAGTCCAAGTGGATCAAAGACCTCAACATAAAACCAGACACACTAAATCAGTTAGAAGAAAAAGTGGGGAAGACCCTAGAACTCATTGGCACAGGAGACTTCTTCCTGAATAGAATACCAACAGCACAGGCTCTAAGAGCAACAATAAATACATGGTACCTCATGAAACTGAACAGCTTCTGTAAAGCAAAAGATACTGTTGTCAGAACAAAATGACATCCTGATACTTCTGAGATTATTTATTAATTTAGACTCGAGCTAGGGGAAGGCACCTCTACATCTACAGTCAAGATCAGAGACAGAACGAAGGCACATGCTCAATTGTCTGCTCGTTCTCCACTCAGCATCCATTGGTGATGAGCTTCCTTCAGGTAGAGTTCACTTTGTGCCTTCCCACACTGACTTTTCCCCAAGGACACAACTTCTCCTCCACCACCCACCACAGAGGAAAGCAGCCTCAGGAGCTGGTGACTGAGCTCTGTGGACACAGTTCTAGAGGGGTCACTAGAACCGAAACTAAAGGGTCAGTCCTTCAGGGATGAGAGCACACAGGTGCTCAGTGCTCTGCGGAGGAAGCTGTGTGTCTTGCAGCAGTAACTGAATAGCTTCGGGGAGCTAACACCCATGACCCAAGGTTGCTGCTCTGCATGATTTATAGGACAGACTCCATGTGTTACACCTTGAGTTCCTACAGACATAAAGAGGCCACTTAATCTCAGTAATGGACTCCCTTAGAAAACATGATGGCCTTCTTCACTAAAATGTCCACTTTCTTCCCGTTGAGCATAAATCAAGTAAAACAATATTAATGAACATACTAGTAAGAATGGATGAATGGAAGAAGGATAGAAACCAAAAACTTTGTAAAGATATTACTTTAAATGGGACAGGCTTTTGTTTTATAATTTTATCAAAACAGTTTAAATAAAAGCAGTGCTCTAAAGAGCAGAAAGCTGCTCATTTGAAACTACAGTGCTAATCCAGAAGACACCACTAGGGGGAGGTCTCGGCTCCCCCTCAGCTGCTTGCGGTCTCAGCCTGCACAGTTAAGTAGATAATGACACTTTGCTTGCCCACGTGTGATGTAAAGGAATATGAGGATGGGGAAATAATTTTCCTTTCTCTACATTTACATGAAAGAAGGCACAGGCAGCCCATTTCTAGAAATTATCAGTAAGTGGAAGTGATTTTCTGGAAAGGAAACAAAAAATCAATAATCTAATAATCTTATGACAGAGGCTGGTTTCCCTCCCTAGTGGGTGTTAAACATTTCCTTTTAGCAGCTCTTATGGGAAACTAGCAGCAAGAACACACTCAATATGCTTGTTAATCAATTACACGGTAAGTACAAAGGACCCTCTGAAAGATTACTTAAAATGCACTCATCAAGACGTATAAGCAGGGCTTGGGCACTGGCTGTTCCCGAAGAAGACCCGGGCTCGGTTTCCAGGACTCACACAGGTGCTCACAGCCATCTGGAACTCCGGCCCCAGTGGTCTTCAGTCCTCCATGGATACACAAAGACATACACAGACGCACACACAGACACCCACATGCAGATGCACAGACACATACATACACACACAGAGAGACACAGGCACACATACCATCCAAACACATACAGCAAAGGTAAAACAAAGTGTTTAAAAGCTCCAAGCTACACAGCGCTGTGGGGAAGCTGTGTGCTGTGCTCCCCCTAGAGCAGCTGCCGCTGGAACCCATCATTGATCTCTGCAGGGATGGCAGGCAGTTGAGCCCGGTAATAAAATGTCCAGGGGTTGGGGAAATGGCTCTATCAGTAAAGTGTTTGCTGTGAAAGTACAAGGACCCAAGTTCAATTCCGAGAACTCACAGAGAAAAAGTGTGGTGTGGTGACATTTGCTTACAATCCCATCGGCCGAAGGGGTAGAGACAGGAGGCTTCCTGGCAAGCCAGCCTAGCCCACTAAGGGAGTTCCCAACCAGAGAGAGATACACATACATACCCACACCTGTACTAACATACACCTACTTGCAAGCACTCACTCACATGCGTGTGCCCCCACACACAGAGTTTTGATTGTTGACTGCAGTCCTTCTTTTTTTTGTTGAATTAGCCCTAAAACCATACATTTATTTAATTTTCATATAAACATTACACACCTTATATTTAATTTGAAATCAGGCCACACATCATCACCACAGCAGAGAATGCCAAGACAGCATGTAACCAAGTCTCTTCACCTTTCTCCGCACATTCCCCTTCCCCCCATCCCTACTTTCCTTCCTCAGATTCTCGCTCACCTTTCTTCTGGCACTACCAATTAGCCTGTGCTTCCTATAGGAACCCATTTGACATGCCCCAGGCTCTGACTTTCAAGTCTTGCCAGATGATTTGTTTTACTGTTGAGTGCTGTTTGAAGGCATAAAACAGCATGCATTTATCTGTTCATTTGCTGAGGAATGTTCAGTGTCTCTCAGGCAGTCGAGGGTCATTACAGAGAAAGCGTATTTGAGTGTTTGTGAGCTCATCTTCGCAGGGACCGATGTTCTCTTCTCTCTTGAGAAATTACCTCGGGATGTGATGGCTGCTTCTTCGGAAGAGCCAAAAGGCGTCTGCTTGCCTCTTTAAGGTACTGCAGAGCTGTTCGCAGAACGGGGACGCCATTTGCCCTTCTTCCATGCACACACAGATGTCTGTGTGTGTATTTGTGTATACATATATGAAGGCATGTTTCTTGCTTTCATAATGAATAGAAGCCATTAGTATCATAAGCTAATTTAAATTAGAGAAAATAACACACTTGAACATTGTTTCTGCTTAATGACACAGGTGCTCCTCAACTTACAACGGCATTCAAGAATACCAGAAATCCAATCTGCAGTTATTGGACCTTACTTACAGAAAGCCAGTCTAGCCTACCTTAAATGGGCTCAGAGCATTACCCTGGCCTCCAGCGGCCTATGACAAAGCCTGTTTTACCACTTTTCATAGCTGCACCCTCAACAGTGAGCATCAGCTGCTGCCCAGGCTTGACCTTCCTGACTGACATAGGCGCAACGGGACTGCGTCACAAATGACCATCCCATCGCCATGAATAGCTGAGGCAGGGCTTCATCCGGGGCCCATTCCACCTTTGCTGCATCCTAAAATCAAAAGCTTGTAGGTCTGAACCTCATAACCTGGGACCATCAGCACACCACCCTGTATTGTAATGTTGAGTTTGTCACCTGTGTACTGTGGAGGGACAGAAAGAAATTCATCATCACTAGCTTCAAACTACTTGTGTTAAATAACTTAAGTATCATTGGATATTTTGTGGAAGAAGAAAAGAAATGAATAAGATTTTTATTTTGCCTGAAACCAAATGTGACAAAACACCCTAGAAATGAAAGTGACTTGGGTGGCCTCATAATTGTATCACTTTTCCTAATGACAAATGCACACCTCAAGACAAAGAAGAACAGATTCCATTTCGGTGTCTGTCTTAAATTCCCCACGTGTTCTCATTTTATATTGAAAAAAATGCAAGTGCTGTATTTTGGGTACTAAGACTCCCATGAAGTGTCTCCAACTGCTCTCCGGAAACACGAGCTCTCTCCTTTGCTCTGGCATACCATGGTCGGGGCTCAAACAAGTTCTGCTGGCAGTTGAACTTGTACTGTATCATAATTTGGTAGTGTGTGTGTGTGTGGGGGGGGGGAATCTGTTCATGATTTCAAAATAACGAGAGTATGCAACAAGAAGAACTTGGTTTAACCTTCTGCAAATTTTCCATGTCTCACCAGCTATGTGACCTTACTGTATTAGCTACTAGCCTATTTTGGTAGCCTTGAGGGGGGCTTGTTGGCATGTTTGTTCTTCAAGGTTTAAAGAAAAGTTTAAGCGGCGCTTATAAAATACTTAGAAAATTCCTGGTCATATAATTCTCAATAAACACTAATGTTTGTTTTCTGAAGTACTATAAACATGTGTGAAATGGGGAGATGCATATTTGCAGTGAGAACAAAAATACGAGCCGAGAAATCTGTGTAGAAACCATCCTCGCTTTCTCTTCGGCAGACACGTGTGAAAGCACCCTTCTTCTTGCCCTGACACAGTTTATATTTTATAGCTCTTCCGACTCCCAGCAGTTGGAATTGTTTCTCAGATTTCCAGAGAACTCCCATGACTTCTGCGATGGCTCCTGAAGCCTCGGGTCAGTTACTCTTTCTTGTCATTGGGACGGGCTTATCCGACAGGAGCAACTTAAGATAGGAAAGATTTGCTGGCGTTCACGGTTTGAAAAAATACCATCCATCACAGCGGGGACAGCCATGGAAGCAGAACGTGGTCGAGAGGCCTCTCTCATCAGACATGTGGAAGCAGGAATGAGTTACATCCCTTAGGTCTGCACCCCAGCCACTCACTTTCTCCAGCGAGGCTCTACCTCCTAAAGGCTCCCACTGAAGCGCCCCGGCTACAGACGAAGATCCACTGTCCAACTGTGGATCTTTCTGCTCACACCCTGAACTACGATGATTACAGATGCTTGAACGGTTCATAATTTTGCTCTTTGATTTAGGATTTATTTAAATGTCTAATCAATATTTTGGCTGGAAACATGTATCTTATCAAACAAGACAGTATTCATTTAAATAACAATAGTTCACTAAATTAATTAAAGTGCTCAAAATGATTGAAAACCGTGTGCTGACCAGGAACAAACTGTAGCCTTGGAGCTGGGTGGGACCAGCTCAGTCCCTGCTGCTCACTGAGCTGGTTTGCAATGTGAGCAGCGGTCTGCTACTTCAGAGCCTGCCAGGGGTGGTGGGTAGACCTTTCTGCCCCAAATCTCTAGTCTGTGGTGCCAAACTGAACAGTTTTATTTTAATCTAGTACTCTCTAGGCAAATGTTTCATAGAGTACCAACTATCCCTGTACAGTGTGTGTGACTGCCGACGGGTCCCATTGTAACGTGGAGAGAGTCCACACCAGGGTGGGGGCCGTCCTCCTCTGGAGCTGACCTGCACAGTCTGGACAGCTAGACTTTCCAGGATCCCACTACAGGCGTGGCACAGATGGTGGGGTATTTGCCCAGCATGCAGGAAGCCCTGAGTTCAACCCCTAGTCCTTCACACAGGGCAGGGTGGTACCTGTCCGTAATCCTAGCACTTGTTAAGTAGGTTCAAGGGAACTCTGATCAACATGAGAGCCTGAATAGCTCTAGCTTCACCGCTCCCTGTGTGGGGTGCTGGCCTTGTGCCTCCGTGTAAAATGTGAATAGGGGCAGTTCGCACAGAAAGAGCCACACGAGGCTGCAGTGACTCTGGGCTTGGCTCGCAGCTCGGAGCTAATATCGTATTCAGCTTATCACTAGAGAAAAAGTCTGTTCAAGGGACTACACGAAGCACTTTCTACCGGTCAGATTTTGAGAAATTGGTCAGGACAGGAAACACCTTGGTGACTTCCATATTTGATCTTCGATGCCCCCTTCCATTTGTTCCTTAGACCACTGCTGCTGTGAAGGAATGGCGTAAGGGAAGTGATGGCCCTGGAGGGGACCCAGCCAGCAAATGCACTGCCTTCCCTGTTAGGTGACGGCGTTTACGCCCCCCCCCCCCGCCCTTTACTTTGGGAGCCAGGTTTCTCTGAGGCAGAATGCGTTATCTACGAGACTGTGAGAACTTAAAGTCCAGTTCTCTAAGGGGGTGGGCTGTCTTCTCAGCTGGGTGGGTTCTCACTCACCTGCTCAGGCTGAAGAGCCAGGCATTTCCTTCTTGCCCCACCCCCACCCCGCACCCTCCAACTCACACCCACAACACCATCTTATTTCCATTTTTCAGATATGAGCCTTCCCCTCTCCCTGTATCATCGACACCCTCACAGAGCGCCTAATCCTCCTCACAAAGCCAGTGTTCCCAGCCACCACCTCGGCTCTCTGCCAGTCCGTCTGACCCCTCCTGGCCATCTGTATCCCAGCTGCTCCACCAGTCTCCTAAGCAAAGCTTGCCAGACCCTGCACAGCCCATCGGATAAGGTTGCCTATCTCTGCTGCAGCATCCGGCCTGCAGGCCCAGCCTGGTATGTGTGGCTCCCACAGCTACGAGAAAGCCAAGTCGCCACACTGCATGGCTGTTCTCACGGTTTTGTCCTATACTGTCTATGGGCCCGGTGTGGCACCTGGTGTGGCCTTGGCTCTCTCACCATGTAGCCAGCTTCCTGGAAAAACTATTCAGCTGTACCCTAACTCACTGAGTCTTAGAAAGAAGGTTGCCTGAAGCCTGGGATGGGTTAAGCCCCTCAGCCACCATATCTTGGTATTTTGGTTTCCAGGAAAAATTTATTCTTGATCATACTCCATAATTGTAGATTGAATAATTAGAACATACTAGACTGGCTTGGGATGCTTATAACCAATCGTGAATCAAGGGTTCAAACTGAGACCACCAGGGTGAGGCACACCACAGTTCCATAGTCATGAACCACAGAGACACATGACTTGTTGAGTCAGGCCCCCTGTCTCTGGGATGCTCCACTGAGCTAGCATCTCCTGAGGACTCCCTGTATCCATGTCTGTGTGGGTGAAGTGGGCTACAGCTGTGTGTGAGGTTGAAGTCTAGTCCTTTGACTGTTCGGGGCTGGCACCTTCACTGTTGAGAATCTCTCTCAGCTTTAGGTGCAGCTTGAAAGTTAAATAATTGGGGTTCTTGGCATCGAGGGACCATCAACTGGCTAGCGAAAGTTCAAAGGCTTTTATATTGCTCTCTCTCTGTATGTGGGTGTGTTTTTGATGTGTGTTTGTGTGTGTGCATTTGTCTCTGTGCACGTGTGTGTGTCAATGTTTATCTGGGTGTGCATGTGATATGTCTGTGTGTTTGTGTGTGTGTGTTTAAATCTTCACTCCCTGCTCCAAGCAGCCTCAGTGTTAGCCAATTTTAACTATTAACGTAAAATACCAACTAGACTATTTAAGTCATCTAAATCTTCCTGAAAATTTTCTGGGGCAATCTGTGTCTCTAAACAGATAGTGTTTTGGCTAGAACAGTTTTATTCTGGCCTTAATAGGCTTGGATTTCTCTTTCCTACATGCCTGAGAATCTCTACTCCCTGAAGTGAGGAGAGGAAAGCGTGTTCTGTGGGGGAGGCAGCATGGACACATATGTTTATATGGCTTAGTGTCTGCAGATACATGGTGTGGGTCTTGTTTCCGTGTTTTGAGTGCGTCCTGCAGGTTTGTGTTAATGGCATCCATATTGAAAAGGGAACTAAGAACACTTGGTTGGAAAGACAGTTCAGAGTCCCAGAGGGCGCTGGGCAGTCACATTACCACTCTCCTGAACAGGCCTCATTAAAGTGAGCTTTGGAGGATAGTTAAACACACATTTCGTTCAGAGTGTCAGTCTCGGAGGGTTCTGGAGATCAGTTCCAGCAGCGATTCCCACGCTCACGGCCTTTTTCAAGCCAATTGGCCAGGTGTTCCGACTCTCCTGGAGGAAATGCATCTGGGTGGAAACGCGTGAACGCTCAACTGTTCTGAGCGAGGGATGCTTCCAACAATGCATCTGGGGACGCTGATGGGTTTGCTTCTTTTCCCATAACAAATCCAATTTGGAAAATATTCTGAATCATTTTCTCTTGTTTCCCAGGGTTAAATTTTATCGTGAGACTGAATGTTGGAGGAGGCTTTCCTCCTTAATCATGTAAAACAGACAGGAGAATATTGTGTGAGCTTAAAGCTTATCAGGTCGTGACTACTTAGTAGACAGAAAGATGATCTCTAGCCGCTACTAAAATATTCTTAATACCAAGCAAAACACATCAGTTACTGAGCCCCGTGTCATTTCTGAAAACAGAACTGAGCATGGGAATGGAGCAAATGGGGACGGGTTGTTTTGGAAACTTGTTTCAAGTTGGATGTTTTTGCAAATGAAGATAAAAGTTGTTCACACATGAAGACAGAAAGAAAAGTTGTCTGAGTTGGGTAAATATTCTGGGGTTCCAAGTGACAGCCCTGTTTCAGCTGTTGTTACTGGGAAAAGAGCTGAGCTTAGATTTGACATTTTATACTTCAGTCGGCCTCTCTCACTTACTGTTGTGTTTTCGTTTTCTAATTGACTTCCTGACAGCCGCTACAAATCTCATCTGTATATCAACTCTGGATTATTCATTTATTACATTGTGTTCATTTATCATGTGTGTGTGTGATAGGATCTCTCACCTA